>JAVIAB010000092.1:92759107-93294107 GCA_032433765.1 Megaustenia siamemsis
AAAATCATCAAATTGCTTGAAGCAATTAAGGAGCACTGCCAAGATAAAGGTTAACATTATGTGCATGAAATAGCTTTTTTTTCCCCTACAGAACACAAAAGTTTTCATGAGGGACCAAAAACAACTCAGTGCTCTCTTTTTCAACATTATTAGAGCACATAAAACACACACACACAAATCCATTCCATTTACTGATGTATCAAATACATACACTATTGCAACATGATTGACAGCAGTGTTGTATTCGAGAAAAAAACACTTCCGATCATGACACATCATATGTCACTGGAGTGAACATTTAGGAAGGTACATGGTGGGGAAAAAGCATGTACTTGTAGCAAACTGTTGATTTCTAAGAATTTTACTTTAGGGGTCATAATTTTTATTACACCATTATAATCGTCATGCTCGCCAGCTTTCACCTCTGGCATAGTCCCTAAAGACTAGGTACTGAAACTTGCTTGTTAATCCATTTTTCCTGGGCAGCCATGTGCACATGGGTCACTTGCTGGCTGCACAGGCAAATACCTTCACTGATTCACATCCAAGAGTGAATCAGGGAAGGTCACAAAATCATATTCTCTCTGTGGTTTTACTAACTACAGGTCAGGTGGCTTCTGTTGGATTGGAAATGATAACTTACCACCACTGTGTATATGTTTGGAATTGGAGTCATCAACAATGGCCTAACATCATCAAGTGCTATGACGATCATCATTTTCGGGAGGACGCGAACTTCCATGGTATATGGTGGATAGGTGGCAGGAACCATTGAAGGCTATGTCTGAAAAGTGTTCCTTCTTGCAGTTTCCTCATATTCCAAGTCCTTGTTGCAGGAGCTACTGAGTTAAGTGCTCTGTGCACACCGTGAGCTGTGTGTCTCATCTGTTTTGATCCTGTTTCGATATCCCGCTTGTTTACGATGAATGATGATATTGTATGACAGGGAACAGTTGGCTGTGTTCACTTTCTGCGTGGTTTCACCTTATGTCTTTTGGCGTGTGTTGAGACTGCTACGATGGGGACTACAGTTACCTTTCTTTGTTTGGGAGATGTGTTAGTAATTCGGATGATTCCACTGGCACGGGCGGTTGAGCAATTATGGATTTTAATTCGTTTGCAGTGATACCGAGGCCTTCCATAACCAATAACCAATAACAGGCAGATAACTCTGTCTTTGGAAGTACTTTTATTTTTTTTCCGTCAATGAGAGTGATTGACGTTTAAAGTGAGACCACACTGATGAGACTAGGGGTGGTTGCCGCCACAGAGAGAAATCACAAATAAAAATTCCAACTAGTGCAGCCAGGATTTGAACTCACAACCTCTCTGTCTCATGGCCGGCGTCTTGCCTCGAGACCAACCAGTCACCTTGTCTCATGATCTAATGTTAATAATAATAACAATAATAGTAAGTTTCTATCTCAAATAAATCAATTTGTCATAATAGGTCACCCAGAAGAGAACACAGCATTTGTTATGACTAAAATGTTCTGTTCTAGAATTGCTGTCATGTCGACATAGAACAAGTGTAGTTGGATTTCAGGGCTGATTTTTATGCTTTTGCCATATCTTCATTCTTGTGTCTTCTCTTTTCTTACTATTTTTTTTTTCTCTTTACATCGGTGTTATCCCCGATGAGACCGTAGACCTCCACATTGACCACAGCTGAGTTCTGTTCCCTACATTTCCTGTAGAGTGTGACAATACACAAGAATGTGCCCCTGAATGACTTAGGTGTCTGTATCCACTCCTCGCCAGCGTTGATATTGGTAAGCCCACAGACCTGTTTGATGACATCTTCTGATGTTGGCAGCTGCTATGTATGACCTTCAAGGCAGCTAATCCTTTGCAGGATTTTATAATCACGTGGTCGACATGGTCCCGAAAACACAGACTGCGATCAAACTTAACTCCAAGGTACATCACAACCTGTCCCTGGGCACCTCATCAGCTCCCATTCATACCACTGGTGTGTCCGTGTTAACGATTATGATTGTTAAGAGAGAATCGTGCAACTGATGCTTTATTAGAATTAACCAAGACACCTGATATTCCATACCAGAAAGAGATGCAATCGAGTTAGTTTTGCAGTTGGAGGTGATTTGTCGTCTGTCAATATATCAATATTTCCCTATCGATACACAAAAATATCATCAGTAAAAGTCATAGTTATTCCTCTCCAATCCAGCTGTTGTTCCATGATATTGTGTACATGTTAAATAGAACTAGTGTCAATGGTGAGCCTTGTGGCAGCCCTGGACAAATGGATGTTGGTTCGGATGACCAACTTCCACATCTGAGTATCACCTTCCTCTGAAACAGTGCTGCAGTGATCCATCTAATGAGGAAGGAGTGCACCGCCAGTTTGAGGAGCATGCAGTATTCAAATGATACTCTGTTGTTTTCATCCTTCAGATCTATAGCAGCAGCACATGTCTCCTCCTGTCTGTAGGAGCTTTCGAAGACATCATAGGCAAAGACTGCCGCATTGGGCCATGTCTCTTTGTTATATCTATAATCTCTGAGTGTGGGTGGGAATATGCATATCTGTTCAATGTGACAGGTAAGAACACAGACAGCTATTTTCTCCAGTAGCTTGCCCGCAGTGTTCTGCATCATGATGATTCTGTAAACACTGATCTGAGAATGGTCCTTGTGTTTGGCTTCGGTAGCGGTAGTAAGTAGCTGTGTAGCCACTCCTCCTTAATCTGGCTACACTGAATGCTGAAATTAAACTCTTTGGCTAGTTTTTTTGAGCCGTAGCTAAATCGCCTATATAGTCGTACTGAATACCATCTGGACCAGGAGCAGTGTTGTGTGAATGACATCGGTTGTGATTGTGAGATCTTCTCCTAGCACTACATCCTCACACAACTCTGAAAATGACTCACATATCCTCATTCTTACAGCCTCATTTCTTTGGTCAGTCTGTTCAATGTAGCGGGCAAAATACCTGTAGCCCTCAGGAAATGATGGATGTTGAAGAATTTGTCTGCTTGAGCTCGAAAATAAATTTTTATGGAAACACTGAAATGGAGCGCCTCAGTAGCCTAGTTGGGAGAACTACCTGACTGGACTACCGACGTTCGGACAACCCGTGTTCGATTCCTGCTGGAAGCAGTGTGAATTCTACTCATGGTTTGAAAAAAAATAACCCCACGGTCGACCCAGCCGTTGGCAGAAATGGGTACCAGGGTATTACCCTGGGAAGGTGAGGAATGTCGCCTCGCATCTGAGTTTCGATGCTTGAGGCGACACTATACAGAAATCTCCAAACATTTCTGGATAGGTGGCCATGCACATATGGGTGTAAACTCGTGTGCTAAGATGCCGGTTCAAGTCTCGTACTTTACCTTTACTGAGATGGAAATCAAAATTAGACTATGTGGAGCAATTACATCTCATAGGATCACTTGAAAGAAATGCAGCAATAAAACTAAGTCTAAAATCACATCCTCAAGACCAGTGTTATAAACATGCTATTGTACTGATGGAAACTTGCCAAAACCATCTTTTCAAAGTAGAGGCCTGTCAAAACAGGTCTTCATAGAATACTGGGTGTTTTTTTGGCCTAATACTATACCCAACAAAGATCTTTACAATCAAACATGTATTAATGATATCACTACCGAGATCTTAATGAGAAGGTTGCACTGAATAGTGCCTTTGGAAGCTATGTCAAGAGTAGCTCTTTGCTGGTCTCAAGGTTGTAAAAAAACAAGAGCACGATGAACAAAGGCACATTCCAGAACCCATTTCAAAATTACATACTGGCCAACCTCAGTCATAGAGCTCTTCAGCACGTGGATACACCGTGAAATTTTTATTTTCTGCATTCAGAATCAGAATCATAATGAAATAATCAGGTTCATATGCCTGATCAGATGGGGATTAATAAACACAGGCTGGTCGATAAAAAGCTGTTAAAAAAGACAAGAGGAAGACCAAGAGATACATGGCAAAGAATAGTTGCTGAAGAACTGAAGAAAAGCAACTTTACATGAATTGTGTTTGAAAGGATTGCTCAGGGCAGACAACAGTGATGGCCTCTAATGATGGCGTATGTTTAGCCACGGAGTGTATTTTTTATTATGAGTGCTCAATTTGATTTGTGTAAACCATCACCAAACCATATTCTTTTTACAGGTCTATTATCATCTTGGTGTTGATGAAATCTAATTCCTTGTTAAATTATTGAAAAATGCGTGTATAATATGTTATGTGAAAGATAAATACAAGTATGTAGATTGATTTTTTAAAACCCCGCATTATTTTTTATTTTAAAAATGTCTCTGAAATGGAAATCTCTTCTGTTGCATTGATAAAAAGCTTCTGTACTGAAAGAGTTAAGAGGAATAAATAAGTAATGTACCTGATCATGTGTTGACGAGACCTCAAGTGAGATCTGTAAGCTTAGCTCAGTAGATTTCCATTGTAGACAGACTATTAGTCCATAAAGATAAGGTCATAGAAAAATAGTTAAAGATCAGTAGAAGAACTTGAGAACACAAAACATTTAACAGACAGTAATAAATTCTGTAAACAAGTCTGATTATTCTTGTTTCAAACAGCAAAGGACCGATCAGAAAACCTTTTGCTATGTCATTTGTGAGGCTGATGAATGACAATGGGACAACATTGGAAGATCAGAACCATGAGCTTCTAGTTTATAAGGTAAGTAGAGAAATTGTAATTGAGAAATAAAGAATAAAAAAGGCCAATCAGAAACAGTATATGAGAATAATTCTGAGCAAAATATGAACACAAGAAAAGTACAAATGCACACAAAGAGAAAACAGATAGATAATGGGCAACTGGACTTGTTTGAACTTTGCTCTATGACACACCTACTAAAAGCCCTATATATTTCTGCAAATGTGAATTTTCAACTTTTCTTTATGTCAAAATAAACACAATCAGCTTTCTATTTGTTGTATTTGAAATGTATTTATTGCAGACCATAATGCAGCATGCCATGTCTTCTTAATCCCAGATTATAATACCATCGTTAAAAATTACCATTTGAAAATTCATGAAATTTATAGTTTGCTGTGGGCAGACACAAACACACATGTACACGCACACACTTTGCTCTTATCATTATCCAAGGTATCTGAAGGATTTTTCTGTAGCATTTTGTTTTGAACTAATCAATTTTCTTCCTTGCTGTTTGCAAGATTGTCCATGATTCACAACCACAAATATGTTGCTGTTGGCAAGATACATGTCCTCAGTAATTTTAATTTTACTGCCTTACTGATATTGTGCCACATGTTCTTCATGGCATTTCATTTTTATATTGCTGTTGCTAATCTTATTTTGATCACTTTCTGGCAGTCTCCATTGTTAATGACTACAGATTTCAGATATTCAATCTTGATCCTTCCCACGCCATAAAACGTTGCATGGGGTTTTTAATGTTTTTCGCCATTCATCTCTATTCTGGGCAAGATGTTCGATCTTATCTAATGAATCTATGCCTGCCAACTTTGCTTCTCATATAAGTGTTCTTTTTTAGCGTCTCTTTGGGTATTCCTCTTTTTCTGTATCCTGATGTTTTCCATAGAAGGGCCTGTTTTGGAATTCTCTTTTTGTCTCTTCTCATCATATCTGACATATGTCCATCATCTTTCCTTAATTGTAGATGAGATCTTTGGTTACATGGCCATTTTTATAATTTCAGTATTAGTCTTGAATTCACTCCATTATAAACAGAGTATTTTTCTTAAGCATTTGTCTTCAAAAGTGTTTAGTTTTTTCTCAGTTTTTATGTTTTCCAGCTTTCACATGCATAGATTAGTGTTGATAATACATTTGAGTTGAATATTCTAAATTTGTTGAGTATTTTTTATTTATGAGTCTACAGCCTTATGAGTCACATGACTAAAATATTACTAAGAATCATCATGTGAAGAGTGTGAAACAAAATCAGTCCAGAAATTAGCGATGAACAGTGTGGTTTTGTTGGAGGTAAAGGAACAAGCAATGCCATATATATATATATCATAAGATCTTTAGTAGAAAGAGCCATAGAGGTGAAAACAGATCTATACCTATGTTTCATAGATTATACCAAAGCATTTGAAAAAGTAAGGGAGCCGCGATAGCTCAGTGGTTAGTGAACTGGACTACAAAGGACAAGAGGTAGGGTTCGATCCCAACCAACGGCTTCTGGGTTCACCCAGCCTTTAATGGGTACCAGATTTTTTTCTGGGAAAGTGAAGCGGCACAGGCGTAATACCGACCACATTACCCCAAAAATCATGTGCCGAAGGTCTGTAAAATTTATGGTCACTAACACCATATTCCCTATACGCCACTTGGCGTGACGGGGGTACTTTACTTTTTTTTTACTATTTGAAAAAGTAAAGCACCAAGAAATAATCAAAATTTTAGAAAGTTTAAACGTAGACAGCAAAGATCTAAGAATAATAAAGAACATGTACTGGCAACAAACAGCGGCCATAAGAACTGGAAACTAATTGGGAATGTTTCAACAAATAAAACAGGGTGTTAGACAAGGTTGTGTGCTGTCACCAGATTTGTTTAATATTTATAGTGAGATTATTTTAAGATCCATAAGGACCTGGAATAACAATTGGAGGTCATAATATAAATAATTTTCCTCATTTTTTGCAAAGCTGCTTTTGCCAGAGCCATTCTCATTCTCACCTCTTTTGTACATCTTCCATATGAGGTTAACAAAGTTCCCAAATATTTAAATTCATTTACTTGTTTTAATATTGTTCCACTTGTCTTTATTTTGCACTGAGTTGATGTCTTTTTCTTTGTTGTTACCATTACTTCTGTCTTTTTGCTATTAAGGCTGAGTCCTTTATTTTTGCTTTCTTTCACTATAATGTCCAACATTTCTTGTAACTCATTTTCACTCTTAGCGATTAAGACTGTATTATCAGCATACCTTAGATTATTTATATTATGACCTCCAATTGTTTTTCCAGGCATGCCCCTTATGGATCTTAAAATAATCTCACTTTAAATATTAAACAAATCTGGTGACAGGACACCTTGTCTAACGCCATGTTTTATTTGTTGAAACATTCCCAATTGGTTTCAGTTCTTATGGCCACTGTTTGTTGCCAGTAATTGTTCTTTATTATTCTTAGATCTTTGCTGTCTACGTTTATGCTTTCTAAAATTTTGATTATTTCTTGGTGCTTTACTTTGTCAAATGTTTTGGTAATGCTCTATGAAACATAGGTATAGATCTGTTTTCACCTCTATGGCTCTTTCTACTAAAGATCTTATGATATATATGGCATTGCTCGTTCCTTTACCTCCAACAAAACCACACTGTTCATTGCTAATTTCTGGACTGATTTTGTTTCGCACTTTTCGCATGATGATTCTTAGTAATATCTTAGTCATGTGACTCATAAGGCTTTTTGTGTGATGATCATCGCATTCAATCGCACCAGATTTCTTTGGTAGGGCCATGAATTTTGATTTGAGCAGGTCGTCTGGTATATCAGCTGTTGTAGATATCATTCAATATTTTTGTTATTATTTCTATTCCAAAATCACCCATAGCTTCAATCTCTTCTTTAGTTATATTATCTGGTCCAGGAGCTTTTCCTGCTTTCATATTGCGCAAGGCGTCTTCCACTTCATCTTTGTGTATTTCTGGTCCTTCTCCATTATCCTTAATATTTACTTGTTCGTTCATCATTATAAAGATCTTTAATGTATTCTGTCCATCGTTCCCTTATGCTTTCTTGTTCAGTCAACAGTTCTCCTTCTAATGATCTTAAACATCCAGTGTTTGGTTGTGTTTTTCTTCCTGTTAATTCTTCAATTTGTTTGTATATAGCTTTAGCAGCTCCTTTTTGTTGCATTTCAATCTTTTTGCATCTCTCTTTTAGCCATGCTTGTTTTGCTTCATTGCATTTTATTACAATTTCTTTATTTAATCTCTTATTGGTTATCATCTTTATTTTTTCTTCTTGTACCCATTAACTGCAAAATGTCATCTGTCATCCATTTCTTTCTTGAATTTGTCCTCACTGGTGGTATGAACTCTTTTGATGTTTGTTGCATTGATTCTTTTAGCATTTCCCACTATTCATCAATGCTTTGTATCTTCTCTATTGTATTATACCGGTTCTGACTTGTGATTTTATATTTGTCTTGCAGCTTCTTGTCTGATTTGAGTAAATCTATAAATTTAACTTGATGTTAGCTGAGGCTCGTTTTGTTGTTTTTAATTTTACTCTAAGCTTTCCCACAACTGGTACATGATCACTATTGCCATCTGCCCCTGGTCTAGTTTTCACACATACCAGACTGTTTCTAAATCTATTGTTTATCATTATGTAATCAATTTGATTATGTGCGTTGTCTCTTGGGCTTTTCCATGTCCACAGACATCTTGGATGTTGCTTAAACCAGATGTTTCCTATCATCATGTTGTGTGTTCTTGCCCAGTCAATAAGTTTCTCACCTCTTTCATTAATAAGAACACACACTTTCATTAATTATTTTTCACTGGGGTTTGTATTTATTAGATAATGCTGTTACCATCAAACAAAACAATTTATGTTTTTTTTATGGTGGGGTACTCTTAATATCACTGTGACTTTCCAGGCATGTCGTAAGAGGTGACTAAGGAGGTTGATCGTTGGCTTGACAAGCTGTCATTGTAAAAAGTATTGTTATGGAAACAGCGCCATATAGCAGTGATCTCTGCAATAATAATCTTCTGGGTCTTCGTCTTGGTCTTTTTCCATGCATTTTTGAGAAGAACGCCCTCGATGGTGATTGGTGAGGATTCATTCTGACCAGGTGGCCATACCATTTAAGTTATTGTTGTTCTATATATTCTTGGCAGGGTTTTCTTCCTACCATTTTTCTTATGGTTTCATTTGGTATTCTATCTCTTCTTATGTAGTTTGTTACTTTTCTCAAACATCGCATCTCATATGTATTGATTTTTCTTAATTGTGATATAGAAAGGGTCCATGTTTGACTTTCATAGCACAAAGTTGGTATGAAAATGCTATTTATCATTTGTTGTTTAGCTGGCATAGAAAAAGGTTTATTTAAAGTACAAATATCGCACAAACAATTCCATTAGAAATATTCAGACTTTCACTTTTACTAATAGAATTATTAAACTCTATTGTTGTATTAGCAAATATTTTATATCATTGTTCATAAAAAAGATATTAAAATTCATGAAATATGTGGATCCTAATATAAATTACATAGTCCCGATGGAATTTATCTGGGAGTGGTGGGCAAAACAAAAATTTAGTTCATTCAGTCAGACCTTGCAGGAGAGAATTCCTTATTCAACGTCACAACTGCCTGAAACTAAGATATCCAGTTTAAAGAGGACACATGATCCTATGATTAATAGCTGATATTATTTTTTAGTGAGGGGCAGTAATTTTTTTAAGCTAATGTTTGATCGTTCACATGTGATTCCATTTTGGCAGGTTGAGAGTAAGAAACATGAAGATGCTGCCATGTACCTGAAACTGCCATGCAGCAAACATGAACTTGAACAGTTTGGCCACTCTAATCACAAACAGTCAGGGGGACTGACACTTAGTTCAAAGGATTCTTTCAATGTTTACTCTTATGTCTGTTCAACTAAGCTCACACACAATGGTATGTGACTCTACCGTATTAATCTGCATTGAGAATTAGAGAAATTATAGGAATTGTTCTGTAGCTTCATCTTTTATAATATTATGTTTAAACAAAAGTAAAAGAAATAAAATGATAAAAATCTACTCATGCATACAATCCCTATCATTGCAATTGCAAATACACAACTTTTATGTATATTTTTATATTCTTTACTCTTATTTTATCCAGTGGATTTACTTGGTTTACTTAAGTGGCATGAAGTGCTGGATGATACTAAAGCTCTCAAGACTTATCTTGAGCATCTCATGAAAGAGGAAGGCGAGGAAATTGTGAAGGTATTTTATGCTTTATATTTTAAAAACGTTAGACAAAAATTAAGAATTAAGAAACAATTTTAATCATAAATTTATTGTTAAAAGTCTTATTTGCTACCATAAATGTGATGATTATGCAAATTAAATGATAGGTGTCCATTATTTCTTCACTTTTATTTCATGGATCGTTTTAGATGTTTTAAAAAAAAAATAATAATCTAGTACATTTCTTGCATGCTATTCTTTATTTTAAACATATGATTAAAATGCTACTGATGACTGTTGCTTATAATGTTTGCTGTAGAATTATTAAATTATCTGCAGCAAATGAATATCTCTTCATCACTTTGTTTGCTTGCCAGTTTTTGCAAGACCTGCTGGACTCACTGTTCAACATTCTGATGCAGCACAACAACAATGAGCTGTGTGATAACTTAGTGTTTGATGCTCTGGTAAGCTTTTCCATTTGTTGAAATAGCCCCTGGCACAAAAGTTCATATTCACACAGAGCCAGATTTTCAAACATGTTCTCTGATGTGTTTTTATTATTTTTTTAAATTCATCTTCAGCATTCAGTTTTCTATGCCTATCAAATTACACAGAAAGATGAGTTGTCTCTATGAATTTGGTTGATAGCAGGAGGTCAATATAAGTACAATATAGTTTGTATGCAAATCATTTATCTTGATGCTAATAGTCAGATTTCCATACAATTCACTTGTTCAAAGGACATGTTGTGAAGTCCAACTTGAAGACCAGCTTGAGATAAACACTGCAGACGATGTAATCAATTGCATTGTGTATAGGTGGGCATTCAAAATACAATGCCTTAATCAGAGTTGGAAGATTGGGGTCTTTCTGCTCTCCTTATATTCAGGGTAGAATCTTGTGGGAATTTACTGTTTTGCTCAATTCTGCTTAAATTTCTATATATTCCTTTGATAATATACAAAAAATCACTATTTTATCTCATATTTATAGTTGTTCGGAGCCCCGGTATCACTGCAAACGAATGAAAATCCATAATTGATCAACTGCCCATGCCAGTGGAATCATCAGAATTAATATTTCATTGAATATCCAAACAAAGAAAGGCATCTGCAGTCCCCATCGTAGTAAACACAGCACAATTCAAAAGACATTAGGCATAGTAGCACCGACAGAGAGTGCAACTGAACTGTCCTTCGTCATACAATATCATCACTCATTGCAAGCAATCTGAATATAGAAACACCATCCGATGAAGCACACAGCTCACGATGTGCACAGAGCACTAATCTCAGTAACTCCTCCAGCATGCCAGACTTGGAATATGAGCAAACTGCAACAAGGAACCTTTTCAGACACTGCCTCAATAGTTCATTGCTGCCTATCCGCTATATTCTAGATATCTAATGTACAAGGCTACACAAAATTATGCACATATTTAATTCTCAGTAATTACTGTTCATACTATCAAGTCTTATTAAGTAAACTACTAAAGTCAACAACAACAACCATGTCCTTGAGATGAGATATATGCTGTGATTAGATTGAACATTTATTGTGTTGCTTTACTTTTCAGGTCTATATAATAGTTCTCATCTCAGACCGCAAGTACAATCAGTTCCGTCCTGTTTTGGATGCATACATTGACTCAGCATTCAGCTTTGCTATGGCTTACAAGTAGGTATCACTCCGTATTGCCATATAGGTTCAGTATGGTTTATATTGTTATGTCTAAATTCCTGCTTTTTTTTTGCTTCCATATCCACATTTAAGCTTTTGTCTTTTGTCTATGAATTTAATGAATTTTACTTTCCATGTTTGGCCTTGACCAGACATCTTAATCTCTGTTTAGAATTCTTCAGGTGTTGGAGTTGTAGTTTTATTTATTGATTGATTTTATTTAACAGTTATTTTCTTTAAAACCTAGTTTGGTTGCTTTATCTTTAAGGACTAAGATAATTCTTTGATCCTGTAAATATTATCTTTGGCTTGTCAGTAGTTGCATCTTAGATATTTTATTGCATTGTTCGGTCAGTGCAGAAGACCAAGACGGTCCCCTAGTCAAATCGTATTCAGAATGTCTGGCATTTTTACTGCAGTGTGTTTTCAAAGTGATTCTTTCTAGTTTTGATTTTATTTTGTGGAGACATTGCTGGTCCAGTTACATTCACCTGATCATGTAGTTGGATGTGGATTCCATGCCAGCACATGGACCTTCATGCTGCAGGCAATGACCATTGATTGATGTGGAGTGGTGCCAAACCCTGATGATAACCGAGTATTTGACTGCAAATTCACCACCAGCTAGTCTGCCATTGCATCATGTGTATCACTGAAATGTTGACTTCATTTTTGTTTGAACAGTGTTTCTTGGTGTTTCAAAAATTAAAGGCCATAAAGAACATGTAGCATAATACCAGCAAGGCAGTAAAATTAAAATTACTGAGGGCATGTATCTTTGTAATAGCAACATATGGTTGTGAATTGTGGGCAATTTTACAACAGCAAGGAAGAAAATCAATTTTTAAAATCCTTAAGATACCTTGGATAATGAAAAAGAGCAATGAAGACATATTAAATGATTTCAATATGAAAAACTGACTTATAAACACCATTCTACAAAGGAAATAAAAATATTATGATCACGTCAAATGACACAGCAGTTTGGAAAGAACAATAATGGAAGGCATTGTTCCTGAGCAACACATCAGGGGCAGATCAAGAAGAAGGTGGTTTCAAGATATCTAGGAGACCTTGAACATGACAACAGAAGAAGTGAGAGATCTTGCTAGAGACAGAAATTCTTTCAGATGTGCTATAATGAATGCAGCTTTCTGCTGGGACATGTGACCAGTTGAGTGTTTTTTGGGGCACGTACGCTAACCATAAGTTCACTTGGATTCAGCGCCACAGCATTGAGATTGTGTCAATTGAAATTACCCAGAAGTTTGTTCTTCGTGAGCTGCACACCTTTTTTCAAAATGCAGCATGTTCCGTGGAACAATATGAACAATCAGTTTTAATATTTTATTGGTTGCTTGAATGGGAGTATAGCAGATGTGATAATGTCCCGCTTGCAGCTAGTGATGCCAATCATTCAAGTCTGCACATCTAAAGTCTTGCATTACTGAGTTAATGTGCTCACCTCACAACCAAAAAGGTACCTAGTTTTAATTTGAAAAGTGATGGAGTTTTTTTTATAGTGACCCTTAATCATCAGGTAGGTGATAGTATGTATCTATTCCTGTAAGGGACAGATGATAGAAAAGCTATCCTGTGCTCAAGTTAATGAATACCTTTGTCAGTTGAAAGTCAAAGAGTAGGCTGTATGTTACTGCTAAAAAAAAAAAAAAAGATAAATACAATTCCTACCATCTTTCACAATAATTAATTCATCATCATTGAGTGCTGTCTACGCATTGAAGGTTGGCAACCATGGAGCGCTATTCCACTCTGTCTCTTGCTTTGATGGTGCAGATTGTCATAGGTTATTTACTATTATATATTATAGGTTATCAATAATTAATTGAATTTCTTAAATATGTACTTGGTTGCAAGTGCTGCTCTTGAGCTTGTGCACTGCTTAATCTTGCTCTGCTATTAAGACAGTCATCAGGAGGCTGTAAAGGACATACATGATGACCTCAGCTTATAGACAAGATTATCTGTAACTCTAGAGGTTGCCATTTTCATTATTGTGTTATTGGTTATTATAAGAACTAGTCACCGCAGTGGATTCACTTTTAATGCTACAATTAGATATTAGTATACCCTGCTTCAAATTTTAAAAAATGAAGCCTTTTTTAAAGGTTTATAACAAATTCTGAATGGTGTGCTCTCTCTTTCTCTCTCTCTATCTCTCTTTCTCTCCTTTCCTTCCCCCTCCCCTCCCCTTTTCGGGCTGATAAGAGAGATACAATCAGAGTGAGAAATATTTATATTTTAATTTAAATTAAATAGGTCGGTGAAATCAAGTCAGAATTCACTTTGAAATAGAAAGATTAAGTTGTTAGAGTTCATTTGGAGATGCGGCAATTGGGGTGTTTTTGACCACATAGACAGTCTGAAATTATAATGAGTAATGATTATTATTTTGTCTTTCCCAGTAAACTGATGGTAATCTTGAGAGATTATGTAGATAAAGCAAATGACAAGGTTTCACAGGGAGAATCTTCATTACTATCAGCCATAAAGTCTCTTGAGTACATCTTTAAGTTCATCATCAGGTCCAGATGCCTCTTTGCAATGTAAGCCTCTCCTATTTAATGATTTTATGTTTCATCCTTTATATATGTGTTCAAGTCAGCAACAACAAAAACATGTTACATTAAATGGATATCATTAGTTGATGTTAACATTAGTTAATCTACTTGACAAATGAAGAAGTGGAAACAAAGACAAAATTTGCAACAAGACTTTGTTGTTAAAGGAGACCAACAATTACATTTTTAAGTTTAGAATTTAATGCGCTAGTTTTTATTTTGTGAACAACAAATGACACAACTTGGAAGCAGACTATAGCAAAATAAAACAATCATTGTCATTTTGTGCCATTTGCACATTGAAGGTTGGCTATTATGGAGTGTCATTTTACCTCATTTCATGTCTTGAGAGTAATCACTGATGTGGGTTCTTTGTCATTCTCTTTAGTCTTCAGTTCACTTTAGTTTTTGTTTGCCTCTGCATCATTAACCTTGTCATATTCCAAGATGACTCTCAGCACGTTATTGTGCCTCTTCATATATCCTCAAAATCTCATGTCTTGTTTGAATTGTGTTAATTTTCAACTGCTTCAAAAATTTATTATTTGTTTTTTTTCTCTGTCCATTGTTGACTCCTACAAAACCATTCTCTTCAACTGTCTTGCATTATTGTCTATGTTTTCCTCTATATCTTTTTCCCTCACTTTTTCCAGTAATCACAAAATCTTGCAGCTGTTCCATTCTTATGACATAGCCAAAAGATTGTGTTTGTTTTCTTCTGTTATTGGACATAAGCTAATTTTTTGCTTTGGCCTCTTTTAGATCAGTCTCTTGACTTTTTAGCAGCTCATGGTGTGCTTAACATTCACTTTTTTTTAAAATCACACTGCTGTGGCCTCCAGTCACTTATATATTTGTTGTCCAGGATTCACTTCCATATGTTAAGACTGGTTCATAATAACACCAAGGGATTCTATTTCCATTGATAAAAATGGTCATTATAATATCTTAAGTATATTTAAGAGAGCTAAATGTATGTGAAAACTAGCCCTGAATGAGACTCAACAAAGTAAATAACATATTTGGACACGTTTAATAACACAGGGGTATAGAGAACCGCAAGGGAGGCATAGTCGCTGAAAAAAAGTAAAAAGGGCAAAATAAAAAATCAGTGGCTCCAGAATAAATAGGACTTATTACAAACAAATACCACCAAGACAGGAATAATGGGCAGGCAAAAAAAGACACTCAGATTGGCAGTCAAAAGGGCAACATAGATGGACCATCTACATGAACAACAGTACAATGAATATGTTGCAGTATTATTGAAATTGAGGAATCATACAGACTAATGAAAGAGGGATGTAATAAAATTCAAACTGAAGGCAAAGAATATATATATATTCTTATTATTATTGAAAATATTTGACAAATTATGGGAAATTGTAACATAAACTGTTATTATTCATCTAGACACTACTGCCCTTGGCTGGCATGTATTGGGTAAAGTGGCTGTTCACACGATGAAATTGTGTCTATGTGTTCAAAATGTCCACCATGGGCCTCAAGACATTTTCCATCAATGAAACCATGAATATAACAATGGCTTGTTGTGTTATGCTGCAGATGGGATTGTGAACACAGAATATCATGATGATAATTTCATCAATCAGTGACATAATTTCAAAAATATTTTTAACGTCACTACACAGCGACTTTGTAAACACCCTTTGTGTGTGAGCACACATGCGTGCTTGTGGATATATGTATCAAAGTTAGAATTTAAAAACCCTAAGAAAATTGTAACATAGGATAAGCAGAAATATGCATATGTGAAGAGAACAATCAAATAACCAGAGTGTTTCATAAATACATTTACTATAATGATAAGGGTGTTGCTAATCTCTTAATGAGAGTGGCATTAAGATGATTTGCCAATCTATTTTGTGGGTAAGATTGATGTGGTTATATGAGAATAATACAATAAAATAATGAACACATTTAAACAGACATCATCATCAAGTAGATCAAGTAGTGATCATGTCTCTCCACAACTTTCGATCTCAGCAGCTATTTATCATTTCTGTTGTTGACCTTCTGCCAAGCCAGTCTCTTAACTGTCTGTTATTTTTTACTCTTTGCTTCCCTCTATCTCTTCGTCCCTCAATTTTTGCAGTTGTTACAATATATTCCAGTTGTTCTCTTCTCATTACATGGCCAAAAAAATGATGATTGTATCTTCCTAATATTGGAAATTAGCTCTCTTTTTGCTTTGACCACTCTCAGAACATCTTCATTACTCTTCTTAGCTGTCCATGGTATTCTCAACATTCTTCTGTAAAACCACATTTCTACAGACTCCAGTGATTTTCTTGTCTGTTGTCCATGATTCGCATCCATATGTTAAGACTGGCTCTACGTAACATTTAAGAACTCTTTTTCTTGTTTCTATTGTCAAAAATGGATTGCATAGTATCTTCCTCATTTTTTGGAAAGCTGCTTTTGCCTGAGCCATTCTGCATCTCACCTCTGCTGTACATCTCCCGTCTGAGGTTAACAAAGTTCCCAAATATTTAAATTCATTTACTTGAAACAGACAGAAGGTCTGTTTTATAAGAAACATTTGAGAATATGAAACTTTGAGTAATATTTTTAAAACCAAGACCGCCGATGTAATCATGAGTGATTACATTTTAACAACAATTTGTTTTCAATATTCTTATCTGTTGTAGACTAAATGAGGGTCGTGGGAAACAACAATTTGAGATATCGTTGAAGCAATTAATCACCGCCATCTGTAACATGATGGTCTACAAGTCAGACCAAACTCTTTTGGTTCAGGTATGCTTTTTATCCATATATTTTATTAACTAGTTAAAGTTTTGGATTTCTAAAAAATTATGGCATTTTAATAAACTTCATTATGCACTTTCAGAGTATTGAGAATTATTCATCACAAAAAATGAAGTGCTGTATTGATTTATTCTGAAATATTAAGAAAGTGAAGACACATTATTTGACATAAACACACGCACCCACATGAAAGTGCAGTTTGTCTCTATGTCTTCCTGGCTCTTAATCTGGCTCTTTCCAGTTTTAGAGAATGTATATTTACTCTTTCTGTCCGTCCCTCCCCGCCTCCATATTTGAGAAGTTTTTGGATGCTATACAGGTCTTTTCCTAAGAAGATCTTAGTCTGTTGGTTTTGCTATATCCTTTTCCCTCTCCCCAGGATGAAGATCTTAGTTCTCTTCAGTCTGTTGGTCATGCTATATCTTGTCTCCTCTTCAGACTGTTGGTTTTGCTATATCCTTTTCCCTCTCTCCAGGATGAAGATCTTAGTTCTCTTCAGTCTGTTGGTTTTGCTATATCCTTTTCCCTCTCCCCAGGATGAAGATTTTAGTTCTCTTCAGTCTGTTGGTCATGCTATATCTTGTCTCCTCTTCAGACTGTTGGTTTTGCTATATCCTTTTCCCTCTCTCCAGGATGAAGATCTTAGTTCTCTTCAGTCTGTTGGTTTTGCTATATCCTTTTCCCTCTCCCCAGAATGAAGATCTTAGTTCTCTTCAGTCTGTTGGTTTTGCTATATCCTTTTCCCTCTCCCCAGGATGAAGATCTTAGTTCTCTTCAGACTGTTGGTTTTGCTATATCCTTTTCCCTCTCCCCAGGATGAAGATCTTAGTTCTCTTCAGTCTGTTGGTTTTGCTATATCCTTTTCCCTCTCCCCAGAATGAAGATCTTAGTTCTCTTCAGTCTGTTGGTTTTGCTATATCCTTTTCCCTCTCCCCAGGATGAAGATCTTAGTTCTCTTCAGACTGTTGGTCATGCTATATCTTGTCTCCTCTTCAGCCTGTTGGTCATGCTATATCTTGTCTCCTCTTCAGCCTGTTGGTCATGCTATATCTTTTCCCCTCTCCCCAAGATGAAGATCTTAGTCACCCCCGGGTCTGTGTAGTGTTCCCATAATTTATGTCCTGTCATCGTGCCACGTTTTATATAAAAATCTTTCATGGATGTTACACTCCCAAAGATGTTTTGGATTCTGGACTATTGTTCTGAGGTGGCATTCATCGTTGTGTGTTGTACCTGGACAAATGTAGGTGGAATTTGCAATCTGAAACAGAAAATAATGTTTTTATTGTCCCTGGCAGCTAGCGGGTTAAGTTCTGTGTGTCATTTATTTATTAGATTTTGTTTACAAATTCTACATTTGTTCGTATGATGATCTTGGCCTCTCTTTAGTTTACTTGGTGAGTGTATTAGGCTTTTCTGCTGCTGGTTGTGGAGAGGGTATCAGCTTCCTAATTTCTAGAAATTTATCAATGTGTGAACATCCAGTAGAGTGCAGCTGTTGTGGTCTGTGCTATCTGATTTAACTCTAGAAGTGATATCTTATGTGGTGGTTTGGGGATTCTTTTATGCTACCAGGGGTTCCAGAAGTGATATGCAGTGTGAAGACTATCACTATTTTAAAGGTTCCCTGTTTTCTTGTTTGAGTGCTCTGATAGCTTCAAGTAGTAATATTGATTCAGCTCCTCAGTTCGAAGATTTTGTGCATGTAGTCATGACCATTTTGCTGCTTCTTTCATCAGTATATCTTATGTTGATGCCACCTCCTCCGACTTTGAAAGCTTCTTCTATGGACTCGTATCTGTGTAGGAGTAGGTCCATTGGAATAGAAAGTTTTTGTTATTGATAATCTTCAAGATCAGAGTTTACTTTCACAGTATTTTTCTTGTGTTCATTATTTCTGTGTGAAATTATACGTTTTCTCTACAGAGTCTGTGCTCCTTGTAGATTAGAAGGGGTATCTCTCAGGTTTCTTGAAAGGAGATCTTTTAGTTGGTTTAGTAGCACACTTGCTAATTAACACATTTGTTTAGATATATGATACCTCACCTAATAGCAGAGCATCTATTGAATACTGTAGCACTATGTGTAAAAAAAAATAGCGTTGTACCTATGTGGCAACTCCTACACATTTGATGCTCAACAGTCTTAATCACATAAACATTATATGATTGTTAATGGAAATATGAAGAATTTTTCTTCTCATCAGCAGAGCCTAGAGCACATCTCTGTGGCTCTACGTGTTAATAGAATGCAGTGATTGTTTTCGCAGCTGTTGTGCTTCATAATGAGCTGTGTCTATTTCTCTACTTTTCACATAGGGGGCTGCCTTGAAGTACATGAGCACTATCATTGGGGATGTTATTAAAGTGTTTGACCCAATTGAGCTAAGGTAATTATATTGTTTTTTTTCTCTCTCTTAACTCTTTGCATATGTTTCGCTGCACTGTGCGCCATACCGGTTTCGGCCGCATACGTTTCGCCTCATGGTGCGCTACTCTTAATGTATTTGATGTAACCGTCATCAAACCATGTTCTAATTACATGTCATGCATCATCTTGGTATTGGTGCAATCTAATATCTTGTTCAATTATCTATAAATTCATATATAATATGTTATATGTTAGATAAATATATAGATTGAATTTTTTAAAAATGAACAATTTTGTCTCTTAAATCTCTTCCGTTGCATTGTTAACATTTTTGCATATGGAAAGAGTTAGTTATCTTGTTTTCCCACTTCCAGATCTATTTTATTTTTATAATTTATAACAACTGTTTATAGCATTTTTGTAAAAAAAAACTGTTTTTATTTGTTTATAGTTTAATAGACTTTAATGGATTATCTACCATTTACTTGCTTGTTGTAGCACTGTAGTATATTAAATTTTGACTTCTAACTTGCTAAAATGATTGAGATATCAAATTAGCACTGCAGGTCATTATTTCATAAGCTTTAAACATTACATTTTCATTCACAGTCATCTGCTTGTTCAGTTCATTAGTAACGTGCCACCAGAGCGCCTTACAAAGCAGAAGATGAAATGCATTGACCAGATCATTCAAACAGATCTTTTCAATTTGCCTCGTAAGTTTCAACTCACTGACACTGTTCATGATCCATATATATACACTAGAACATACAACAATAAATAGAAAAAAATTTATTTTTTGTTCATAATTTTCATTAATAAAAATATTTTTACTTCACTGATGGTCCAAGTAAATATTTTTTTTTTGTCTGTGTTAAATATTAATAATGAAAATTATTTGCAAGAGATAATACTAAAAAAAACTGCGGACAAGTGGATACTTGGATGATGATTCGTTTCTGGAAACTTCTCAGTGACTTCTCACTTGATTACTGGTATTTCTGTCATGACATCTTATTTCAGTTCTCCTGACAATTCTCCTGACCTTACTGGCATTACTTCAAGCTCATCAGATAACCGTAATAGGTTTGTTCTTGACGACATTCACATTTCCTATTGATGTTCACTAAATAAACCCAATATGGGGTTTGGTTCTTATCTTTAATGACACTTCATGTTCTTCTCTACTTTTTCCAAATACCTCACCACCTCACTATGTTCTTCCTCGTCCTCTGTTATTCTCTCTCTTCTTCACCCCACCCCCCCTTTTCCCCTATTTTCTTGCCATTGTTAAGCTTCTTCTATATATTTTTAAAAACCACTCCCATAACTGCAAAGGCAATATGGCATTTCATTTTGTCTTTTAGTTTCCATGTAATTATACTTCTTCCCCAAACTTTATTTTGATTATAATTACTCCATGATTTTTAATGTGTTTTCTTTGTGTTTGTCTCTGTCAAATACATTTTGAGTCAAAACATTTGATTTTTTTAGTCTTGTCTTCTCCGCAAAACTTAAACATTCTATTTTTAGTTATTTTCTTGTTATAAGTATAAAATACATCATGGTTAACCATACATTATGATACAATCGTAAAAATTACCTCAAAATACACATTAAAAAAATTGGCCACGTGCAAACAGTCCCTCCTTATACCTTCCTAATCACCACTTCTGGTGACCCCTGGGTGTTGGAATTGTTTCCTTTGATGTTGAATCAGACACAAATGTCCACACTAAAAAGTACTACACCATCATACAAAAGGTGCTGTTTTTTTAATTTCACTAATTTTTCAAGAAATTTTTTTTTCTTTTCTTATGACGGGGGAAATCTTGGCCATCGGAGAGATACATCAAACAAACCCTTGTAACACGCAAACAAACCTTTGTAACATGGGATAGACAGTGAACAACACTTAGAGGGAGTTGAATATAAAGGCTGGACTGACAGATTGACGACCGCCATGTGAATAGACAACATAACATCTCCGATAGTCACAGTGAAATGGGGGCAAATTTCAGGCCATAAATCTAATGGAAGTCAGGAAATGATTACAGCATTCAATTACCGTGTCTCTGCTTGGGTAAATACACAGCTGTGTGAAGGTAAAGTAAAGGTAAAGTATGAGACTTGAAAAAGCATCTTAACACATGAGTTTTCACCCTTATGTGATTGGCTGCCTATCCAGAAGTGTTCAGAGACATCTGAATAGTGTTGCTTCGGTCATTGAAACTCATGATGTGAGTTGGCATTCCTCACCTTCCCAGAGTATTACCCTGGTACCCATTTCTGCCAGTGGCTGGGTCGACCATGGAGGTATTTTTTTCTTTTTCCAAACCATGAGTACAACTCGCATTGCTTCCAGCAGGAATTGAACACTGGTTGTCCGAACGTTGGTAGCCTAGTCGGGTACAGCTGTGTAGCAACATTTCAAAGAAAGTCATATTTTTTAACTCCAAATGTAACAATTAAGTGTTAGTATTTTTTATGACTGTTGTTAAAATGTGACTCAAAGATAAGTGTCATAATCTAGAGTTACCAATCAGATTGGAATGTTTAGATAGCAATAGCTGATGAAAATGATTGAGGTGATTGTTATAGTAAATTGGAAGTGACAATTTAGTTTGCTGTAGTAGAATGTGACTAACACAAAGTCAAATCTATCAATATTTCGTTCACCTGAAGTATTGTCTATATCCGCAATGTCTTTGTTTCCTGTATAAATTTTACTGTCTTTTGTACAAAGTCAAATTTATGAAATATTAGGTTATGTGATCAAAGATTGCTAAGAAAGTATATGTGAATGAAGAGCAAATATTAAAGATGCTTGTTTTCCAGTTGGTGTTTTACAACTATAAACTGTTTAGCTGTATTGATGGTTAGCAAACATCAACTGTTTAGCTGTATTGATGGTTGGCAAACATCAACTGTTTAGCTGTATTGATGGTTAGCAAACATCAACTGTTTAGCTGTATTGATGGTTGGCAAACATCAACTGTTTAGCTGTATTGATGGTTGGCAAACATCAACTGTTTTAGCTGTATTGATGGTTGGCAAACATCAACTGTTTTAGCTGTATTGATGGTTGGCAAACATCCACTGTTGAGCTGTATTGATGGTTGGCAAACATCAACTGTTTAGCTGTATTGATGGTTGGCAAACATCAACTGTTTAGCTGTATTGATGGTTGGCAAACATCAACTGTTTAGCTGTATTGATGGTTGGCAAACATCAACTGTTTAGCTGTATTGATGGTTGGCAAACATCAACTGTTTAGCTGTATTGATGGTTGGCAAACATCAACTGTTTAGCTGTATTGATGGTTGGCAAACATCAACTGTTTAGCTGTATTGATGGTTGGCAAACATCAACTGTTTTAGCTGTATTGATGGTTGGCAAACATCAACTGTTTTAGCTGTATTGATGGGTGGCAAACATCCACTGTTGAGCTGTATTGATGGGTGGCAAACATCAACTGTTTAGCTGTATTGATGGTTGGCAAACATCAACTGTTTAGCTGTATTGATGGTTGGCAAACATCAACTTAAAAAAGATAAAATGATGTGCTCTTTCTCTGCAGAATGTCGTGAAATTTTGCTGCCTCCCTATTTGCAGCACACTCATGATCTGATGGAGCGCACTGAGGAGATGGAAGAGTGCATATCTATACTCAGTCACATCACTGACAGACTCTGGTCATGCATTGTAATATCATCAATTTACCATCTTCATATCAAAATATATTTGATCTCAGTTGGTTTTAGAAGAATGCCTGTTAACTAATGTTTAACATATTTTTTTATAGTTTTTAAATATATACATGCTGCACTAAAATTGATTTCATGAATAGAATAGAATAGGATGGAATAGAATAAAATAGAATAGAATAGAATAGAATAGAATAGAATAGAATAGAATAGAATAGAATAGAATAGAATAGAATAGAATAGAATAGAATAGAATAGAATAGAATAGAATAGAATAGAATAGAATAGAATACTTTGCAGCATTTCATTAAGTCTTTATTATGTTTCTATAGGGATCTCGAGATCTGGACATTACTATTGTGATGGAGAAGATTTTGCGGACTGTCATCCAAGCTGTTATTAAAATGGACCAGTCCTCAAAACAAGTGGTGAGTTGTGTTTCAGTTTGTCATTCTTGATGAGTTTTAGCCACTAGTTGTTTGAAGCCATTATCAGACTTGCAAATGTTTGTGGGATATACTTTTAGAGCCTACAATTGTGGCATCACACTTAATGTACAAGCAATTATTAGCTTTTGATTCAGCTAACAAAGTCACCTTCATTTCATGTTTCATAGCTCTTGCAATTCAGCAATTATTTTTTGACACATCAACAAGGTCTATTTTATTTAAATGAATTATTTGTTATTCAATAGTTTGCAGGTGTACAGATGAAATTGCTTGTGATATTACATTGGGATATGTAGCTAAGAAGAATTTAGTTTGAAAGTGTCATCAATATTTCAGAAATCTTGTCAGTACATCATATACTAATGAAAATGAATTTGCTAAATAGGATACTCCACCAATGCAAAAATGAAAATTATGATTAATCTACAGTTGACGGATTGTTTGATTTATACAGGGTTTTTTGTTGTCCTTATTTGAATATCATCAGAAAGCAACACATTGACCTGCTGATGAAATAGTATTGTCCAATTTTATTGAATTACACTGGGGCTCTCACTAATGCTCAGTGACCTTTTTAGGGATTTTCACTATGCGATCATCTAGGAGAAGGGAGTATTATTGGACACAGTCCTAGTACGATGATGAAACAAATACAGCATACAAACACTTTGAATTGTTTATCTGATCATTAATAATAATGTGGTTGTTTCATAATAATAGTGAAAGGTCATTAGTTCAGACTGGCATGACTGCAGTCGAGGCATTCCCATATCCACTCTGCCATCGATTCCAGCAACCATCAAAGTGTTTGTCTACTGATTGTTCCTGTCCTGCATTGATTGAATGTGTTGTATTCTTTTCTGCTGAGTATGTTTTTCATGGTTTAACCCTTCATGGTGCCATGATTCACCATTCTTTTGACATATGGGTTATACTCCATTTTGTTGTCACATCCTGTGAGAGGTGATCTCTAAATGCACTACAATGTGTTTTATGCTTGTTTTTATGGTCTCCTGCACAATGGCAGACATCATCGACCTGTCAACGATCTCACAAACTCCTGCATCCTCGGGGCATAGTTTCTTTTTCTCCAAAGCATTTTTTTATCAGTACTGCAAAACATGCTTTGTGAGTCACTCAATATGACTGCATGTGTTGTTGATCTCTTAACCAACCATGTGATAGCTTCTGTCACAGCCTCAAACTCCATACATGTGCTAATGGTAGTAGTACTGTAGGCTCCTGCAACTTTCTCTATCAGCCTTCCATTAGACTACACTGAACCCAAGCTGTCCCACAATCCCATTGTGATCGAGCCATCAATGCCGATAATTGGCAATGCTAACTTTTCCCTTATGCAAGAAAAAGTTCAGCCTTATTCACATTAATGCATGGAACATGATTTTGTGATCATTCACTCTGTAATGAAAATACAAAAGGTAGAATATTGAATGGTTACCTCCCAATAGAGAGCAATTTGTTACTTTGTGAAATAGAACTGGATGTTCTAAGAGAGGTTAAATCAAAGAGAAAACTATTTTCCCAATATCAGAAGGAAACACATTGACCTCACATGTATTACAAAAAGAACAGCTGGGATATATTATAACAATTGGAAAAATTGAAGGAAGTAGAGATAGAAGAGAGAGACAGAGGGAGAGACATGAGATAATTTAAAAAGTTGATTTGGTAGGAAGTCAACAACAAAATTGATAGACACCTGTAGAGATAGAAAGTTGTGGAGAGACATGTTCACCTACCTACATGCTTTCCTTAGTGATAAGGTCATGAACATATTTAAAAACCTGTCTTCAATCAATATTTTGCAGATATGTTTGGGTTTGCTTGAAATAAAAAAAAATGTGATTTAAATATGGCTCTCTGTGAAGATGACACTAGAGCAGCAATGTTTTTTTAGGACCTGCCATGCACTGTTGGAATTTTAAATTCTGCTTTACTTTTGTTTTAAATGTCAACTAAGTCAAGTCTCAGAACTTGCTTTAGTTTTACTTTCAGCCTGTTGTTGTTGTTACCCTAGGTCTCCTGGCTTCTGTTAATGCTTCCAATCTCATAAAATATGCAATTTTTTAATAATGCATTCAAGCATGGCCTAACCCAACCCCATTATCCATTGTGAATAGTTGAGTTTCCAGATAATGTTGTGCCTGTTTTACATTGCTCTTGCCCATCCCAAATTTTAATGATCTGTAATACCATCATCATCATCATCAGTCTTTAAATAATTTACAAAAAGCCAATGAATATGTATATGTATGTTTGAGAGCTGTTACAAGTGTGTGTGTATGTGTATACATATATATATATATATACACACACACATATATATACATATCATTTTGTCTAATTCACTTGTATTAGTTAGCTTTGATTAAATTAATTTGCTTTCTTTTTAATTTTAGTGCATCATGTTTGGTATCTTTTAGTTTGGGATCAGCACAGAATATGTCAAGGCATATCTAAATATTATATTTTGATTAAATAACTCTTGCCAATATTGTGTTCTCATATATTTGTTGATCATGGCACCTGTTTACATATTTTCCCCTCAAGCGCTTTCTCATGCATTGAATGACATTTTTACACCTGAACAGCAAACCATTCAAAGCAAAAGTCGTAGGCTAAAGGTAACAAAAGGGCCATATAGCACTGGTTATATTCTTTCATAAGTGCTTCAGAAGACACCATCTTTATTCAGATCTTTCTTATTTAAAAGCCATTTTGTGCATTTTTGCAATTATCCTTGTCTTGAGTGCATTGTTTTGCTTGCTGATTTGTATTTACGGTGGACCAAAGGAAAGTAACACATTTCGATTGTTTAATTCTATATAACAAGTGTCAAGCTGTAATAGCAACATAAGTTATAGTGTATGTGTCTCAAAATTATATAGGGAGAGTACAGTAAAATTTGTAATATAAAACAATTAAACAAAATAATTAAAAAGTTGATGTAATAATCATTTATCAGTGTTGAACAATCTAAAACAATTTGTCCTGCCTACCTTTTTTAATGAAAAGAAACAAGATCAATCTAGATAAATACATATTAATGCAGACAACCAGAGATAAATACATATTAATGCAGACAGCCGGAGATAAATACATATTAATGCAGATAGCTGGAGATAAATACATATTAATGCAGACAACCAGAGATAAATACATATTAATGCAGACAACCAGAGATAAATACATATTAATGCAGACAACCAGAGATAAATACATATTAATGCAGACAACCAGAGATAAATACATATTAATGCAGACAACCAGAGATAATACATATTAATGCAAACAACCGAACTGCCTGCTTACTCTATAGCTACCATACAACAAAAGTGTTCTTAAAATGTGTATCCTCTTCTCGGTTGTTGCATAGAGAAAAAGTATTCATTGTTTTAAGCACTGAGCATGTTCCTTACTTGTTACCTTCTCAGCACATTTGTATATGCGTGACATCAGTTGCTTCCACAATATTCTGTGCATGAAACAGTTTTGTAAACCAGCAGAATTATTCAGATTGCATGAATCATCTGTGTCCATAAATACAGTCCTGATCAAACTGGAACTAATGTCAATGTTATCAAAATGGTGTGTGTGTATGAAAGACAAAGCAACGATGGGACAATCTTAAAATACTTTGTTTTGTGTCTGCTTGTCTGTTCCTAGCTGTATTTTCAATTTGTGTTGAAGTGTGTTTTTTCAAGTGCTTATTTTGTATATTAACTGAGTAGTAAATAAGCACAACAAGTGCTTATTATAATATTATAAAAAGTCAACAACAGAACTCATATGATGCACTGTGGATAGAAGATTGTGGAAGGATATGATCGCCAAGCCAACCGGTACGGCACATGATGATGGTGATTACGTATATTAGTATGTGCATTATTCCTGTCTGGCAGAAGTCATTCATGACTATAAGGAAATTCACTGTTGCTATTTATATGACTCAGCTGTTTCTTATTTCATTTATTTTTGCTCTGTTTTAGATCTTGTTTTTCATTCTCAGTATGTTACATCTTTCAGCTAATGATACTTTGTTTCTATTTTTATGAGTAGGATTCATTTTGTGTTATTTTGGTTCCTCTTCTTCTTTTCTCAGTTCTTCATTTCTGATCTCATCATTATTATTATTATTTTGTATGTTATTTTGGTTATGGGGCATAAATTATATTATACTGTGATTTACAACAGAAGTATTATTTGTATGCCTTTTGACTCAGCTTATTCAATTCTGGCACATATTTAAATCAGGTTTACTTGAACTAATCCTTGACTATCTTTCTGTAGAATAACATGTTATGTTCTCAGTATGAAAACCTGACACCGTACCAAAAACTTAGTTATCTATCTTTTGTTTGACCTGAAGACAGCACATAGGACAGAAATTCTAGACTCTTGTGTCCGATCTTTCAACTGTCAGGCCTTGTACATGACCTGCATTGTGTCTCATCACAAGGCTCTGTTCTAGGCCAGTTGCTCAATATTGGCAAGGGAGCTGATTGCCTGCTGTTGTTACCCTCATGTTAATGTTCTATTTAGTGTTTCTCTATGTCTGCCTCTTTTTCTTTTACCCTCTGGTTCCCAATTGAAGGCCTGCTTTGAGATTTGTTTGGTTCTCATTACATGACCCCCTTCTTCTCTTGATTATAGTTGATATTTTTAGAAGCTTTGTAATTTATCTTATTTCTCCACTGGTCTTGAACTCATTCCATGATGTACAAAGAATTTTCCTTGGGCATTTGAAAATAAATGCCTCCAATTTATTTTCTATTTCTTTAGTTGTTTTCCAGCTCTCATATGCATAAGTAAGGGTGGATAATACATTTGATTTGAAAATCCTGAGCTTTATTTTTATACTTAGTAATTTTGATTTCCATATTATATCAAGGTTTCTGAAAGTCATTCCTGCCTTTGCTATTCTGATTCTAATTTCTTTCTGTGTGTCTCCTTCTTGGTCTATGCAGCTTCCAAGATATACAAAGTGATCTAGTTCTTCCACTTCTTTTCCTTCAAGGTTTATAATTTTTTTTGGGTTGAATTTGATTTTTAATTACTTTTTCCTTTTCTTAGTTGATCTCAAGTCCAATTTTCCTAGCCATTGATAACATAGCATCTGTTTTTTTTTTTTGCATCATGTCCACGTTGCTATTGATAAGAACTTTGTCGTCCACAAAATCAAGGTCCTCCAATTGAGATCCAAGTGTTCATCCAATGTTTTTGGCACATGTACAACACTTCTACACAAAAACTTAGTGGGTGTTATTAATGTGGTTATATGAGAGATGTACAGACAGTTGAGAGGTGAAATCTGGTTCCAAGAAACACAGTTGGCAGACAAATTAAGAGACACTTATGATAATGAATAGATTCGTGAAGACCCGAGTCATCTGTTTGTATAACCTTCTGAGCATATTAAATTGAGTATAGAATAAGAACAATATAATTATAATGAAATGTGAATATAGTTGCTTTGTTTAAGGCTAGTTTTAGTGTTTCACTTACTGTATATCAGTTTGTTTATGGTGTTATCAATAATTATTGGTAGATATTTTTGTTACTGTATATCATACTATATTATAGTTTTTGTGATTGTCTTGTTAATTTGCATTTTAAGTTATTGTTTCAATGTCTTAGTTTTTTGTTTACTCCATTTAAACAATCCAGATTTAATTCAACTTTTTCATTTTTAATGTGCACCGAGGACAAGCCATATTTGAAGGTTCGTCATGGTAACTTTGTTTATATACATTTTGCTTCTAGATCATACCCGACATATGTGCAGTAAATATATACTGTTTTACTCTTTTTTTAAAAAAAATAGTTTTAGATCTCCTCCTGCGGTTTGTTTTAACAAAAATGTTCATATGTTCATACTATTGTTATTTTTCACTTTCAGTGTTATTGATATAAAAATGTTAATATTTAGTAACCATTACATATTTCCTACAGTTTAGATTTTAGTGTTACTCTTATCAAACATTTCCATATGTGCTACCTGCACATCAGTTAACACATTTTAGAAATTTTGCAGTTTTTGTTTTCATTTTTCTTAATTTTGTTCTATAATTAAATCTTCTAAAATGTGTGTGTGTGTTAATTGTAACAAACATTGCCACTAAAATAAATTACTGAAATAGGTGGATAATGTTATATGTTTTCATCATCAAAAATACCTGCAAACTAAGCAATTTTGAAAATTGATAAATATGAAGACTTCATTGGATTATCATTTACCTCTGTTACACACATTAGTTGTTTTATTTGACCAGTCATTTCAGTAACACTCAGAGTTGTAAATTACAGCCATTTCTAAGCATCTGAGTGTTGAATTTTACAGAAAAATTATCACAAAACATACAATTAGTTGGTAATGCAAATTAAACTATTTGCAGTATTCTACACAAATATCACAATGGCAGCAAAATTCCTGAATATGATTTTTATCTAAGACACAAGAAGGATCATGAATGTTGAGGGATGAAGAGATAGAGGGAAGCAAAGAGAAAAGATACCAGTCAGCTTAAGAGAATGGTTTGGTAGAAAGTCAACAGCAGAAATGATAAATAACTGTCGAGATTGAAAGTTGTGGAGAGACATGATCACCTGCACCATCAGGCATAGCACTTGATGATGTGAAAGCTAAAATAAAATGAAATGGCCATCACGTGACAATGGGATATAACCAGCTACCATTTAGACATCAACAACAGATAACAATCTGGGATGAGCCTAACTAGCTACCATTTAGACATCAACAACAATCAGAAATTTGGCTTGACTCTAACTAGCTACCATTTAGACATCAACAACAATCAGAAATTTGGCTTGACTCTAACTAGCTACCATTTAGACATCAACAACCTGGGATGAGCCTGACCATCACCATTTAGACATCAACAACAATCAATGATGATTTTTTCTTCCTAATATTGGAAATTAGCTCTCTTTTTGCTTTGACCTCTCTCAGAACATCGTCATTATTCTTCTTAGCTGTCCATGGTACTCTCAACATTCTTCTGTAAAACCACATTTCTACAGACTCCAGTGATTTTCTTGTCTGTTGTCCTATTGTCCATGATTCGCATCCATATGTTAAGACTGGCTCTACATAACATTTAAGAACTCTTTTTGTTGTTTCTATTGTCAAAAATGGATTGCATAGTATCTTCCTCATTTTTTGGAAAGCTGCTTTTACTGAGCCATTCTGCATCTCACCTCTTTTGTACATCTTCCGTCTGAGGTTAACAAAGTTCCCAAATATTTAAATTCATTTACCGGTTTTAATATTGTTCCACTTGTCTTTATTTTGCACTGAGGTGATGTCTTTTTCTTTGTTGTTACCATTACCTCTGTCTTTTTGCTATTAAGACTGAGTCCTTTATTTTTGCTTTCTTTCACTATAATGTCCAACATTTCTTGTAACTCATTTTCACTCTTAGCGATTAAGACTGTATCATCAGCATACCTTAGATTATTTATATTATGACCTCCAATTGTTATTCCAGGCATGCCCCTTATGGATCTTAAAATAATCTCACTATTATTATGGAATACTTATGCTTAAATTGTTACTCAGAACTATTTTGTGCTGTCCCTGTTACTTTGTGTGCTAAGCTGTGTGCCAAGCAATGTTACAAGTATATCATTATGAACTAAACTGTCAGACTTCACTAATCAGGACAACAACACATGCCATCTTGTGTAAGAAATAAATATGTGATATCCAAATGTACCATTATCATTGCATTGTATCCCATAATTTTTTGTTATGCTGAGCACTTCACATATTATTTTTTTTATCACATCATCACCCTCTGCATGTGGATTAATGTGGCAATATTATGACCACATAAAGAAACAACACAATAGTGATTTAGAATATCATATTGCATTGAGCACATGTCCCTGATATGTTTTTAGAGGCTACTATAAGAGTATTAAAGATAAGCTGATATTCATGTTGTGCTCATTTTGCCAGCATTTTACTTTCTTTATGTCTAAATCAAATAAAGTCAATGTTAAACCAGCTAATTTTTTATAACATTGGGCCCCAATTATTGTTGTTGGCCACCATAAGTGGTCACTGACAATGTAAAGCTTCCAGTATCTTGTCAGTCATGGGTATTCATGCCAAGATTGGAGGAAACAGGATATCACAAACTTCTTTTTGCAGCTGCTGCACAAAGTACTGATTTTCTCATTTTATATTCTTTAAATATTATAAAATGTCTGTTTCGTAGCTACCACACAAAGTATTCATTATCCTTTCACATTCATTAAACATCACAAAATTTATGTTAATGACATCATCTGTTTATGCCTTGGTGAGGTGAAGACACAATTAATGCAGACATGCTTCTCCTGTTCAAGATAAGGAGTTTACCATTGCTTGTTCTCCTGGATGTTTCTCTTTTCTTTATGTCCTGATACTACCATGGCACATTTTCACTCTCTCTTCACATTACATGCTCAAGAAAATATTCATTCTTTGAGATGCTTGTAATAACAATACTCTTCGCTATTTCTTCACTCACCAACCATTTCCAGTCTTCCTATCTGTTTTTTTTTTTTAAGATCTTTTAAAGCTTATGACATCGACAATGCCCTCCCGTTCACTGGAATTTGCTTCATGACCTCACCATTCAATATGTTTTGGGGTAAATCATTTTCTCTGTTTCATTCATATATACTTGCAGCATGGTTGTATAGAAGTGACAATGTTTTCAATGTTTCAGAGCCAGATTCTTAGGCTAGCTAGTTATCTTTGACAAGTGTCAGAGCTGACTGGATCTTAGGTTATTTTGTATGTTCTTTTTTCTTTCATGTTTTTGTTTTTTTTTTGTCATTCTTCATTGTCCCTGATGAAGGCCTTTTGGTCATAAGGTAGGTTATGTGCACTATCTTTTCTTACTGTTTTTACTTGTTTCCAATTTTCCTGTAGCACTACTGTTTGTCATTCCTAGCTCATCAAACTCTTCAACTATTTTCTAAGGGGTTAGTTTAGAATTTTATTTGATCACAAAATATTGCTGGAGGGGTTCATTGGGTTTAGAGATTATAGCAGGTCACTGAGACTTATTCTGTACAAATTTACTTCCTTGGGTTTCATACTGCAAGGATACAAACAATGCACTGAAGGAGGGAATTCATATATGACCATGACATTTGAGTATATCTGTGTTACATAATGCATGTTGTGTTAAGTTATTAGACCCTAACCATAGACATGTTGTGTTGTATGTTATGAACAGCTACAGTTTTCTATCCTGTTCCAAGTGTGTCATACTGCTAGCTCATGCCACTGCAAGATTTCTGTAAAATTATTTATCCCCTTGGTCTTTGTTCTTCATTTTGAAGTTAGATCATTGGCCACATATTAGTAGATATTGTTTAGTGGCAGATTAGCCTCCGTAGCTGGTTAGGTTATATTCTCATAGCTAGTTAGGTTATATTCTCATAGCTGGCTAGGTTATATTCTCATAGCTAGTTAGGTTATATTCTCATAGCTAGTTAGGTTATATTCTCATAGCTGGTTAGGTTATATTCTCATAGCTGGCTAGGTTCCATTATAATAGCTGATAAACAACCAGCTGATAAAACATAATTCTATTAATCTTTCTCCATTCTGACTTGTTGTATCACAGCCTTCTCTCCCCATTACATGTTCCACTCCTTCGCGGTGTTTTCCATCTTCCCTTCCTGAAAAAACTATTATTTTATTATCAACAGATTTCCTACCTGTTCCTAGCCAGTGCATTTCGCTTAATCCTAATATATGTAGGTCGTATCAATCCTTTACCTATCTTTCACTTTAGAGATTTTGCATCATCTTTTTGTGCTTTGTTGGCTGCATTTATTAGAGTAAACGGGTTCTAATGGGCGCAGCCATTGTTGTGTGTGCTACGTCATCACAATGGCTGATTGTATATCCCTAAAACGGCCGTACGCTAATGGTGAAAGGTGAAATGGAGTTTCGTTCATGACTTTGTAGTACTGGGGTGACTCCCAGAGGTTATGTTGGTCAGGAGGGATTTATAATTTCACAAATTCACATTGCAGGGAGATCTTACCATTATCTTGTTGTTTGATGTGCGGCGGGGATAATCCGACGACTAACTGTGTTTCATATGTTCGGATTTGGAATCAAAATGATGTCCTAACATCATCAAGCGCTATATATTTTTAAAAAATATATGATCATCACTTTCAGAGGGACGTGAACTTTCGGTCAATGTGGTGGATAGGTCGCAGGAACCATTAAAGACTATGTCTGAAAAGTGTTCCTTGTTGCAGTTTTCTCATATTCCAAGTCCAGCTTGTTGCAAGAGCTACTGAGTTAAGTGCTATGTGCACACTGTGAGCTGTGTGTTTCATCTGTTTTGATCATGTTTTGGTATTCCCATTGTTTACGATGAATGATGATATTGTATGATGGAGAACAGTTGGCTGTGTTCACTTTCTGTGCGGTTTTGCCTTATGTCTTTTGGCATGTGATGAAACTGCTATGATGGGGACGTTGTAGTTGTGTTCGCCTGCTTTCAACTCTGACGAAGTTCCTAGAGACTAGGAACTGAATTTTGCGTGTTAATCCATTTTTCCCTGGCAGCCGTGTGCACAGGGGTCCCTCGCTGCACAAGCAGATAACTCCGACTTCGGAGGTACTCATGTTTTTTCCGTCGATGAATAACTGACGTTTGAAGCCGGGCCTTGCTGATGAGACCAGAGGTGGTTGTCACAGAGAGAAATCATAAATAAAAATCCCAACCGGTGTAGTCAAGATTTGAACCCACAACCTCTCTGTCCCAAGGCCGGCGTCTTGCAATGGTTCCTGCCGCCTATCCACCATATACCAGAAGTTCACGTCCTCCCGAAAGTGATGATCATCATATTTCTTTAAAAATGTATAGCGCTTGATGATGTTAGGCCATCGTTGTTGACTCCAATTTCGAACATATAAACACACAGTTAGTCGTCAGATTATCCCCATCACACATCAAACAGCAGACCATAAAATTTGCGTACGGCTGGTCTAGGGATTTATGATGAGCCATTATGATGACGTAGCACACATAATAATGTCGGATGCACTGCAATGACGCGCACTTTAGAATCCTGATTACTCTAGTGAATGTAGCCTACGACAAACAGAACACGGTGCAAATTCCCTAAAGAGATAAAACTGCGGCTGACGAAGCATTTCACATTAATGAGTAACATGGAAATAACTTGCGTCAAGCAAATCCAACAACGGTCATGAGCAGCACCAATGTGACGTAAAGTGCAGAACAAGCCTAGACGATGGAAGGTCGCATTTACACCACTTGATTTGTCAAAAATGGAATATTGCCGGCGAACGACATTGTTTTTTCGACACAGATGTAATAAGTAGATCATCATCTTGACTTTAACGCATAGGAGTGCAATGGAGAACCGAAATTAATCAGACATCGAATGCACTTTCTGCAGCGATCGAGAGAACGTGGACTAGATCCGCCATCTTAGAAACAGAAGTCCCTGATGGGGTCTACAGCTACCTTTCTTTGTTTGGGAGATGAGATAGTAATTCGGATGATTCCATTGGCACGGGTGGTTGAGCAATTATGGATTTTAATTCGTTTGCAGTGGTACCGGGACCTTCCTTAACCATAACCATATAATAGCTGGTTAGAATCCATTCTCATAGCTGGTTAGGTTCCATTATAATAGCTAGTTAGGCTCCATTCTCACAGCTAGTTAATCTTCATTCTCATAGCTTATTAGGCTCTCTTCTCATAATTGAGAAGGCTCCATTATCATAGCTATCAAACTCCCTAGCTGGTTGGGCTCAGTTCTCATAAGCTGATTAGGCTCTATTCTTATAGCTTGTTAAGCTCCATTCTTGTAGATGGTTAGGCTCCATTCTCATTGCTTGTTAGGCTCTATTCTCATAGCTGGTTGGGCTCTGTTCTTATAAGCTGATTAGGCTCCGTTCTCATAGCTGGTTAGGCTTAGTTCTCATAGTTGGTTAGGCTTCACTCTTATTGTTGGTTAGACTATTCTTTTAGAACTTCTATCTGGCTAGACTTCATTCTTATAGCTAGTTAGGTTCCATTTTTGTAGAATTTGTAGCTGGCTATGCTAATTTGCTGCTGGCTATGCTACATTCTCATAGTTGATTAGGCTCATTACTGGTAGAATTTGTAGCTGGCTATGCTAATTTGCTGCTGGCTATGCTACATTCTCATAGTTGATTAGGCTCATTTCTGGTAGAATTTGTAGTTGGCTACACTGGTAGGTTCATTACCTTTCTCAGGTTAAACCAGTTTATTTTCCTTTTTTTTTTTCTTTTGGTTAAGTAACAGATCCATCTCATGCAAAACATTTTTGTCCTCCACCTCGTGCATGCCAGTGTCAAATGTGGTGACTAACAACAAGTCAGAAGCACAAATAAATCATATCTCTACAGAAATAAGATGTTTGAGGAAAGATAACAAGAAAAATAAAATAAGAATGAGATTAAGGGAGGACCAGTCTTAAACTGCATACTAAATAAAATGGTGCAGAATGTCTTGGACCTTCCAAGCATTCATTACTCCACAAGATATTCTTGTGAAAGAAGAGGTGAAGGGCACAGAGATTGAGTCTTATCCAGCATAAAATGGAAGAACAACAAGGAAACTCTACAGCACCATCAGATAACAATGTTGAGGCTGCTAGTGAACAAGTATTAAAACTTTGTTCTCTCCCTTGATGTCTGAAAACTTTTCTGAGGAATTGAAGCAGAAATGGAAGCAAGTAAAAAAATTTAATTTTATCTAGCCCGTAGTGAGGTAATAGTAACAGTGTTAGAGAAATCATAGGACTAAGTCTCTTCTGTGAGGAAAGCATTGCTCTTTTTTCTTTTCTTCCTCGTTTACCTTCCGACATCGAGAGGAGATATGGTTCTTGGTTTCTTTCTCTTCTATTGGCCTCTTCTGCTTCTCTTGATCTGGTGTTCTCATATTGTTCATTGTTCTGTAGTTTTTAGTTTGGATTGGCATCATTGCAGTCGGAGCATTTCCATATCCGCTCTGCTGTCTGTTCCAGCAACCATTGAAGTGTTCATCATCTGATTGTTCCTATCCTGCATTGATTGAACATTTTGCATTCTTTGTCCCTGAGAATGCTTTTCCTGCTTTCATCCCCCGTAACACCATGTTCTACCATTCTTTTAGTGTGTGGATTATCTTCAGCATCCTGTGAGAGGTGTTCTTTTAAAGTCCCCACAGTGTCATACGTGTCCAATTTTAAGGTTTCTTGCACAATGGCAGACCCCGCCAACCCATCAGCCATCTCATTGTCACAAACTCCCGTGTGTCTGGGACAATATATCCAAGTTAGACTGTTGACAGGAAACATATCGTGTAGGTGCACCTACTTCCTATGGAGTGTGCTCCTGTCAATCTGACAAAACATGTTTTGTGAGCCAGTCAATATGACCGACCGCATGTGTTATTGGCCTTCTGTCACAGTCTTCATGAATGTGACTGGAGTTAGTAGTTTTGTAGGCTTCTGCTTCTTTATCTATCAACTTTCCATTAGAATTTGCTATAAAACCCCACATGCCTGGTAATCAAGCCATCAATGTAAGTGATCGGGTGTTGAGGCTGAGAATTGAAGTTGTAGTACCTCCTGGATCTCAGACTGCCATGGCATTTCCTCTTCCAATTTATGATGACCCTGGTTAGTCCATGCTTGTCGTGCACATCTATCCAATAGCTGCCAGCTGGTATGTCTTTGTTACATATGCCCTGTAGTTGTCTCAACCTGTCAACCACAATCTCTCTCACTTAATGCAGTTGCCTTTCATTGGCCGTAATTCTGGTAGCAGTGAATATATTTTGTTACATATTCCTCTTTGGTGTGCTTTCGCTCACATGTACTTGTGTTGCGCCAGAATGCTTGGAAGGTCTTACAGGAATCACATAACTGGGATTGGCACATCCCTGGTGCATCCCAACACAGCTCCCATAACCTCCTTCTGTATCCTTTCAAACTTAGCTAACTGAATGTGAGATAGGGGAAGAAGGCCAGGCAGGCGGTGACTGACAAAACCAGTGACTGAATTAGTAGGAAAAGTGTTTGTTGATGAAACCAGACCTTGTCATAACATTTACTGTAATCACTCCATTCCTGGCAGATTGCACTACATTATTTATATGATGATTTGTTGGTAACTCATTGTATTAGATTTAGTTCTTAGTTCTTTATGTCTTATCACATTTGTTTTACTTTTGTTGTTGTAATTAAGAATTTATTTACCACGGAGTTAACAATACAAACACCGATCTTTGTCTTCCAGAAAGAACTGTAATAATGCATTCAAACATTTCAGTCTCTTCTTTATCATGATTGTCAAATTTGGCTCATTCATGTGGGCATAGTTGAGCTATATTGTGATTAAGGCCATTATGTCAGCAGTTCCTACTTAGGAATAATCACTCTGATTGTCACTTTCATAGCAGGTGCAGACTTTTTGTTCATTTGCCTGGCTTTAAGAAAATATCACATTTACTGATTCATTCATATTATTAATTAATATTCATGAAGGGGGTTCTAAAAGTGGTGATAGCAAGAATTAAATATAAACATTTTCATACTTTTATTAAATTAAGAAACAATTTACCACTTTTTTTTTCCTTTCAATGCCGAAAATGGTTAAAGTAGTTTCCAAATAATATATTTGTTTACATACATTAAAAAGTTTTTAAATTATACAAATAGACAAACAGGTTTTGATTGGTTGGCATGACTTTCTTAAAATGATAGTATGAAAAGTGCATCTTGATACAGAACATGCAGCATGATTTTTGGAACTTGAGTCTCATGTGTGTTAATGTGTTTTTTTTTAAATATTTTTAATTTGATTTTATTAGTAGCTTTGATATTGAGAAAACAAAACATTTACTTTAATATTGTGAGTAGTTTTGCCAAAAATTTGCAAGTAAATGCTAATTTTATTATTGTAGTCACTATTTTGGTCTCAGACTGGTCTATAATCAGCAGATAATTTTTTTTTATTAGGTAAATGCAATTTTTATGTTTTGCAATGTTAATGTTTAAATTCCTTTTATAAATGCATTTCTTGGTGAAATTATTAGTTTTTTTAATTAATCATAATTCATATCTGTAAGTTATAAGGGTAATTTTAAGGAAATTATTACATACATTCTGTATGTGCTATCATTTTCTCAAGAGTTTTTCTTTTTGTTAGAAGACAACAATAATAATATATGTATTTTTTTTATCTTCATAAGTAGCATGTGTATAATTAAATAAATTAAAAAAAGGACAGCATAATTCTAGGATTATAACTGTTGTACACAATTAGTTCAGTTTTGTGTGCCTTGGTCTTGCAGCAATTCTTTGGCCATCAGCCTCCACCCAGTGTTTCAATTACATATGAAACAATGAATGTAAGTACTAAGTCATTCAACTATGATTTCACAAACAAAATATGCACAGAACAAAAGACTGTGTGATTTTTTATGTTAAAATTAGCAGTGAAACTAAGCAATCACCACAAATTTGGTTATGTTTAGTAATTCTAAATGTGCATGCAGAAATTAGATAAAGCAAAATGTGTTTGAGATGTATAAATATATATTAAAGTGATGTCCAGAAGTAAAGAAATAGTTTCTAGTTGGAGATGTCCAAAAGTGTTGATTTTGATCTATTACTGTGGGGTTGTCATGAGCCATTGACTCTTGAACACAAGATAGTGATGTGATGGTCTAGTTGGAAACACCCAGAAGTGTCAATGTTAATGTAATACCATAAGATCGACAAGAGCCATTGACTCCTGAACACAGGATGGTGATGTGATGGTCTAGTTGGAGACATCGTGAAGTGTTGATGTTGATGTAATACCCATAAGATCGACAAGATACATTGACTTTTGAACACAGGATGGTGATGTGATGGTCTAGCTGGAGACATCCAGAAGTGTTGACGTTAATCAAATACCATAAGATCAACAAGATCCATTGACTCTTGAACACAGGATAGTGATGTTATAGTCTAGTTGGAGACGTCCAGAAGTGTTGATGTTGATCTAATACCATAAGATCGACAAAAGCCATTGACTCTTGAACACAAGATAGTATAGTGATGTTATAGTCTAGTTGGAGACATTCAGAAGTGTTGATGTTGATCTAATACCATAAGATCAACAAGATCCATTGACTCTTGAATACAGGATGGTGATGTTATAGTCTAGTTGGAGACATTCAGAAGTGTTGATGTTGATCTAATACCATAAGATCAACAAGATCCATTGACTCTTGAACACAGGATGGTGATGTGATGGTCTAGTTGGAGACATTCAGAAGTGTTGATGTTGATCTAATACCATAAGATCAACAAGATCCATTGACTCTTGAACACAGGATGGTGATGTGATGGTCTAGTTGGAGACATTCAGAAGTGTTGATGTTGATCTAATACCATAAGATCGACAAGAGCCATTGACTCTTGAACACAGGATGGTGATGTGATGGTCTAGTTGGAGACATTCAGAAGTGTTGATGTTGATCTAATACCATAAGATCAACAAGATCCATTGACTCTTGAACACAGGATGGTGATGTGATGGTCTAGTTGGAGACATTCAGAAGTGTTGATGTTGATCTAATACCATAAGATCGACAAGAGCCATTGACTCTTGAACACAGGATACTGATGTTATGGACAGCAATAGCTTTCCTGTTTGCCTTGGTTCTTCTGTAGAAGTTGGAGCTTGTGATTCTATAGAGGTACAGCGATACAAGGTCTATCACCATATTCTAGCAACACAAGAACTACAGCAATCCTCACCTTGTTAGCCAGTATTGTTTTTGGCGTAGGCTGTCACTAGAGAGCACATTTGAGAGACAAAGTGGAACATGGATAAGCTTTGGGTCACTGACACTGTTGTACTGACTCAGATTGACTAGCTCACACTCCTCATATCCACATGATAAAAATCATTTTTATTTTGAGATGCCCAGAGTCAAATACAAAGTGGATATAATCTTTAATTTGAAATGTCAAAAATTAATACAAAATAGAGATATTCTTTATTTTCAGATAACCCTAATTAATACAAAGTGGAGATAATCGTTAATTTGAGATGCAGAGAATTAATACAAAGTGGAGATAATCTTTAATTTCAATTGCCATGAATTAATTCAATGTGGAAATAATCTTTAATTTGAAATGCCCAGAATTAAATACAAAGTAGAGATAATCTTTAATTTCATATGCAGAGATTAAATACAAAGTGGATATAATCTTTGAGGTGCTGAGAATTAATACAAAGTGGAGATAATATATAATTTGAGATGCTGAGAATTAATACAAAGTGAAAATAGTCTTTAATACCTCAGTGATGAATGTTTAGTTCATTTGGTGTTGATAAGATGGATCCAAGTTCAGTTCTCAGATGCAGGAAATTTTTAATCAGATCAACAAGACTTTAGGGTTTCTAATTATAGGTACCACAGATGTTCTTGGAATGTAGGAGTGGTCAGGCCTAACATCAACCACATCACTCAAAAGTCTGCCACTAGTCATTGGAAAAATATTCTTACTAACACATTTCCCATACAGCAACCAGAGCATGAAAATGTCTACTTGACTTTAAAATTAAATAAAAAGTGATGAAGATAGTTTGTAGCTGATATGCAGAAAAAATACAAAGTAATAGAGAAAATCTCTTTGTGCAAAAATATTATTGTTATGATTGTTGAGTTTTAATAATATATACTTATCCCTCCATGCATATTTGATGTTTAGACTATGCTTCGTGAGCTGTTGTGGTTTGAGAAATCTTAAATGCTTTCTTGTTTATGGTTATAACTTTTTTCCTCTTGTTTGTCATTCTTTATTTTCATATTCTCTTCTTCTTCTTTTAATTTTTTTTATTTCCTAGTTTGATATTAACAGATTAAAAAATATATATAGTTAATTGTGGAGACAACGTGAGTGGAAATTGTTTACATATAGCAGTCAAATGTTACAGTACTTGAAATGGACTATAAGTGACATATTTAAGCGCAGCTTCCTCAGTTGTGATCATAATGAAATATTTGATGCAATAGGTTGTGGAGAAGTGTGTCTTTGTTTAAATCATATTAGTTTCATGCTTGTATTAAAGATTACAACACTGTTGCTACATTATCTCTGGTGTCTGTTGGGCATTTACAGATAAGCTAAGAATACATCCTGCATATCTAGTGTGGTTATGATTTAGTTCAGATTTTATTTTATTCCTGATTTTTAAAAATCTCATGACTTTACTTGAATTTGAACTATTGTCTAGCTGATTGATAAATGAAACATTTAAAATCCCCATGCTCCCACTATTCTTTTTATGAAGATATAAAAATGTATATCATGTGGTGACTTTGTTTTTATCCATAACTTTTATTTTATGCTGTGTATTTCCCGTTTTCTTTCATCACAATTTACCAAAAAAAGAGAAAAAAAAGACCACAAATTTTTTACTAACTACATATGTTACTATAAAACCTTTAACATGAACAGTGGATATTTATGCTACTATTTTTGCTGTTGACTTTTGATTATATGATTATTGATTAGGCATCTGTATTGAAATCATTTAAATTTGCTAGAATTTCAATTTTTCTAAACTTCTCCATAAAGTATTTCTTTGGATTTGTTACATATTTAGAGAACCGAAGGTATATAAGAGGATGTAAAAAGCTTAGTCTGGCAGTTTATTGGTACCTGACTAACAGAGTTTGGAAATTTCAAAGAATATGAGCACTGACCTCATCACCTTTTAAATATTACAAGCTTCTATCACGTGTTACCCTGTATTTCTAAACCATACTTATTTACTTATATCTGTACCTGTATTTTTTGGCATTCCTTAATATTTATGTTCCACCAATAATAACAATTCTGCTGTGCAATTCATTATTAACTTTGTGGAGTTTCAAATTGCATTTGATAGTTTACACTGATCTACACTATGAAAAATCCTTAACATCTATGGATTTCCTATAAAATATGTGAATATTATAAAAACCTTTATTCAGATTCAGTTTGCTGTGTGAGAATAGAAAGTGGCAACACTGACTGGTTCCCAGTAGGTGTGAAACAAGGATGTGTTATGTCACCACTTTTTTCAGATTTGCAATTGATTTGAGTCAGGGGAAAATCAATAGAAGACAGACAATTAGGCATTCAGTGGATTGATAATAAACCCCCAGAAGATATAGACTTTGTAGGTGACTTGGCACTTTTGAGCTCTACACACATTGATGCTCAAGAAAAGATAGAACAACCCCACAATATTTCTGGTCAAATAGGCCTTCAAATCAACACGACCAAAATGAAAGTCCTGAATATTACCAACTAAGCCTCTGATATAACAATTACATTTTACAGAAAGTCATAAATTTTACCTACCAAGGCAGAAAAATTGCCAGAGATGGAGACATACCATCAGAAATCATGACACATATTGACACTAGCATCAAATGCTTTCAACAAACTGACGAACATCTGAAGATCCAAAGTTCTCAGTAAATGAATAAAACTTAGACTGTTCAACTCCTGTGTGATACCAGTGCTACATATGGATGTAAAAGTTTAAGATCCCCCAAGACTCAAGATAGGAAATTAAATGTCTTTGAAAACAAATGTCTTCGTAGAATCTCAAACAAAAGCTGGAAAATAGGTTTTAAAATACATTTTAAATGAACAGATAAGATGATTGAAAACAAGAGTATGTGGTGAGCTTTTTTAAGAAGAAGGCGTTGAAAATAAATTGGTTATGTGCTGAGAATGAATGGAGACAGATTTCCCCGTCAAGCATTCATGTGGAAACCATCTGGTAAAAGAAAAATAGGTAGACCAAGAGAATCGTTGCACAGAACAATTACTAGGAAAGTCTCAACCATGAGACTAAAAAACAACCAAGAACTAGCAGCAGATCATTAATCGTGGAGAACTATGACTTCTGCCCTATGTGCTATCTTGAGCCTGGGAGGAAAATGAATGAATGTTGTTCTGATGATTCTTAATACTACTTTCAGAGTTGATGATTGAAATAAAGTTATCCAGAATAAAGATAGCACATGAGATAGATGTTACTGTCATATAAATAAATATTTCTAGCACATCATTTTAATTTTCATCATTTTATTTTCTGCTACATTTAACCTGGGCTTTAAATGTTGGGAAATTCCATACAATTTGAAATTTTTTTTACACTGAATATATATATATATACTTTGAGGGTGCCATAGAATATAAATTGGTTGAATTTTCTCGATTTTTTCTGTTTTTTTTTACTAACATTTTTTTGGCAATGATTCATGTTTAATGAAATATGTAATTTGATAAGCTTTTGAAGTTTCATGACAATTATAGCAGTTGCAATTATCTTATTTCAAATAAAGATAGTTCTTTTGATTATTTTTTTCTCTCTCAAAGTTAAAAATGTTATTTAAAAAAACTGAGCAGCTAAAGATCAATCAAGAGTTCATTTTTGTAAAGTGCCTGAACTAACAAAGTAAGGTCAGCTTTTCAAATTTAAAATAGTTTGAAGCTAGGAAATAATCGTAAATGTTCAACAACTTGTATCAGTTAGAGTCATGAGTTTTAAAATACTTAAAGTAATTCATGTTTTTCTGCCATTCGTGAATTTCTTCTAACAATTATTTGTTACATGCAATTCGTACTAACAAACCTGTTTGAAATAAAACTGCATTTGTAGTACTTGCAAAATATTTATACTATTTTTTTACTCTATTTGGCTTAAGTAGTTTTTTTTTTTTTAAGCAAGTAATGCAGCAGAATAGGCTGTATTTCAGTTATTGCAAAAAAACATGTATAAACCACACAATGTAATAACTAGCTTCACAACTGCTAGAACTGTATTTCAATGAAAGTTGGTTTTTGTCCTGTCTGTTCATCATATTTTATGAATCCTTGATGAGCAACTTTCAGTGAATCCTAGAGTTTTGACGATGCAAAGGCTCACTTCAGTCTCTCAAACAGCAAACTATGAGTGATATTTAGCAACATTATGAATCCGTGGAACAGTGAATTTTGACTTAGTCTACATATATATATGTGCTTAATGCAGTACATAACATTTGTCTCAGATTCAGATTCAACTCCCAAAAATTAACACTTAGTGTTTGAATATAAATGGACTGCAAAGATTTATAAATTACTGAATCAAATGTAAAGCTACATCTTGTCTTACACTGAGATGATACATTTACAAGTACAAGTTGTCAGTACTTCTAAATCAGGCTGATTGATAAAGGTTGTAATAGATTTTCTTAAGAAAAATAAACCTCATCTTAGAAAAATCTCTGGCGTTGTCATTACATTGTGTCATTGAAACTTCTATCACCTATGTTTGACTCTCAACTACTTCAAATTAATATTTCTTGACTTATAATTTATATGTAAATGAAATCTGATCTCAGGGCAACTGTGTCAGCGTGATGGTCAGCCTGTTGCGACAAATGACAGATAGTCACTACCGAACATACATCCAAAGTTTCCCTACCAGTTTTGATCTGATGGACTTTCTCATGGAGATTCTGTGTGTGTTCCGAGACATGGTGCGCCAAAATGTCTACCCCTCAGACTGGCTAGAGATGATCATGATTCAAAACTGGTTAGCATAACAAAAACTATTCTAAAGCAAAATTTTGATTCCAACTTATTTGCAACAATAAGTATTTACAACATAAACAACATTGTAGAAATGCAATAAATCTTTCGCTATAGAAATTGACTAGAGAGACAAATATACCAAAGTGTTAAGTATTAATTGATTTATAAAATACTTTTGAGGTGATATGACTTACAAGTAGGAAGCAAAAGGAGAGATAGAAGGAACATTAGCTGCACTAGTTTAGATTACTGAACAGAAAGATGGAGATAACATTGATTTGGTTTGCTGGATACAAGATAGAGGGAACATCAGTTTTTGTTATCTGAATAGAAAGAGAGAACATTAACTTTGGGTTGTTCAACAGAGAGAGATAGAAAACTTTACTTTTGGTTATTTGAATAAAGAGAAGGAAAGAACACCAACTTGTTGGTTTGCAAACCAATTTCAATTTACACTTTTTGCTTAAAAGAGAAATGGAGGGAAAATATTAGCCACAAATAGCTGGAGAGAGAAATAGGGGACATTAGTTGTGAATAGCTATACAAATAGAGATTGAGAAAATATTGACTGTGAATTTCTAGATAGAGAGATAGAGGGAACTTGTGAATTGCTGAGCAGAGAAAGGGGGGGGGGGGGAATTTGCAGTGAATTGCTGGAAAGAAAAGTAAGAGAAATGATAATTGTGACTTTATTGAAAAATAGAGAAAACAATTTCTGTGATTTGTTATGGAGTGCAGTAGATGAAAAATTAGGTGTTTTTTTTTTTTTTTTTTATAGCTGTTGGGAGGAAATTTGAACATAGATGAAAATAACTCATAAGTTTTATTCAGAAGGGTTCTAATAAGTAATGACTGACTGGTGGCAGTTTTAATTATGTTTTTTTTTCTAATAACATAATAATAAAAATATATCTACTTATTTTTTTTCTTTTAAATGTTCTTTTAACAATTTACTTAAAGGCTATCATATATTTATGTTTGTAAAAGTGCATCAGGATCAACAAAAGTAAATCCATCCAATCATAATTCTTGTCAATCTTTCTTTGCAGTGTTATCCTAAGAGCTTTGAGATTCTTTGCAGCAACAATTCATGAATGCTTCTCTTCTCCTTTTGAGCAGCAGGTAATATGGAGAGTTCCTTTATTGCACACTTTAACTTATCAGGAAAACAAAACAGCATCACTAAGTTTATTCATTAGTTTACAAGTAAAAGTAAATTGTTCTTTGTGTCTTATGTTAGCAAGTGCCAATAGTTATTTATGAAGGTGTGAACACTTTACAAGCTTAGTAGAATGAAACTTTCATAATAACAAATTCCATCTGTGAATAATAATTGATGTAGTCACTGCATCCATCTTAGATAATCTTAATGTGGTTAGTTGTTGAATTTTTGTTTTGTGCCTTGGAAGATACACAAGGGGATGAGTAAAGGACCTATTACACTCAGTCCACCAGTAACTCATATCTGTCTGAGTTTGATGTCCTGACCATGATGTGATAAAATACATCCCTGTCTAAATCCTTGTCCTATATCAGTCTGATTTGCTTCTGGAGATATAAACATAATTTTGAGACTTGACACCAAATGAAACTATAAGAGAATGATCTTGATCCTTTCTGCGCCACTAGATGTTCCATAGTGCTTGTAGTGTTTTTTTACCACCCATCTCTATTCTTGGTGAAATGTTCGGTCTTATCTAATGAGTCTATGCCTGCAAACTTTGCTTCTCATATAAATGTTCTTTTTAGTGTCTCTCTAGTTCTTCTTTTTCTGTATCCTGATTTTTTCCCATAGAAAAACCTGTTTTGGAATATAAGACCAAACAAAAATACATGTCAAACTATATAAGGAAAAAAAGCTATTGGTCATGTGCTCAGAATAGATGAAGGGGACTTCTATGTCAGCTTCACATGCACACTGATAGACAGGAGAAAACAATGAAAAACAAAAGAAACTACATAGAACAGTTGATAGAGAAAACGCAGCATGAGCTTAGAAACAAAACAAGACTTATGTAATCTAGCAGTGAATTGTCAGACATTGATAGCTGTGGCTTCTACCTTTCTTTGCTCTGAGAGTAACTGACTAATGAATAAGCTGATCCACACATATTAGGTGGATCCATGGTAAAGAAGTTCAGCTGAGAAAATGTATGATAGTTGATTATGACGTGAATAGCAGGATGTTGAATGGATACTTAATTGACAAAACCATATAAATTGAATAGTATATGTATAAAGTGAATGATTTACTAAATTTCGAACACATATTTCTTTTTCTTTTCTGCAGCTATGGAATAACTTTTTTCACTGTGCCATTGCCTTTCTGACACAAGAAAATCTTCAACTGGATAATTTCTCGCAGTCTAAGAGAAATAAAATTATTGCCAGGTAGGTTTTCTAGTGTTCATTTACATTTATTATTTTCTCAGTGTTAATTTCTAAATGTTTATCTTTTAATATACAGTGGTATCATTAGGTGAATGTCAGTGATAATCTGTTGTATCCTATTTTTTCACAGATATAAAGATATGAGACGAGAAACTGCCTTTGAAATTCGCTCAATGTGGTTCAAACTAGGTAAACATGAACTCTTACATGTTTGACAGTCCTTGAATTTGCTTTACCCTATTTCCGCTACTATTCAGCATTAAAAGAGAATAGCTTGTTTGGGTCTTTGCTTTGCAATTTATCTCCCACATCATGCTTGTCATGATGGCTTATGATATTTCATTAATCTATTTTTTCAAAGTCTGCCTTTCCAATTATTTTTTTTATTGTTAATGAGAATTTCACAGCAGTGTTTCTGTGTGTTTCACATTAAATGATTATATTAATGTGACCAAACTTGTCATTCCAACACTGCCAATGTATTGAGCATCATCAACCTGGTCAGGACTATTTAAGTTGATTGTGCACTAGCTCTAACCAATTTGGCCAGGTTTTATTTTTTAATCTTGACCATAAAAATAGTCCTGCAGAGATGGGATTTCTCAGAAGAATGTTGAGAGTTCCCTGGTCAGCCGAAAAAACCAACAAGGAAATCAGCAAAGAGGCCAACAAAAAAAGGGAGCTCTTAAAAAACATCAGAAATAAACATTTTTTGGGCACACCATGAGAAAAGGAAAGTTGGAATACTAGGTTACAACTTGCAAATTACAGGAAAAGAGAGATCACTGATGACAAAGTAAGAAGATATTAGATAGCTTGGTGTTGTGGCATGGAAAACAGTAAACAATAGAATTGATACAATACATTGTGGACAGAAAATTATGGAAGGACATAATCATCTACACCGACCAGTGTGGCACATGATGATAATAGAAAAGTTACATGGTTATTTTCCTACAAGTTGTACGTACAACACTTGAGTGTTTGCATTGCTTTAACATCAAATTTTTTTCATTCTCAGAATATCACTATTTGTCTTTATGTTACATTAATCTGTGTGTGTATATTTTTATTTTCAACACTAGTCCTTAGTTGCAGTGAAGCAAAGGAAGGATGGTTAAAACAGAAATGTGAAGGAATGGAAAAACAACAAAAGAAAGACTCAAAATTTATGCACAATCAGTTAAATGAATTAACAGGAAGAAAAGAAGTCAAAGTTTCAGGATGTGTGAAATCAAAGGAAGGAAATATAATAATGGGACAGGAGAAGACAATGGAAAGATGGACAGAATATATCAGTCAACTCTATGATGATGAAAGACCAGAATTAAACAATTCAAATGAAGACACAGGACCACCAATAATGCAGAGTGAAGTGGAGGACGCAATTCAACACATGAAAAGAGGCAAAGCTCCAGGTCCTGACAATATAACAATCGAAGAGATAAATGCATTAGGAGAGCTGGGAGTACAAGTCATAACAAAATTACTCAATGACATATATAACACTGGACACATACCCGAAGATCTACTAAAATCTATCTTTGTAGCCATACCGAAGAAGTCAGGAGCCACTGATTGTGAAGACCATCGCACTATTACTCTCATGAGCCATATGACTAAAATATTACTAAGAATAATCATGAGACGTGTAAGGAACAAAATAAAACCAGAAATAAGTGAGGAACAATGTGGATTTGTGGAAGGAAAGGGCACCAATAATGCAATATACATCTTAAGAACATTGATAGAAAGATCTATAGAGGTAAAGAAAGATCTATATATGTGCTTTATAGACTACACGAAAGCATTTCACAAAGTAAAGCATGTGGAAATAATCAATATGCTGTAGAAATTAAACATTGATGGCAAGGATCTGCGAATCATAAAAAAACATGTACTGGCAACAAACAGCAGCTATACGAATTAACAACCAAACAGGACAATTCCAATATATAAAGCAAGGAGTCAGACAAGGCTGTGTTCTGTCGCCAGATTTGTTTTCACTTTACAGCGAATATATTATACGATCAATAGTAGACAAAAAAGGAATTGAAGTCAACGGTCACAACATAAATAATTTGCAATATGCGGATGACACAGTCTTAATAGCAGAAACAGAGAATGAACTACAAGAAATGATAGACTTAATAGTAAAAGAAAGCAACAAGAAAGGTCTCAGTCTGAATAGTAAGAAAACAGAAGTAATGGTTATATCGAAGAAACAATCACCACCATCATGCAGCATAAAAATAAACGAGACAAATCTGAAACAAGTGCAACGTTTCAAATACTTGGGCACAATAATATCAGATGGGAGATGCACCACAGAAATAAAAAGCAGAATAGCTCAGGCCAAAATGGCATTTCAGAAAATGAAAAATATCTTATGCAACAAATCTATGTCAATAAAAATGAGAAAGAGAGTTCATCGGTGCAAACAAATGAAAAGACGATTAGAGGCCACAGAGATGGGATTTCTCAGAAGAATGTCGAAAGTTCCCTGGACAGCTAAAAAGACCAATGAGGAAGTTCTCAAAGAGGCCAACACAAAAAGGGAGCTCTTAAAAAACATCAGAAAGAAGCAATCAACATTTTTCAGGCACATCATGAGAAGAGGAAAGTTGGAATACTTGGTTATAACTGACAAAATAAAAGGAAAGAGAGATCACGGGTGACAAAGAGAGAAAATACTGGATAGCTTGGTGTCATGGCATGGAAAACAGTCAACAACAGAACTGATACGATGCACTGTAGATAGAAGATTGTGGAGGGACATGATCACCTACGCCAACCGTTATGGCACATGATGATGAGTCCTTAGTTCACTTATTATTTTTGTGTTAAGTGTTAAAACTGTCAAGAATTTGTGTAATATAATTAATATAATTGCTTTATTATAATGTAAAAACCTGTGCTTCCTCTAGACTGTTGAAGCCTATAAACAAAAAATAGTGAGAATTGCACAGGCAATGGCAGTCTTGCCTTTACAAAACCATAAATTGAAAAGCAGAAATATCTCCCAAAGAACAAAGATCAGCTTATTATGAGTACTAGCAGCATCTGTCTATATACCAATGAAAAATGAATATCTATTGTTTATCTTAAAAGAAGAATACAGGCTCTAGAAATCAAATGATGTAGAAAGATCTTGTGTATATCTTATATTGACCATATTACCAGTGCAGAAGTAACAGGCAGAAGGCAGACAGGAACTGGTGGGATGCAAACATCGAAGCCTTTGAAATGTGGATTTAATAGATGGAAAGAAAAGAAAACAAACAATAAAGTTTTAAAACAACTAAAAATGAAAAGAGAACTACTAAACACAATTCGAACAAGACAAATGAAATTTTTGGGGCATGTTAAAAGACACAACAGCCTAATAAAAGTAATATTGGAAGAGAAAATACAAGGTAAAAGAGGCAGAGGCAGACCAAGACTAACATGGACGAGTAATATCAAAAGATGGACAAGTCAGCCTATGACAACCTGCACCATCAAAGCAAGAGTCAGGGTGGAATGGCACTCCATGGTAGTCAACCTTCGATGCGGAGACAGCGCTCAATGATGATGATGATGAAACATCGAAGGATGGACAAGATTAATTTTAGTCACATCTCAGAACACAGTTGGAGGAAAAATTGTCTGGAGTTCTTCTAGTATTTTTTTTACATCCAATCTTTCATACCCTCAATCTAGTCATTTGCCTTTACACCTACCACCTTATAAGATTATCAGTAAGATAGTTTTGTACTGACAATTACTTCTCTTGACTTGCCTGTGCCAAGATAATCTCTTTTTTTCTTAAGGGCATAAGATGCTCTTCCAGTAGGTCTTTTTTTAAATTAATTATTTGATAAAATTTCACATGACAACATTGAGGGGAGTTAAAGTTTGTAGTTGTCTTTTCTTTTGGCCTCTCTTGCTATATTTTATAGTGTTTTTAATATTCTGATGATGAATCTTTCTCAAAGTGAGCCCTATGATATGGTGTAATTTTTGTTGATGGTTCCTATCATGTTTTTTTTTAAGTTTTATCGTGTTACCCAACTATTGACTGACTTGTCCATCTTTTGATGTTATTCGTCCATGTTAGTCTTAGTCTGCCTCTGTCTCTTTTACCTTGCATTTTACGTTCCAAGATTACTTTTAGTAGGCTGCTGCTGTGTCTTTTAACATGCCCCCAAAAATCTTATTTGTCTTGTTTGAATTGTGTTTAGTAGTTCTCTTTTCATTTTTAGTTGTTTTAAGATGTATTTAGTAATTGGTATTATTCCTATTATAGGAAAGCAAGCCCTCATATGGGAAACAACAGGTAAAAGGAAAAGAGGAAGACCCAGATAGACACTGATAAGAACATTGATGAGAGAGGCAAGAGCAGCAGGATTCGGCTCCCTCAATGAGATAGAGCTGCTTGCACAGAACAGAGACAAATGACGAGATTTGATAAAATATCTTTAAAAGAATTGAAAACTGCTATAATAAAAATTCAGATAAGAGAAGGAGTATCTTGGTCTACGCCCTATGGGCCGGCTACGGCTCGAAAGGTCAATAGATAGATAGATAGATTATTCTTAGCTTTTTTCTTATTTTTTCATTTCTGATGTTGAAGAATTTGATATTAAAATCATTTCTTTATATATTTATTTTTTTAATTTGACTCTCACAAAATGGATAATCATTATCGTTATTATTAAGTTGTAGTAATGTTGTGATAAATGTTCTTTAGGCCCAAACAAAATCAAGTTCATCCCTCAGTTAGTTGGCCCATTTCTGGAGATGACTCTCATACCAGAGGCAGGTCAGTACAACTTCTTATATGTTTGTATGAAGATTTTTGTAAAAAAAAACAGAAAAGAAAACAATAAGACAGATGTTAGGTGATAAAGTATTTTTACATGTATATATGTCTTCTCAACATTCCTGCTTTATGCAGAAACGTAGGATATTAAATAAGAAAACAGAAAAGATATCCCCGTAACTTGTGGATTTGAAGAAGAATGGAAATAATTGGATGGACAAAGAAGAAAACTAATAATGAAGTTTTGAAACAACTGAAAATTAAGAAAGAACCATCCAACACAATTTGAAGAATACAAATGACATTTTTTTGTTATAAAGAGACAATTTACTGAAAGTCATTTTGGAAGGGAAAATATATGGTAAACAAGGTAAAGATAGACAAAAACTAATGTAGACTGACAACAACAAGAGATGAATAGAACTTCCATCAAGACAAGAGACAGAGTGAAATGGTGTTCCATGGTAGCCAGCTATTGATGCAGAGATTGGGTTACAGAGTGCAGTCACAATTTTGAACAATTTTAAAAGACTGTTTTAGAGTGGCAAGAAACAGGAGAAAAGGTGTTTTTTCTTCCTGAAGTGCTGATGCTACATATTTCTTTAGTTATTGCATAATTATCATTCACTCCTACAGTGCTGTTACTGGTTATAAATGTACTTTAAAAACTTCCAAAGTTAGATCTCAGAAAATGTTTCTGAAAGACGCCAAAAAAAATGTAATTTACTAAAATTAACCTTATACAGCAATTATGTTTTAACAGTAGAAGGTTTTTATTGAAAATATGCAAATATTCTGTTTTGGTATAAATTTTTTAACAAATTATTATTTTGTTTAGATTATCACACTTTGGTCTAAATTATTATAATTGTTTATTAGATATTGCGATTGAATGCAATGATCATCGCACAATAAGCCTTATGAGTTATATGACTAAGATATTACTAAGAATCATCATGCGAAGAGTGTGAAACAAAATCAGTCCAGAAATTAGCGATGAACAGTGTGGTTTTATTAGAGATAATGGAACAAGCAATGCCATTTATATCATAAGATCTTTAGTAGAAAGAGCCATAGAGGTGAAAACAGATCTATACCTATGTTTCATAGATTACACCAAGGCAAATGACAAAGTAAAGCACCAAGAAATAATCAAAATTTTAGAAAGCATAAACGTAGACAGCAAAGATCTAAGAATAATAAAGAACATGTACTGGCAACAAACAGCGGCCATAAGAACTGGAAACCAATTGGGAATGTCTCAACAAATAAAACAGGGTGTTAGACAGGGTTGTGTGCTGTCACCAGATTTGTTTAATATTTATAGTGAGATTATTTTAAGATCCATAAGGGACATGCCTGGAATAACAATTGGAGGTCATAATATAAATAATCTAAGGTATGCTGATGATACAGTCTTAATCACTAAGAGTGAAAATGAGTTACAAGAAATGTTGGACATTATAGTGAAAGAAAGCAAAAACAAAGGACTCAGCCTTAATAGCAAAAAGACAGAGGTAATGGTAATAACAAAGAAGAAGACTTCACCTCAGTGCAAAATAAAGACAAGTGGAACAATATTAAAACAGGTAAATGAATTTAAATATTTGGGAACTTTGTTAACCTCAGATGGAAGATGTACAAAAGAGGTGAGATGCAGAATGGCTCAGGCAAAAGCAGCTTTCCAAAAAATGAGGATAATACTATGCAATCCATTTTTGACAATAGAAACAAGAAAAAGAGTTCTTAAATGTTATGTAGAGCCAGTCTTAACATATGGATGCGAATCATGGACAATAGGACAACAGACAAGAAAATCACTGGAGTCTGTAGAAATGTGGTTTTACAGAAAAATGTTGAGAGTACCATGGACAGCTAAGAAGAGTAATGAAGATGTTCTGAGAGAGGTCAAAGCAAAAAGAGAGCTAATTTCCAATATTAGGAAGAGACAATCATCATTTTTTGGCCATGTAATGAGAAGAGGTGAGATGCAGAATGGCTCAGGCAAAAGCAGCTTTCCAAAAAAATGAGGAAAATATTATGCAATCCATTTTTGACAATAGAAACAAGAAAAAGAGTTCTTAAATGTTACGTAGAGCCAGTCTTAACATATGGATGTGAGTCATGGACAATAGGACAACAGACAAGAAAATCACTGGAGTCTGTAGAAATGTGGTTTTACAGAAGAATGTTAAGAATACCATGGACAGCTAAGAAGAGTAATGAAGATGTTCTGAGAGAGGTCAAAGCAAAAAGAGAGCTAATTTCCAATATTAGGAAGAAACAATCATCATTTTTTGGCCATGTAATGAGAAGAGAACAACTTGAATATATTGTAACAACTGGAAAAATTGAGGGACAAAGAGATAGAGGGAAGCAAAGAGAAAAATTAACAGACTGCTTAAGAGAATGGCTTGGCAGAAGATCAACAACAGAAATGATAAATAGCTGCCGAGATCGAAAGTTGTGGAGAGACATGATCACCTATGCCAGTAGGTACTTGATGATGATGATTAGATATTATTTTGCTCATATTAAAGATGTTATTTTTCATTTATAGGGTTGTAATCTGTAAGAAATTCTGAGTCTACTGGTGTCTTTTGTGATAGAGATCTCCTTTAGATTTCTGTCTTTGAACTGTTTTCTTGGTTATGTTATTGACTTTTCTTCTGCCAGGACATTGATCTGTTAATATTTCCTCTTTTTTCATTCTTTGTTTATTTTACTTTTCAACCTTTTTTTTTATTTATTTTTTTTTTTTACAAAAGTTTTGCTGTACTGCTGTGCACAGCACTGCTATCTCTTTGATATCATTCCCAATAAATTAATATTGATTTCTTTTGATAATCTGTGATACAATCATCATCATCACGTGCCATACTGGTTGGCGTAGGCAATCATCATCTTTCCACAATCTTCTGTTCACATTGCATGGTTTCAATTCTGTTTTTGACTGTTTTCCATGCCATGACACCAAACTATCCAGTATTTTCTCTCATTGTCATCTGTGATCTCTCTTTCTCTGTTTTTGCCAGTTGTAACCTAGTATTCCAACTTTCCTCTTCTCATGATGTGCCCGAAAAATGTTTATTGTTTTTTTTTCTGATGTTTCTTAGAAGCTCCCTTTTTGTGTTGGCCTCTTTGAGAATTTCCTCATTGGTCTTTTTATCTGTCCAGGGTTCTTTTAACATTCTAAGAAATCTCATCTCTGTGGCCTCTAATCATCTTTTTATTTGTTTATTTATGGTCCATGATTCACTTCCATAGGTCAGAATTGACTCTAAATAGCACCAAACTCTCTTTCTCACTTTTATTAACATAGGTTTGTTGCATAAGATGTTTTTCATTTGTTATTTGTAATACAATCAGGTGGTGGTAATCAGGTAGTCACTGACTTCTCATCTGAAGATAATTCAATTGTCATGTTTTTGAATTGATATTCTTGTTTTATTAGTCCTCTAATTTATCATGATTCTGAAGAATTGTGTTCTGTTAGAAATGATCACCATTTATGTCTTTCCTGGAATCTTTTCCATTTTGATGCACAGATATAGATCTGTTTTTCCTTATGATTTTTATCTATTCCTAAAATATATATTGCAGTTTTTTTTTTTTTTTTCAAAAATTGAGCAAAGAATGCCCTTATCTGATACAATTTATTTTCCTGTTGCAATAATTACATTTCAGAACTGAGAAAAGCTACAATTCCAATCTTTTTTGATATGATGGTTCATGAGTTCAATCAGCCAATTCCAAATTCAAATCACATACAAGGAAATTTCCATGAGGTCAGTTCTGGCTATTTTGTAAGAAGTAAGGACAACATCTGGTTGTCTCAAGTGTGGCTCTTTATATAGTTGTTCCTGAACATGTAATGAGCATGATTGATGTGCTTGTAAATAAAATAGTGTACCATGAAATATATGAATATCTAGGATCTGTAGTAGATAACAATTATAATACAACAATTAGATAACAATTATAATAAAACAAATTAGATAACAAAATTAAAAATACAACATCAAAGGAAACAAATCCAACACTCAGGAGTCACCAGAAGCATTAGTTACTAAGGTATAAGGAGGAGGGAAATGTTTGTCCACAGTTAAATGTTGAATTCCTAGAATTTGTATTTTGAGTTTGTAAATTTTATGAAAGTGTCATAATCTAGGGTTAAAAGAAAAGAAAACCTCTTTTAAATAATATGTTGCCTAGCCTTCTGCCAACTCAAACATTTTTGTAAATCTGATATTACTAAATTTTACAGACAATTAATTATCTAAATTGTATATAACTACCTAAATTTCATAGACATCAATAAATGTCCAAGATGACTTTCATAAAATGTACAAAGGTATTGTAGAAAATAGCTGGTTTTTTTTTTATAAATTTCGCCAATTTTCAATAAATTTTTTTTTTCACATGACGGGGGAAATCTCTTCGACTGCCAGCAAGACATCAAATAAATCTTTGCAACATGGTATAAGCAGTGAACAATGCTAGGAGGAAGTTAAACATATGGCTCAAATGACAGACTGGCAGACAACGTATGAATAGACAATGTAACACCTTTGGTAGCCATAGTGCCAATCGCTCAAATTTTAGGCCATAAATCAAACGTAAGCCAGGAAATGTTTACCCTATCCAATTCATGTGTTTCTCCTAGCATAAACACGTAGCCAACATGAAGCAAAAGTTCAAAGAGAATACCAATTTTGGAATTCCAAATGTAACATTTTGTGTTTGTAAATTAGTGAAAGTGTCTTAAAAATGTGATTCACAGATATGTGACATATTTAAGCATTCAGTTGCTTAGTCATAGAGAGACTATCTCATTTCATTTCTGAATTTTTGTTATTATGCAGTTTGAGAATGAAATGATAACCAAACTGGACACACTAGTAGAAGGTGGAAAAGGTGATGAACAATATATGGAACTCTTTACAGAAATGTAGGTATCATTTACTGCAGAGCTAAAATGATTACATCTTATGTTTGTGTATATGTCATGATCATGCATATGGTTGCTTTATGATAATTTTGGGAGCATCAAATTTAAATACTTTTTGTTTGCCAAAGTTTTCTTCATAGTAGTATCATATGAGAAGTTGATGCATTTTTATCATGATGTGGTTGATGGTGTTTTATTTGTTAGGGGATGCATAAAATAATCTTTGTATCTGGATGTGGTTTTCATAATTTTACAAAATGGGATGTCCTTCATTATAGTCAATGACAATTGGTTATCCTCACATGGCAATAACACAGGTATTCAGTCTTAAAAGGAGAAAAAAAAATAAAGGAACATCGTTATGATCAAACATTTTACAGTCACATTTTTTATTAATGACAATATAAAATATTATTCTTTTATCTCTTTCTCTACCATTCTCCCTCCTCTCTACCCCCTGTCACTCTCTTTTTAAGTATTTTACATTATTCTCTTTTAAAAAAAGACTTCCCTACTGTTACATTTGCTAATATGAAGTCTTATCTGTGGTTATTGTTTTAAATATATCCTTCATTTGGGAGCTGCGATAGCTCAGTGGTTAGTGAGCTGGACTACAAAGGACAAATGGTAGGGTTCGAACACAACCGACGGCTTCCGGTTCACCCAGCCTTTAATGGATACCAGATTTTTTTCTGGGAAAGTAAAGCGGCACAGGCGTAATACCGACCACATTACCCCAAAAATCATGTGCCGAAGGTCTGTAAAATTTATGGTCACTAACACCATATTCCCTATATGCCACTTGGCGTGACAGGGGTACTTTACTTTTTTTTTTTATATCCTTCATTTGTTCCATATGAGAAAAAAAACTGACCTTTAGTCAGTGTAGGAAAGACATCTGGTGAGAGAGTACAGGCATTCTCCCAAAAGATGTGCCCTGAAAGATAGAGATCCAAAGCTGCACTGCTCAATGGCAGTAATCTAAGTTATACCATGGACTTCTTCAGCGGTCAGCTATTGCTATGCATTTAGACATTTAGACCAGCTTGGGTTATGAACAAGATAGTGCGTTTGAGGTCATCACCGGTTCCCCATAGTTTGTCATGTAGTGTTGTTTCTCGGGGTCATATTTGTGTTCTTGGGTTCATGATAGTCGTATAGAGTGCTGCAGTCCTGCAGGATAAGTTTTGGAGTTTGTCTGGATGTTTCACAGTCACATGTTGCAAAGTCACAGAGTCCTGTCTTGTGTAAATGTGCTCTGAAGCCATAATGACCTGTTCTGAGTCTGAATATCTTGATCTGCTCATGTCCTGCTAAGTTCGTTTAGGCTGTCATATTCTGGCTTATATTTTCCATGTAGCTCCCTCCATTCTTTTTTCCTGGCTTGCTTCAAGATTGTTTTCATTTCTTTGAGGCTCTGGGGTGGGTTGAACTGTTAAAGGCTTCCACTTGTTTTTGCAAGCTCATCTCTGCTTTTTCAGTTGCAGACATGCCACAATGTGCTGGTATCCACTGCAGAACTAGTTCTGTCTTTTCTGAAAGAAAACGTATGTTGTTCTTTATTTCTTGGATGAGTCTGTCCTGTTTTGGGTTTGACATTGCTTATATGACTAACTTTGCATCCATGAGAATGACAGTTTTTGGACTTGAGACCTCTTGTGTGTTGAGAGTTTGTATGGCTGTGTGGAGTGCCTTTGCCTCTGCTCTAAAATTTGTGGACATTTCTCTGGCTGGAAGAGAATATGTTTCTGTATTTGCTCTTAGGTAGGTTAAATAGATGATACCATGACTTTTACAGGAAAAATTAAAAAATAGAAAAAAATAGTATGTAAGAAGCTTTACGTGATATGTTTTTCACTTATCACGTAAAGTTTCTTACATACTATTTTTTTCTATTTTTTAATTTTTCCTCACATTCAGCTTTACTGCAGCTTCGCATTTTTATGCCTTAACCCATGACTTTTACACCAGGTTCCTTTGATCTCCTAGGGGGTAAGGTGGTCTAGAGATAAGATGTTGGCTTTTGGACATGAAGATCCTGGGTTCAAATCTCGCCACAGGCAGTGGAGTTTTTCTCTTTGAATCTGTCATTCCTTTGTGGCTTTATCCTCCCTCAATCTCTGGGTAGTGAGGTCTGATGCCAAGCCCTCTCAAATAATGATGACAAACAGGAGATACTTTGTCAATTGTGCATGTTAAAGAGCCCTTGTCAGTTAAAAGTCTAAAAGAGTAGGCCAAAAATGGCACCTGCCTGATGTTAAGCAAATCTACCCATGCCAAAAATGGCACCTGCCTGATGTTAAGCAAATCTACCCATGCCAAAAATGGCACCAGTCTGATGTTAAGCAAATCTACCCATGCCAAAAATGTCACCTGCCTGATGTTAAGCAAATCTACCCATGCCAAAAATGGCACCTGCCTGATGTTAAGCAAATCTATCCATGCCAAAAATGGCACCTGCCTAATGTTAAGCAAATCTACCCATGCCAAAAATGGCACCTGCCTGATGTTAAGCAAATGTACCCATGCCAAAAATGGCACCTGCCTGATGTTAAGCAAATCTACCCATGCCAAAAATGGCACCTGCCTGATGTTAAGCAAATCTACCCATGCCAAAAATGGCACCTGCCTGATGTTAAGCAAATCTACCCATGCCAAAAATGGCACCTGCCAGATGTTAAGCAAATCTACCCATGCCAAAAATGGCACCTGCCTGATGTTAAGCAAATCTACCCATGCCAAAAATGGCACCTGCCTGATGTTAAGCAAATCTATCCATGGCAAAAATGGCACCTGCCTGATTTTAAGCAAATCTACCCATGCCAAAAATGGCACCTGCCTGATGTTAAGCAAATCTACCCATGCCAAAAATGTCTGTGTGCGGCTGGTGCAAATATCTTGGCTTTGCCATAAACTGGCAACACAATACATTCATGTCCACATAACAGGTAAGTGCTAAGAAGAAGAATAACCTACTTATCTTATTGCTGATGATAATAAATGTTTTACAGCATGGAGCACCTTTGTGAGGGCAATTCTATAATCCGTGATCAAGGCTTAGTGTTTGTGAAAACAATATATGACCTGCTGGAGAAACTTTTGGTGTACAGAACCATTATCCAAGATGAAGTCAGAGAACACCGCATGAGCTGCATTGTCAACCTCCTGGTAAATTGTACATTTATCTGTATTATTAATTATAATGATAGGTTTTCTTTTCCCCAATAACATATATTTAGTTATGCGTGTTATCCCCCACTCGAGACTGAAAGGTAAATGAGGAAGGAAAGAAGAAGTTTATACTGTATTTAATTCTGTTCAAAACATATTGATGGTACTGCATACTAAGTTCAGTATACTAATTGTAGTAGTGCTAAAAGAAATATTTTTACGTATTTTTTATGTTTAATTTTGTAAACAGATGTAATTTTAAAAAAAATATTACTTGCTGTTATTTAAACTAAAAATATTACATTTCTTGTTATACAATTTTTTTTTAGATTAGATTTATTGATTGTTCTTAAATATTCCTTTATGGATTTATTGGTTGAGTAGTATTTTTAATCTTGCCTTGATAGTTTTGGTAGTTTCGTATAATGAGTTTGTGCTTTTATTACTTTGTGTTGTGTTTGACTTCTGATATTATCTTTATTATTATTATTAGGCACTTTTGCCTTCCTGGGCACTTCCTTATGTTTAATATCATGCCTTCAACATATATAAAATTGACAATTCTACGTGACAGTGTGGACAGCCATGTACTCACAAAATCCTAAAAGTACATATTGACAGAAACTCAGAAATAAATAACATTTCACAATCCTAGCGAGTTTATGAATTACACACTTCCTGGAAATGTTTAATGTTTCACAGTTTCTGTCCAGGCTATCTCTACTCAGTTTCCGAGGTGATCCTATGATTGGTGAAGCTTTTCACGTGTCTTATATGGTTCTGGCTAGACTATCTTCCTCCTGCTAATTAGTTCTGTCTTTCTCTCAGTGTGCTTGAAAGTGCTAAAAAATGATGATTGTTTCTTCCTAATATTGGAAATTAGCTCTCATTTTGCTTTGACCTCTTTCAGAACATTTTCATTACTCTTCTTAGCTGTCCATGGTATTCTCAGCATTCTTCTGTAAAACCACATTTCTACAGACTCCAGTGATTTTCTTGTCTGTTGTCCCTGTGAAACCACCGTTGTAACTTCTTTGTACTATCATGAATCGCCACAACAATAGAAATCACAACAACAATATTAAGGGGGATTCCAATGGAAAACCCTCGTTCGGTAGGGGATATCATGTGCTACAGGTGATACCCAATCGTCATCAAGCTACTGTAAGCAAAATAAAGATGAAACAAACTCTAAAGATAGGTACTTGGAATGTGAGAACACTCATGCAGAAGGGTAAACTGGAAACATCATACTAGAAATGAAAAGAATGGGTTTACATTTACTAGAACTTTTGAGAGGGAGTTGGTTACTGAGAATACGATGATAGTGCAGAGGAAGATGAGTCCTTCGAATAAGATGATAGTTGAGAGGAAGATAGTTGCTGAGAATAAGATGATTGTTGAGAATAAGATGATAGCTGAGAGGAAGATTATCACTGAGAATAAGATGATAATTGAGAGAAGATTATTGCTGAGAATAAGATGATAATTAAGAGGAAGATTATTGCTGTAAATAAGATGATAATTGAGAGGAAGAATATTGCTGAGAATAAGATGTTTATTGAGAGGAAGAATATTGCTGAGATTAAGATGATAATTGAGAGGTAGAATATTGCTGAGAATTAGATGATAGTTAGAGGAAGATGGATGCTGAGAGTAAGATGATAGTTGAGAATAAGATGATACCTGCAAATAGAATGATGGCTGAGTATAAGGTGAACGCTTAACGTGGTATTTGAGAATAACATACTAGTTAAAAATGTGATATTTGAGAGTAATTAAATTTGTGATCAGTAAAAAAAAAAGTAAATTTTGTATATAAATAGTGAATGCAAAAACTATATACTGCATTTGAGCTCTCTTATATTTTTAAGATTAATTTAAAAACCAAAAACATGTTCGTTGTGATGAAATCAGGCTTCAGTGAAAAAATGTAATTTTCACCACAAATTTTTGAAATTGCAATTGTGGCCAAATATAACAAAGAGAAAAAGACACAGTTCATGATTGAATAGTTTGCCCTCACCAAAAAGAAGATAAAAACCCAGGGATCAGTCTAAATCTTTTTTATTCTTAAAAGTCTTAACATGTTGTGTAGTCTTGTTCCTTTAAATTTTTTTTTTTATTGCCCTGTTGAAGAATGCAAAAATTGTTAAATAAAGCTTACGGTAACATTGTATGAACAAGGTAAGAATGGACTAGGGTGTATGTCTATGGATAAGAATGGTGTATGGATATAACAAGCATACATTAAAACTCAACAGTATACACCACTATTAACTGAAAAAAGTGTAATTATCCTTAAGCTTGATCTGAATGATATCAGATTTGCCAAGGGCAGTAGAAACAGTTTTTTAGTTGTAGTGAAGTAAGATTACAGTGAGAAAATGTAGTTTTCACCACAAATGGTATATAGTGCATGTTTATAAAATGTAGCCCTAACTTTGCTGAAATGTGTTGCAGGACTTTTACCATGAAATCAACAGACAGGAGATGTACATTCGATATCTTCACAAATTGTGTGACCTTCACTTGGGCTGTGACAACTACACAGAGGCCGCCTATACTCTTATACTATATGCTAGACTCCTGCAGGTCAGTCGAAATATGTACATGCATACATATAGTGTAAAATATCATATTATTGAGTTTGCAATCAAATGAGGTTCTATCATACCTAAATATATGTGTGGTATGCTTGCATTGGTTTAATCTTTAAGAGCATAAAGACAGCTTTTTTGATCTATGTATATTTAGATTTTAGAAAGTTAAAAACATGTGCAACAAGTCCACATCAATAGAAATGAGAAGATTTCATCTGTGCCATATAGAGCCAATTTATTCTATTGAAGCAAATCATGAACAGTAGACGAACAAATGAAAAAATAATTAAACACCCCAGAGATGGGATTTCTCAGAAGAATTTTGAGAGTTTCTTGGACAACTAAAAAGACTAATGAAGAAATTCTCAAAAAGGCCAACACAAAAAAGGAACTTAATGAAAGGTATGTTTATGTTCCTTACCATGTTCAATTAAGCCCGGACCTGAGCGGATCTATGTCTCACTCTAATGCTCTGTAAGTCAAATAAGTACCTCATTGAACGATTAGGTGTATCTCTGGTGCATCCGAGAACTGCCCGTAGGCCCTCATTTTAAATCTGATCAAAACCAAGAAATAATTACCGCATCCGATACGGGTTCTGGCGGTTGCTTTTATCTGTATACAGGTACAATTCTAAATCCTAATTGTTTACACTAGTTACTTGTGAACCTACATTGGGATTAGTTTTGTTTCTGAGATACAGAGGATACTTCAAAAAATATTGTAAGTTGAAGATAATTATTTCATTTTTAGTGTTTTATGCTTTATGTGTTCTTATAGTGTTGAAAATTAATGCATATACCATTGACATGTGCAATAACACTCGAGATAAACGGAAAATTCTATCCAGGTGGGATTTTACTTTGGAAATCTCAGAACTCATGAATGCACATTTGTTTTGAAGGTATGACATCGTGAGTTTATGATGCGATGTCAAAGAATCCATCTGAGAAATTCTGCAGTATCAACTGATAAAGGCTGACAAAGTTCAACCACTGGCCCCTCATTAACAAATTGTTATCTGTGTTTCGCAGAAGCAGGAAGAATGACAACAAACTTGTGTGTTGTTTGTTTTCAAAAAATGCCATATGTTGTGCACATAATGTTAATGTTTGTTCTGCCTGTGCACCTTAATTTTTGTCCTTCATAAGTGTCATTGTTTCATGTTTTGGTAAAAAATTGTCCATATAAATATTATTTTTGGAAATTACACATGGTTTTATGTTAATAGTATTTTTTACAACGACAGTGTAAAAAAAAAAATGATTTGCAGATAGGTATTGTAATCTAGGGTTAAGTGTGTTGTTGTAGATGTGTCTGTATAACATATTGAACATTTTGACTATTATTTATCAATATTACTTGCAATTTAAAAATGTGTAATTCTAACTAAATTTTTTTAAAATCCAAAGTATTATCATTATCAGTAAATCATAGACGATAGGACAACAGACAAGAAAATTACTGGAGGCTGTAGAAATCTGGGGGCTGTAGAAATGTGGTTTTACAGAAGAATGTTGAGAATACCATGGACAGCTAAAGGGGAGTAATGAAAACATTCTGAAAGAGGTCAAAGCAAAAAGACAGCTAATATTCAATATTCGGAAGAAACAATCATCATTTTTTCGCCATGTAATGAGAAGGGAACAGCTGGAATATATTTTAACAACTGGGAGAATTGAAAGACGAAGAGATAGAGGGAAGCAAAGAGAAAAGATACCAGACAGCTTAAGAGAATGGCTTGGCAGAAGGACAACAAAAGAAATGATAAACAACTGTCGAGATTGAAAGTTGTGGAGAGACATGATCACTATGCCAGCAGGCACAGTACTTGATAATGATGATGATTAATGTATGTAAAAATGAATGTTGCAAATGACTATTAAAGAATTTCATAATAATCTTCACATTTTTTTTCTGTCTTGGTAACTAACTATGTTGTGTGTTTTAAGGTCAGTGTTTATTTTTAGTAACAGAAATTAGATCAGATTATTAAGCAAACACAATCCAAAAACATTAAAACTAGACAAAAGCTCATCCAATCCTCTATTCAGTAATATATAATAAGCCTAGGCTGAGACCAAAGTTTGACTAATGTAGTTGTCCACAAAATATTCCAAAATACTTAAAAAAACAAGGACTTCTAAGAGTTAAAATTGGTAAAATACAGGAAAAGAGAGATAGCAGACAATAAAGAGAGAAGATACTAGGTTTTTGCCTTCACACAAAGGGTTTGTTTTTCTTATAAACTGCCTTGTAAGATTTATATGTGCATATTTTTAGAAAACCCCTTACAAATTCAAGTTTAATTATACCAATGAGCTTTTTCTGCTTGTTGAAATCAACACATGTGTTGGTAATGTAAAGATAAAGATATGAGACTTAAATCTGCATCTTAGCACGCAGGTTTTTAATCCATATGTGCTCGGCCGTCTATCCAGAAGTGTTAGGATACTCCTGTCTAGTGTCGCCTTAAGCATTGCAACTCATGAATGAGGCACTGGTCCTCACCTACCAGAGTGCTACCCTGGTACCCATTTTTGCCAGCGGCCGGGTCGACTGCAAGAATCGAACACAGGTTGTCCATTATGTATCAATTGCAGTGTAAAGAAAAATATAGGAAGTCCATTACACTCACAAAAATCAACAAACTTCAAGTATATCAGGCCTCTGTTCTCAGTACACTATGTTAGTGGGGGATGGACAACGTTTGCTCATCAGAAAAATTAACTCAATACATTCCACCTGTGCTGCCTTAGAAGAATCCTAGGCATCAGATTGCAAATTGTGTATTCAACATTACTGTTCTTAAGGCTTCAAGTACAAACAGCATATATGCCCTGTTAAGCTAACATCACTTGAGATGGTTGGGGCATGAACCAAATGGCAGCATTCTATAAAAGCATTCTGGTGACAGACACAAGACCTATTGGCCAACCAGGATGTTTTAAAGATAGTGCTTGTGCGACATGAAGCAGTTCAACATTGAAATTCTGGAAGCATTTGCCACCAATACACAGATATGACTCTCATTAGTAAAAAAAAATGGCTTGAAGATTCAGTGACAATAAGAAACAGATCACCTGGGAAAAAAATGTGTGGGTGCAAGAATGATAACAACAAAACTTTAGCCTCTCAGCTATATCTGTTCCTTATGCGATTGTCATCCTAGTATAGGACATCATAACAAATACTGTATTTGCTCTTGAGTGACCTACTTTGACACCAAGATTTATCTTTTGAGACAGAAAACCTGTTATTATTGTAGTAAAAATAGTAAATTACCACATAGATACATTTACCACACATTTTTTCTGCAGTCTTTATTTGTTTTATTCTTTCAAGAAAACAGTTCTAGCAGAAATGTCAGCTTGTGTACATGAGACTGAGATGTCTGTGATTTTTAAAAGTTTGTTTATATTAAAGTATGCTCACTTGTTTGTTGTGCTTAAACCACGTTGAAAAATAGTTGATTAAAAATTAATTTTCAAAATGGACTGATTTTATTCACAGTTTAAAAATAACATGTTAATTGTGTGTCATTACGGCCATTTAAATCTGTTGTTTTCTTTTTTTATCTAAATGATCCTCACAGTGGTCTGATGAACACCTGGCACCAATGCTGCAGAATCAAAACTACCCAGATGCTGTTACACATAGAGAACTGAAGGAGAAGCTTTACTATGATATTATCAGTCACTTTGATCATGGCAAGGTATGTGCCTCTTGTACCCAACAAGACACAAAACAGGATATCCTTCACTTATATTTGTCTATTTATTAATTCTTTGTGCCATGTATTTCTACTTATACAAAAAATGTTTTCTTAGTTGTTATAATTACTTTTAAGATATTTGTATCAGAAAAGATTTCAGTGGAGTTGTGTCTTGGAAAATCTAATTATCAAAATAAGTAGACATCTGGTCTGCTACATTAAAATTTTGTTAAAATGGATATGTAACACTTTATTTAGTTGTTAAATTAAAAATGGAGCAATTTTTGCTAATTGTTGTTACTGGTAAGTTTAAATATAACAAAGGGCTGATCACATGAAATAATATTTTTGTTCTTGTATCAGAAAAGTTGTATTCTTATTTTCTTATTGCCCTGATTGATGTTGTGCAATGTTTCAGATGTGGGAAAAAGGAATAGAGCTGTGTGAAGAGCTGTGCATGCTGTACAGAGATGAGCTGTTTGATTATGTCAGCCTTAGCAAAATTTTGGTTTGTATTTTAACTTCCATATCTTTGAAGATAAATAAATATCTGTAGATGTTTAGAACTAAACAATGTTCATTTGGGTATCTGTTAGGACATAAAGTAAAGTTTCCCTCAATGCTTTGCTGCTAGACATATGGAGAATATGATGTTAGTGACTGTGTTTTCCCATGACCACTGGCACAATTTTGGATGATGTAGTTAGTATCATACCAGACCATCTTTACTTCCTAGAAAAATCTCTGTAGGTACTTTCACAAAAATTTCAAATTATTTTTTGAAAGGTTTAATGCAATAACTAGATAGCCCTTGACTATAGAAATCCAAAAATACCTCATTCATGTCTGTATGTCAATTATTTAAAAAGTTATGAATTTTTTAAATTTTTTGTTTTTTTTTGTTATGATTGTGTCTAATCAGCTGTCAAAACATGTCATTCAAAACAAATGTAGATTTATAAGGTCACATCTTATGTCATGCCCCAGAGCCATAGGAGATAAGACATCTGTTATGTAAGCTAATTGATGCGAATAATAAAAATTGACGAGCTCATTTAATTGCCGGCAGCAAAAATTTGGCATTTTCTTGAAATTTACCATACTTATGTGAAAATGGATGCTGAATTTCAATATCCATTCCAAAATACCTTAGTGCTCTTTAATTTCAGTGCAAAATGAATAAAATCGTCTGACTTAGCAGAAAATATAGAATTAAAAAAAAAACTTACAGGAATTATCATGGTAGTCATATTTATAAAGTAGAATGATACTCTCCTTGATTGAAAACCACTTTCGGTATCCTTATAATCATGTGATATCCTGTTCAAATAAAATACAACATGAACTCACTATTATACTGCTTTCAAAAGCTGTAGTGCATAGAAAGTTCTCAAAGTTGAATGGAATATCCAGACATAAAAGTTGCATAGAATCAAATATGAAAGTATCTAAATCTCTGGTACCCATTTTTAGAGACTGGGTGAACTCCAGAGCTTTGTGGTAAAAAAAAAGCTCCATTTTTGAGGGTTGAACCTGGATCCTTCTGATCTGGAAGCGAGTACACTCACTACTTAGCCAGCAAGGCTCCCAGTTAGGACATAATTCTTCATTTTAATATTTGTGATAGTATTGCTTTTATTGATAGTTTGTCAGGTCGGGTAATTTTACCTGCTACTGTATGCAGTAAACAGTACAACCTGTGGCTGCCTTGCTGGTAAGCTCGGGAGAGTAAAAGGCTAAGGGAGGGTACCCCGAAGTAAAACAACCCCACTGCCTTGTGGGTGAGACTTTTTAGTCAAAGGCTAGCGGAGCCAACCGTAAACAGACGGAAGGCAACAGAAAACCACCGTCGTAACTTCTTTGTACAATCATGAATCGCCACAACAATAGAAATAATGACAACAACATTAAGAGGGATTCCAATGGAAAACCCTCATTCGGTAGAGGACATCATGTGCTACAGGTGATAACCAATCATCATCAAGCTACTGTAAGCAAAATAAAGATAAAACAAACTCTAAAGATAGGTACTTGGAATGTGAGAACACTCATGCAGAAGGGTAAACTAGAAAACATCATACAAGAAATGAAAAGAATAGGTTTACAATTACTGGGACTTTGCGAAATGAGATACACCGGATCAGGGGAGATGTATTCTTATAAACATAAAATAATCTATACTGGAGGTAATGAACACCAAAGAGGAGTAGAAATCATCTTGGATGCAGAAAGAACAGTGAAAGGCTTTTACCCAATATCTGACAGAGTCCTTTTAGTGAAATTGAATGGAAAGCCGATAGACATAAATCTTGTACAAGTTTATGCACCAACAGCAGACGGATAGTCTAGAGGAAACAATTGATAAATTTTACAACAAGTTAAATGAGGCACATCATAAATGCAAACCACATGAAAACACCATAGTTCTAGGGGATTTTAATGCAAAAGTAGGAAAGGAAAGAGTTGAGGAAGTAGTTGGGTCATTATGGCTTAGGCGAGAGGAGTGAAAGAGGTGAGAAACATTGACTGGGCCAGAACACACAACATGATGATAGGAAACACCGGGTTTAAGCAACATCCAAGACGTCCGTGGACATGGAATAGCCCAGGGGACAACGCACGTAATCAAATTGATTATATAATGATAAGCAATATATTTAGAAACTGTCTGGTGTGTGTGAAAACTAGACCAGGGGCAGATTGCAATAGTGATCATGTACCAGTTGCGAGAAAGCTTAAAGTAAAATTAAAAACAACAAAATGAGCCTCAGTTAACATCAAGTTAAATTTAGATTTACTCAAATCAGACAAGATGCTGCAGGACAAATATAAAATCACAATTCAGAACCGGTACAATGCAATAGAGAAGATACAAAGCATTGATGAACAGTGGGAAATGCTAAAAGAATCAATGCAACAAACATCAAAAGAGTTCATACCACCAGTGAGGACAAATTCAGGAAAGAAATGGATGACATTTTGCAGCTAATGGATACAAGAAGAAGAAATAAAGAAAATAAAGATGAGTATAAGAGATTAAATAAAGAAATTGTAGTAAAATGCAATGAAGCAAAAGAAGCATGGCTAAAAGAGAGATGCAAAGAGATTGAAATGCAACAAAAAGGACATGCTAAAGCTATATGCAAACAAGTTGAGGAATTAAAAGGAAGAAAAACGCAATCAAAAACTGGATGTCTAAGATCAAAGGAAGGAGAACTGTTGATTGATCAAGAAAACATAAGGGAACGATGGACAGAATACATTAAAGATCTTTATAATGATGAACGAACAGAAATAAATATTAAGGATAATGGAGAAGGACCAGAAATACTCAGAGAAGAAGTGGAAGACGCCTTGCGCAATATGAAAGCAGACAAAGCTCCTGGACCAGATAATATAACTAAAGAAGAGATTGAAGCCATGGGTGATTTTGGAATAGAAATAATAAAAAAAATATTGAATGATATCTACAACAGCGGATATATACCAGATGACATGCTCAAATCAATATTCATAGCCCTACCAAAGAAATCATGTGCGATTGAATGCGATGATTATCGCACAATAAGCCTTATGAGTCATATGACAAAGATATTACTAAGAATCATCATGCGAAGAGTGCGAAACAAAATCAGTCCAGAAATTAGCGATGAACAGTGTGGTTTTGTTAGAGATAAAGGAACAAGCAATGCCATTTATATCATAAGATCTTTAGTAGAAAGAGCCATAGAGGTGAAAACAGATCTATACCTATGTTTCATAGATTACACCAAGGCATTTGACAAAGTAAAGCACCAAGAAATAATCAAAATTTTAGAAAGCATAAACGTAGACAGTAAAGATCTAAGAATAATAAAGAACATGTACTGGCAACAAACAGCGGCCATAAGAACTGAAACCAATTGAGAATGTTTCAACAAATAAAACAGGGTGTAGACAAGGTTCTGTGCTGTCACCAGATTTGTTTAATATTTATAGTGAGATTATTTTAAGATCCATAAGGGGCATGCCTGGAATAACGATTGGATGTCATAATATAAATAATCTAAGGTATGCTGATGATACAGTCTTAATTGCTAAGAGTGAAAATGAGTTACAAGAAATGTTGGACATTATAGTGAAAGAAAGCAAGAATAAAGGACTCAGCCTTAATAGCAAAAAGACAGAGGTAATGGTAACAACAAAGAAAAAGACATCACCTCCGTGCAAAAATAAGACAAGTGGAACAATATTAAAACAGGTAAATGAATTTAAATATTTGGGAACTTTGTTAATCTCAGATGGAAGATGTACAAAAGAGGTGAGATGCAGAATGGCTCAGGCAAAAGCAGCTTTCCAAAAAATGAGGAAGATACTATGCAATCCATTTTTGACAATAGAAACAAGAAAAAGAGTTCTTAAATGTTATGTAGAGTCAGTCTTAACATATGGATGCAAATCATGGACAATAGGACAACAGACAAGAAAATCACTGGAGTCTGTAGAAATGTGATTTTACAGAAGAATGTTGAGAATACCATGGACAGCTAAGAAGAGTAATGAAGATGTTCTGAGAGAGGTCAAAGCAAAAAGAGAGCTAATTTCCAATATTAGGAAGAAACAATCTTAATTTTTTGGCCATGTAATGAGAAGAAAACAACTAGAATACATTGTAACAACTGGAAAAATTGAGAGACGAAGAGATAGAGGGAAGCAAAAAGAAAAAAATAACAGACAGCTTAAGAGAATGGTCAGGCAGAAGGTCAACAGCAGAAATGATAAATAGCTGCCGAGATCGAAAGTTTTGGAGAGACATGATCTATGCCAGCAGACCCAGTACTTGATGATGATAGTATTGCAAGATTATGTACCCATTTTATATCTGTGATGGTGTTTCAAGATTATGTACCCATTTTATATCTGTGATGGTGTTTCAAGATTATGTACCCATTTTTATATTTGTAATAGGAGCATAAGCACGGCAAACCAAATATTAGGATGGGGAACAGGCAAATAATTGCAATGCTGCTGTAAAGCTGGTTACGAGGAGCCAGTGGTGGGGTGTACTAAACACTCCAAAGTATGGTGACAGCCTTACAAGGAAGGAACACAACACAATAATAACATTTTGGCCTGTGGCCTTCAAGGACAACGACAACAAACGGTGAAGCACAATTATCTATAACTACATGTTAGATGATCAAGTGGAGGGTGAGGAAAGTAGGATGTTGAAATAAGAAAGGAGAGGGAAGAGAGAAATGAATACTACATGAGGAGAGGTAGGATGGTCGTCAAGATATATAAAATAGAAAAAGAGAAAAATATAAAAAAAGAGAAAAATGTATCATAAAATGCACTTAGCTTAAAACAGCAAGTCTGCCCTCCGCCAGAATAACTTGGAGTTTTAAGGATGTGTCTAGAAAGTAACATGTGACTGAAACACACAAGTTTAGAAGGACAAGAGGACCTGTGTGGCGGGAAAGCAAATCAGACGGGGAGTATGGGGGGGGGAGAGGAAGATAGGCGAAGCTGCCTAACTACTATGAAAACGATGGTCAATGGTGAGAGGCCCAAAACTAAAGGCCTGGAGAGGCCAAACTATTAGCAAACAAACATGGGGGGGGGGGGGCTAAATAATATTATGACAGCTAGCCCCTATACTTAAGTACAAGACAGTAACTATCATGACAAAGAAAATCTTATACAGAGTATATTCAGTCCTACATTGTGCTATCAGTGCCAAACATGATTACTCATGAATAAACATAAAAGGAAACTATCACTACAGAGATGAAGTGTTTGAGAATAGCACTCAGAGGGACCAGATGAGACAGAATTAGAAATGATGTCATATGAGAGAGTTTGGGCATTGAATCAAACCTACACTACATACAGAGATAACAAATAAAATAGTTTGCACATCTGGATAGAATGTCAAAAGATAATATAACATCATCATCATCATCAAGTACCGGGCACACTGGCATAGGTGATCATCTCTCTCCAAAATTTTGTATCTCGACAGTTATTTAGCATTTCTGTTGTTGACCTTCTGCCAAGCCATTCTCTTAAGCTATCTGGTATTTTTTCTCTTTGCTTTCTCTTCATCCCTCAATTTTTCCAGTTGTTACAATATATTCCAGTTGTTCCTCTTCTCATTACATGGCCAAAAAATTATGATTGTTTCTTCTTAATATTGGAAATTAGCTCTCTTTTTGCTTTCGCCTCTTTCAGAACATTTTCATTACTCTTCTTAGCTGTCCATGGTATTCTCAACATTCTTCTGTAAAACCACATTTCTACAGACTCCAGTGATTTTCTTGTCTGTTGTCTTATTGTCGATGATTCACATCCATATGTTAAAACTGATTCTACATAAAATTTAAGAACTCTTTTTCTTGTTTCTATTGTCAAAAATGGATTGCATATTAACTTCCTCATATTTTGGAAAGCTGCTTTTGTCTGAGCCATTCTGCATCTCACCTCTTTTGTACATCTTCCGGCGGAGGTTAACAAAGTTCCCAAATATTTAAATTCATTTACCTGTTTTAATATTGTTCCACTTGTCTTTATTTTGCACGGAGGTGATGTCTTTTTCTTTGTTGTTACCATTACTTCTGTCTTTTTGCTATTAAGGCTGAGTCCTTTATTTTTGCTTTCTTTCACTATAATGTCCAACATTTCTTTTAACTCATTTTCACTCTTAGCGATTAAGACTGTATCATCAGCATACCTTAAATTATTTATATTATGACCTCTAATTGTTATTCCAGGCATGCTCCTTATGGATCTTAAAATAATCTCACTATAAATATTAAACAAATCTGGTGACAGCACACAACCTTGTCTAACACCCTGTTTTATTTGTTGAAACATTCCCAATTGGTTTCCAGTTCTTATGGCTGCTGTTTGTTTCCAGTACATAATATAACATACATAACATATTAAAAGAGGATTGAGTTATTTGTGAGTTTCCATCATTTGACTGTGAACATGTCCACAGGTGCTCAGATCCTCTTCTCAGCATGTTCTACACCGTCCATCAACTGATGACTCCAGCTCTGTGTTGGTTGATAAGTTCTCTTATTTTCCCACCAAGCCTCTCATTTCTGGCTGTACCCATCTTAATTCCCATGTCTTTCATCTGAAGGAGTGATGTGGACTCAAAATTGTTTTAAGTTATGTGCCCTTCCTGCATCTCAAAGGGCATTATTGACATCGACCTGGTTTAATGTGAAAGGGTATATGGAAGGAGAGCCCATGGTAGGCCCACAGTAAGATGGACTGACAGCATCTAAATAATGCTGCAACATCAACTGACAGAGGTTGAAGCTGCAAGAATGAATAAAGCTAGATTTTTGTATCTTCTTTGGCAACCAAAGGGGTTTAAGAGGAAGTAAGAGAGATAAGAAACATGAGATAAGATCTATATTATTATATGTTGCAAAGGCGCTGGAACAACATGCATTCACATTTATTTGTATACTCTTTAACCCTTAATTACGATATCAATCTGTTACTTGTTTACAATACCTTAGTAAATCATTTTAAAATTTAACATTTTTGTAGCAAATTTCTTTGAACTTTTGCTACATAGCAGGGTGTTTACCCATGATGAGACAAAGAAATCTGATGCAGTAATAATTTTCTGCTTTACACTTCTTTTCTAGCTATAAACATGACCACATACCCTCTCTGTTTCCACCATCAATTCATAAAAGGTCATAAACCATCAGATCAGCACATTTGTTTGGAACCCTGTTGGCATTATTCACTGACTCTCCAGTGTTACAAAGGTTTCTATGATGTCATGCCAATGGCCAAGGAGATTTCCCACATCATGAGATAAAAAAAATTAAAAGTAAAAAATTTATTAAAAAATTGGCTGAATTTGAAATTAAAACTGTGAATTTATGATACCGTATTAATTTTTACTAAACTATATATTTATTGACCTTTCGAGCATAGCCGGCACATAGGGCATAGACCCAGATACTCTTTCTGTTAACTAAATTTTTATTCTAGCAGTTTTAAATCCTTCTAAAAATATTTTATCAAATCTCACCATTTGTCTCTGTTCTGTGCAAGCAACTCTATCTCATTGAGGGAGCCGATTCCTGATGCTCTTGCCTCTCTGATCAATATTCTTCTCAGTGTATCTCCATCTTTTGTGTTTCCGGTTTGATCCAAAATGGAGGATTTGTTTTTCTCCTGCTTGGTATAGAACCATTGATCAGAGGTTTAGCAAGTCGCTATCGTAAAAACGCTTTTGTTAATGAAACGTAGACCTTTTTACTAAACAATTAATAATAATCCAACATCAAACAAACAAAAATCAAAACTCAGGAGTCACCGTTAGTGATAATTAGAGAGATTTAGGGAGGAGGATGATGTTTGTCCTTGGCAAGCTATCAAATTCCATTAAAAAAATGTATTTTGAGATGACAATTTTTACTATGCTATTTTAATGTAGGGTTAAGCATTGACAACACTGGATTGTTATTATATTGTTAAATTGACGCTCTACTACTCGCTGTCATTTCAGAAAAGGCAAGCTGAGCTGTATGACTGCATCATGAAGCAGATGAGACCAGAACCTGAGTACTTCCGTGTGGGATACTTTGGTGGAGGCTTCCCATCTTTCCTTCAAGTAAGCAAGTCTATGAGTTACCAGAACATATTTTTCTGACATTGATATTTTCTGATTACACATCAGGTGATAGTTTCTGCTTAAATATTATGATATTCTATTCTTGTTATAGAATCAGTTTCATTGCAGTCCAAACATATCCATTCCACATTCCACCACTCATACCTGCATTTCTCAAAGCGTATGCAGAGATTGATTGTTCCTGTAAGGTGCTAATTGTATATACAACTGCATTTCCTTCTAAGATCTCTGGATCAACCAGACAAACCCCCCAAGCTATAGACTCCTCAGTCTCTCAATATCTCTCTCTCTCTCTCTCTCTCTCTCTCTCTCTCTGTGTGTGTGTGTGTGTGTGTGCGTGCGTGCGTGCATGTCACGGTCTCACCCATCCTTCTCTTCTTCTAAAGAATGAAGAACAAATTTAGCAATGTCATCTTTGTCGAGAGTAAGGCCACACTCAGTGCCAGAGCTGCCAGCGAGCTTATTGGCGATTTAATTGCCGTTCACACCAGCATGCCCTGGACAGTACACCCAGGTTAACACGTTCACATGGAGTCATCCAAGAGCTTCATCCACTCCTGCCACAGATACAGTCTGTCAGTCTTCTGTAGCATACTTCGCGAATCAGTTACCAAGACCACATTCTGTGTAATGTACCACGCTATTGGTGCTTCTATCTCCATTCTCATGCTGGACACTTTAATGCTATAATTGCCAGAATCCCTAGTCACTTCTCTGCCATGTTGGTATGCCACAAAACCCCAACCACAACACTGTCTGCAGAACCAACCATGTTGATGACAGGACGCCGAGGTGATGACACTTTTTCAAAAGATATCCTTATTATGACCTCAGTAGCTCCAGAGTCCTAATTGCGACACTCCCTGCCGAGTTGAATGATTCTGTGGTAAACCTCTTTTTCTCCGCTGTTACTTTTATCCAATCCCTGCCAGCCCTAGTTCATTCAGATCACATACTCTCCTTATGGACTCCTCAGCTATCCAGGATTTTCCACACCTGAGGTGCCTACCCTTGGTCGCACCAAGAAACATTAAAATGATAGTTTCTGCTTGGACATCACGATGAAGGTAAAATAGTACATAATCCTGTAGGAGTGTGAAGTGCAGGAATTGTCTGCAAGAGAGGATGGAACCATTCTCTTTCTCTTGCAGGCTTATCTCTTTAACTATTTATCATTCAACTCTTTACATCTGTTATAAATTGTTCTGACTCAAGACACATATAAAAGACATATGAAGGTGACAGTGTACATAAGCCCAAATATAAAACATGTAAAATATTAGATACTATGTGGTGTAGATTATCAAATGTAGCAAAATAGTTGTATGTGTCATGACTGAAGTGCAAGAAAAACAAGAGATAAAATTGTATATGTAATTATTTATGGAAGCCATAGTTTACACTAACCATACAGAGTGTTCTCAGGGACATTGTATGTTAAAAGTTAAGAACTGTAGTTCCATGATTGTTTATCTATTACCTGTTTCAGAACAAGGTGTTTATCTATAGAGGCAAAGAGTATGAGCGCCTGGCAGATTTTAATTCAAGAATGCAGACATTATTTCCACATGCTGAGGTAACAATCAGCTGTATACACTAGTCAAGCAAATCCAGAGCTTTCTTCACTGTCCTCCTCACTTGTTTTGCTCCTGATCTTTTGTTTTACACAGTTTTCTGGTTTTAAGATTAGATTTCTTAATTGTGTCTTTAAATTTTCTGTTTTTGTTTCATGTTTAAGTTACATTTCAATAAACATAGAAACATACCTAACTACTCAAACGCATGCACACATGCAGACACACACAAGATATCTATGTGCATACATTCACGTAACCAATAAAATAACCAGTGTAACCTTTCATTTGCAGCTGATGAAAACTTTGGATGTTCCAGATTCAAAATATATGATTCTAAGCTACAGTGTATCCTTAAATGTTATTGTTCTAGTTACCTATATATGATTCTAAGTTGCAGTGTATCCTTAAATGTTATTGTTCTGGTTACCTATATATGATTCTAAGTTACAGTGTATCCTTAAATGTTATTGTTCTAGTTACCTATATATGATTCTAAGTTACAGTGTATCCTTAAATGTTATTGTTCTAGTTACCTATATATGATTCTAAACTACAGTGTATCCTTAAATGTTATTGTTCTAGTTACCTATATATGATTCTAAACTACAGTGTATCCTTAAATGTTATTGTTCTAGTTACCTATATATGATTCTAAGCTACAGTATATCCTAAATGTTATTGTTCTAGTTACCTATATATGATTCTAAGCTACAGTATATCCTTAAATGTTATTGTTCTAGTTACCTATTTATGATTCTAAGCTACAGTGTATCCTTAAATGGTATTGTTCTAGTTACCTATATATGATTCTAAGTTACAGTGTATCCTTAAATGTTATTGTTCTAGTTACCTATATATGGTTCTAAACTACAGTGTATCCTTAAATGTTATTGTTCTAGTTACCTATATATGATTCTAAGTTACAGTGTATCCTTAAATGTTATTATTCTAGTTATGTTTTGAAAAAAATTGAAGATTTGATTCATACGGCAGTGTAATTTGCTTTTATGTTTTATCAAAATAGCCCATTATAACTATCAATTATAATTAATGATACCAAAATCTTGCTTGCTTACGTTCGTCCAATGACTAAAGTATTCTAGAGTATTCGCAGACTGTAGAATTCCTCTTCGCCATCCTACAGTCTACGAATACATACCAAAATCTAAATATATATTATAAAATAAATTTACAATAAATTATTTTGATGCCATTTTTCTTTGGTAATCTATGAAAGCAGTAAAAGTTATCCAAAGCATATTTGAACCATCTTGTATTCTTTAACAAACAAACCTACAGATCTCCAAATAAATGCTGTAACTCCAGTAATGGAACTCAAGGACAGGTTTCTTGATCGCAACATCAGTGAGCAAATCCTCAAATATTACAGAGTCAATGAAGTCCAGCAGTTTACATTTTCACGAAGGAAAGATGAAGGTTCAAGTGATGTTACAGTATGTGCATTTCGTTTAATGTGAAATTTGTTTACAGTTAATTGCTTATATCGTGGTACACTAAGAATTACTACAAAACATCAAAAGAAACAATAAACATTTTTCAAGCACATCATGAGAAGAGGAAAGTTGGAATACTTGGTTACAACTGGCAAAATAAAAGAAAAGAGAGCTCGCGGATGACAAAGAGAGAAAATACTGGATAGCTTGATGTCATGGCATGGAAAATGGTCAACAACAGAATTGATACGACACACTGTAGATAGAAGATTGTGGAAGGACATGATCACCTACGCCAACCAATCAATGATGATGACAATGACACTTAGAATAAACTACATTGAACATTATGTGAAGGTGCCCACCAGCTTCTGGTTAACGAGGAACAAAGCTGATCCAGACCTAACTCCACCTGCCTCTGGAAACAAACAAGCCTGAAGAGCCAGTAGGAATTGATGAAAGAAAACAACCTTGTGTGCACACAAATGCTATGTTAAAGACTAATGGGTCAGGCCAATATGCGTAATTATTGTGGCTTGCTGTAAACTAGTAACACAAAACAGCTACATCCACTTAACATAACTTTTAAGAGCAGATGATTAAAAGTAGTAGTTGTGTGAACAAAGAAAAAGAACATTGAATTATGTCACTTCATTATCATCATTGTGTGACATGATGAGTAGCTTAGGTATTTATAGAAATCAACAAATTCCTGATTCTATACCTTGTACAGTTTCACATTTTCCACATACCACAACATCAGTTAAAGTGTGAAAATTATTTTTTTATTTTTGTTTTATACACTTAAATTCTGATATATTTTGTGCGATATTTACAATAAAATGATACACTTAATATTTCTGTTTATGTTATAATTAGATACTATTGCATCTAAAAATGAGTTGATTTTTTTGACCTTTTATAAACTCAGGTAGCTGTTTGATGGGAATTTTACATTTTAAAAAGTATTGCATTTCAGTTGGAATAGTTGTACTGTAATTGTCAGATGTAGAGAATATAATAAATTGAATGCTTATACCAAGAGTTAGATATTTATTAAGCCAGCATTTACAGATAAATTGTGACAGTTTTCTGTCTATGATTATAAATGTGCTAAACTATAATTTGAATTTTGTTACTTGGATTAATTTTTCAGAGCATTATATTTTATCTTATTTCAGTTATTGATTCACATTCCTTCCTTTCTATCTTGCATCCTTCAGAGTAATTGGTCTTTAATCACTCCCAATTGGACTTTGATGGCTGTGGCCTACTTCTTTAAATGTGTGCAGTTCCTCATTATGAGATAATATTATTGTCTTCCATCATTTCTTATATTTTCCATATTGCCCTAACCAATTTGTTACTCCATCGAGATGGTTTTTGCCAAGGGCAGATGAACAGATTTTATGGTCATACCACTTGAGCTTGTATTTCTTTATGTATATAGGTCATGGTTATGGAAGGCCTCGATATCTCTGATTTTTATGTTGGATAGCCAGTTTTGCAGCGTCCTTAAGGGCTTCAGTTTCTGCTTTACAGTTGTTTGAGAATTTCCCAGTAGCTATTGACTTTGTGATCTCTTCCTGGTTATTCAGCCTCAAGAACACACCTCCTCCTCCATTTCCGGTAGCATTTGTAGCGAAGCCATCTGTGTATATGTGTGACCAGGAGTCCTGTGGGTAGTTGTCAGTGTGTTTTTCTGCTGTGCTTTCTCTCTGTGTCTGTTTGGGTGCCTTTTTTCATGATTCCTATTATGTCTTCCTTAAGTTCTGATATTTTATGTTTCCGATGAGGAGTCATATCAGATGGGCTTATGGGTTTCGGCATTGTTTGGGACATTATTGGATCATTAAATGTCAGTTCTTTGGAGATTGCAGCGAAGTTGCTCATCTTTAGTCTACCTTTTCCGAAACCAGTTATTCTTTGGTGCATGGGGTGGTTAGGGAGCCTTTTATATGTTTTCACTTCTTGCATTACTTTAGATTTCCATCTGTCTTCTAAAGGTTGTAAACCTGTTACTGTTTCTAGAATCTCAATAGGTGTAGATTTCATAGCACCAGTGATGAAAAAATATAACACCTTCAGCAAACGTTGTGAGAATACCAGACCCAATGGTCGACCACGAAAAAGATGGATGGATGGAATATTAGAAGCACTAGGAAACATAACAGCAGCAGAGGTGAACAGAAGAGCAAAAGACCGCTAATTATATCTTCGCTCAACGCTGAAAGGCAAATGAGGAAGGAAAGAAGAAGAAGAAGGGATGATACGGGCAGCTTGGTTTTGTGCTCTGTCAATTTTGCTAAGCTGTGATTTGGAAGCTGTAGCTAGGCTTGTGACCCCAGGACTGTTACTATAGGACTGGTCTTACTACGTATAGTTGTTTCAAGATATTATTGTCTGCTCCCCAGTCTGTTCCTGCTAACTTCTTCTTAATGTCTGTTCGTTTTCTGGCTCTTTTGTTTGTTTTGTCTATATGATTTATCTATGTTACTCTGTGATCCATGGTAACGCCAAGATATGTTGGGTTTTAGTCAATAGGAAGTGTATGGTTTTTTATCTTCAATTTTGCAGAGGGTGTGTTTCTTGATAGGCTGAAAATTGTGTATGTAGTTTTTTTTCTCTTTAATCGGTAGTAGCCAGGTATTCGTCCATTTTTCAAGTTTTCCTAGAGCATCTTGCATTCTGGAGCAAGATACCACTGACATAGATCCTTCATGTGCCCATATCGCCAGGTCGTCTGCGTACATTGCTGAGTGTATTCTGGGTGGAATGTCCATTACAATGTCATGAAAATTAAAAAGAGCGTTAGGGATAGGACTCTGCCTTGTGGGACACCTTGTTCAATTCTGGCTTTCTTACTTAGTTGTCCATATACTAGTACTCTGGCTGTTCTGTCTTGAATGTATTGAGATGTCCAATTTAATAAATGGCCTTGGATGCCAAGTCTGAGAAGCTTGTTCTTTAATCCTTCTCTCCAAACCCTATCAAAAGCCCTCTCCATGTTGACCCACACTGTCTGTGTGTGTTTCTTTTCTTGTAGGGCATCCTCTATTTCCTTTTCGATGTAGGTAATCAATGTGAATCTGTGAAATGATAAACCAGTTTACAAGTCTACCTTCGATCTCATAGTAGCCCTCTTGAATCTAGACAACATCCTTCCTGACTAACATGAAACTCCGGGAGTGACACCGGGGCTGCAAAGTCATGAACAAAACTGTGCCATTTCGCCCTTCATTATAACTTCATTATAAGCGTACGGCCGGTTTAGGGATATATGATCATACATCATAATGACATATCACACACAATAATGGATGCGCCCACAAACACCCGATTACTCCATTGAATGCAGCCAACAGCTCATGGAATGCCATAATGATTGGTGCAAAATGCTAAAGTGAAATCTTCGGTTGACTTGGCAGAGCAATCCATATTAATGAGTTGCAACTTGTAAATAATTGGCATCAAATAATTCCAACGACGACCATTGAACAGCACTCAATGGGTTGACATAAACCACATATCAACTCCAAGATAGGGGAAGGTCGCATCGCATTCACAACACTTGACCTGCCAAAGAGGAATATTGCCATGTGCAAGACTCAGAAGGACTGGCACAAATCCATTAAGGGGAACATCAGGTTGACTTTAACACAGAAATCTGCAAGGGACAGCTGAAATTAATCAGTCCCCAAATGCAAATCCTGCAGTGGTTGAGAGAACATGAACTCTATTCCACCATCTTAGAACTGGAAGTACTATGTATTTAGAAGTTCTGCTTAGTGTCCTATGTACTGCTTTATTCTGATCTGAACATTTTCAATTGTAAAATGATTTTGGTTGGGCATTCACAAGATTTTTCTGTAACATCTTATTTCAATAGTTTGTATTGTTCTTTGCTGTATCTCGCAAACATATAGAAAGATGAACATAACAAGACAGTACATCAGTTTCATTTGTTATTCTATATGCTTGCTGCTGCTTGCTTGCTTGCATTCACCTGATGACTAAAGTATTCTACAGTATTCATAGACTAGAATTCCTCTTCGTAATCCATCCCTAAAAGGACGTTAAGTGGACGTGTCTGTGTTGTGTTGTGGTTTGCAGTATAACTGTTATATTTGCGCCTTTCGGCCCAACACATCTAACTTCAGCACGACATTTTGAGTACCAGGTTGTCTTCCCTCTTCGATCCCTGCTCACTTGGCCAGACTAGACAGGTTAGTCTGTTACTGGAGGCACCACGGAGAGGTGGAGCAGGGATATGTCGGTTCTGGTTCACCGATCCTGGTGCAAGCCATCAGCCGTGGGTCGCTGACAACTTCCAGCTCTGGCGCTGGATGTTATTCTATATAAGGAACTTGTATTTTGTTTTCAGTTGAAGACGATCTGTTAATGACATCCCCTCAGCCAAGTTCTAGTTATCATAATGAACAATGTACAGAATCTTTGTTCTTGTGCTTGAGCATGTTTAATTATTAAACAGAGATTTGTGTTGCTGACCTCAGTTGGCTAATTTGCTGTTTTATTTATGTTTCCTAGAGTATGTGGCTGGAGAGGACCATTATGACTACCCTGTACCCTCTACCTGGTATTGTTGGTTGGTACCCAGTGGTTGCAGTAGATACAGTAAGCAGAACATGTGTTAAATGACATAAAAAATAACAGCTTTTTACAATTTCATAAGTCCATATAAAATAATCCATATAGAGGCCTACCATAATTTGTGTGTGTGTTCATCTATGCTACCATGAGACAGAGGCATAGAGAGAAAGATGGGCTCATGGGAAAATAAAGAAATCTAACTAAAATTAGAGAGGAGAAAAGTTAACCATTTTTGTTCCTGTTCCCACATAAGACTGCTATGATTTTTGTTGATTCCATTTTGAAATGAAAAATTTCACTGAGACCTAATCTAGAACTATTTTCTCACAAGAATAAATACACACAATTATTTATTTCTTCTCTCTATGGCACTTATAGTTTGATGATATTTATGCCTAGTATAGTTTCTTAGCTGCTTTCTTCTTCATGGATCATTGATCTTTATTATTTTAGTGGGATTGGGGTTGTGCTTGAGAGAGGGTTAAATATCATCAATATTTTAAAATATGTGTCATGCTTTTATTTATAAGCTGTATCTTCTATCACGATATGTACATCCCTGTTTCATGTTTTAACAATGTCTCATATACTTTGGTCTTTGCATTCTGTAAAATTGAGACACTTGCAAATTTGTGTGAAGGTGTTTCAGTGAATTTAATTTGTTTTCAGTTCTCTGTCAGCCCCATAGAGAATGCTATTGAGACGATGGAGATAAAGAACAAAAACCTGCTCATGTTAATACATCAACATAGACAAGATCCCACACTGAGAGTAGACCCTCTAGGCATGCAGCTCAATGGAGTTGTAGACCCTGCAGTCAGTGGCGGCATTGCCAACTATAAGGTTGAGTAAACTATCCTTGATTTACTGTGTACAGAATACCCAGATATTGTGTATAGTGTCTTATGCTCATATGTTGTTTACCATTACAACATTTATACATTTATATGTGTACAACATCGGCACTACAGCCACTTTCCTCTTTTATAGACATATTTACTATGTACAATACATTGTAAAAGTCTGTATAACGCTTATATTGAGATGCAGAATTGCTCAGGCAAAAGCAGCTTTCCAAAAAATGAGGAAGATACTATGCAATCCATTTTTGACAATAGAAACAAGAAAAAGAGTTCTTAAATTTGACCTAGAGCCAGTCTTAACATATGGATGTGAATCATGGACAATAGGACAACAGACAAGAAAATCACAGGAGTCTGTAGAAATGTGGTTTTACAGAAGAATGTTGAGACTAACATGGACGTCTAAGAAGAGTAATGAAAACATTCTGAAAGAGGCCAAAACAAAAAGAGAGCTAATTTCCAATATTAGAAAAACAATCATCATTTTCTGACCATGTAATGAGAAGAGAACAACTGGAATATATTGTAACAACTGGGAAAATTGAGGGACGAAGAGATAGAGTAAAGCAAAGAGAAAAAATACCAGACAGCTTAAGAGAATGGCTTGGCAGAAGGTCAGCAACAGAAATGATAAATAATTGTTGAGATAAAAAATTGTGGAGAGGCATGATCACTATGCCAGCAGGCCCGGTACTTGATGATGATTATATATATATATATATATATATATATATATATATATATATCATATATATATATACACGTAGGGAGGTCAAAAAGTAATGCACACCAATTTTTTTCTCGGAAACTATTCGGGCAAAATGTGTGAAATTTTCACAGATTGTAGCTGAACATCCCCTTTACACTACCTATTTTTCAACATAATCTCCGTCCAAGCGTATTGCCTTACGCCAACGCGAAACTAGGTCATGAATGCCTCGTTTGTACCAAGTTTTGTCCTGCTCGCGTAGCCATTTTTTAACTGCACGGATCACATCCTCATCATTGTCAAAGTGTGTCCCACGCAGGAATTTTTTGAGTGGTCCAAACAGATGGAAATCTGAGGGAGGCAGATCAGGGCTGTAAGGAGGATGGGGCAGTACAGTCCAACCAAATTTGTTGATTGCTTCCCGTGTTACCAGACTTGTGTGAGGGCGTGCATTGTCATGTTGAAGCAACAAATCTGCAGATGGCTTATTAGGCTGAACTCTGTGGAACCGATTTTTGAGTTTTGTCAGTGTATTGGTGTAAGCTGTCGAGTTGATTGTCTCACCTCTTGTCATTACATCAACAAGAATCACACCATCAATGTCCCAGAAGACAGTGATCATCACCTTTCCGGCTGATGGAGATGTTTTGAATTTTTTTCTTTTTGGTGACTGCGGATGATGCTATTCCATTGACTGCATTTTTGTTTCAGGCTCATAATAATGTGCCCACGTTTCGTCACCGGTAACAATTTTTGACAAAAACATTTCTCCTTCAACACCGAAACGCTCCAACAATTCAGAACAGAATGTTTTCCTTTGAACTCTGTGATCATTTGTTAGGCACCGAGGAACCCATCGAGCGCAAATCTTTGAATATCCGAGAGTTTTAAAAATTGCGATTGCACTTCCCTTGCTGACTGTAAGCTGCAATGCCAATTGCTGACTAGTGATACGCCTATCCTTACGAATAATGACATCAGCCCAGTTTAACATGTCTGTGCTGGTAGCCGAGGCAACACGTCCAGAACGCGGTAAATCATGCAGCTCCACTCGTAGACTTTCTGCAGCTTTAATTCTCTGAACCCAGCGACTAACTGTGCTCCTATCGACTGCAGAACATTTGTACACTGCACACAGTCGTTTATGAATGTTTGCCACAGTTTCTTTTTCCGCAACCAGAAATTCTATGACAATTCGCTGTTTCTAACGGACATTGTTGACAAGCTCCATTTTAACGGTTCATAGATTGCGTAATATTTATCAGAATGCTGTGCAATTTGGTACACATAATTGGAACATGTCATATTCCAAGTGTGCAAAATTTAATATTCCTATCTTTATTATTAGCCGAGAAAAAAATTGGTGTGCATTACTTTTTGACCTCCCTCATATATATATATATATATATATATATATATATATATATATATATATATATATATGCAGATGATTAGAAAAGTAACCATACTATGATCATGTTAGTCCTAACATTTTCTAATTATGTTGTTAATTATTATTATGGTGCTGAGGAGCTGTATTTTTATAAATCCAGAATTGGGGCATGCTGGTATACCGACCATCACATGGATTGTATGACCTGAAATTTGAACGCATGGCGCTGTGGCAACTGGAGGTGTTATGCTGTCTATTCACACGTTGGCAGTCAGTCTGTCATTCAAGCTGTATGTTCTGCTTCCTCCGAAGGAAGAATTTCAGGTCATACATCAAATGTAAGCCAGAAAATGATTACCGCATCTGATTCCCTTGTCTCTCCCAGTGTAAACACACAGCTGTTTAGCAAAAGTTCAAAGAACTACTATGTTGAACTTGTTGATTGAACACCAGAATGAAGTTCACATTTGCACTGCCTTTATCATAATTTTCAATTCATTGGAAGTTGATGGAGAAACAAGTTATCTGGTCAACAGAGCATTAACAGTAACTCTTAGCTTATTCTGATTGAGCAGTAGCCTTCAGCAACAGTTGACAAAGGATTAATTATCCATGATTCACATCCATATGTTAAAATTAACTTAAAATAATTTTACAGAAATCTCATTGTGATGTCATTCTCATTGATGAAGATTTGTTACAGAAAAATTAGTGAACTTTTTTTTTTCCTGAACTCTGTTTTTGTCTGGACTGTTAAGTTCAGCAAATATGCTATGTTTTTTGCATTTACTGTATTTTATTTAATAGGTTCTGGTTTCTTTTAGATGATCTTCACTTTCACACTTTTGTTGTTAAGACTGAAACTACCAATTTCTTGAAATAATTTTAGTTTATCATAATTAAGTCAATGCAGAGATGGACAGAGAAAGAGATAAGAAGATAACATCAAAGAATGGACATTTCTTGGCTTTGCACTTTGTGGAGTCTCAAAGAATGACTAAATAAAGAGATATGGAGAAGGTTGATGATGTCTCTCAATGGTGCCCTAATGACCCCCAGGGTTATGGAATAAAGAGGTAGAAGAAGCTGTCAGTGTCAGTAGCTTTCTTCTTGAGGCTGTTTATGCTGCATCCTCCACCCTATAATTTAATCATAGCTTCTTTGGTCTTATTTTCAGCACACAGAGAGAACAGACGTATGAGAATACTCAGTATATACTTCTATACAAATCTCTTTCCTATTAGAATTGACATAAGATTGCGGCAGCAACTTTTTTTGTGTGCTTAGTATATTGTTTTATTTTTCTAAAATAACTTCAGTTGGATCTTAGTTCCAGACATTTAAATACCATCTTTAAATTTCAAATTGCTTTGTCATTATGTAGTCTTTCAATTTGCATTGTCATTATGTAGTCTATGAAACACAAATATAGATCTACTTTGAACTGTATGGCTCTTTCTATTTTCTCAATATTTATATTGTACTGTGTGTATTGTTGACTTGATAAGATGGCAATGTTTTATTACAAATTTCTTGTTTTATTACATATTTAATTCTTCTTAAAATCATTCTTAATTATACAAGTGCAGTAATCCCCATTCTAGGATGTGTAACCTTTAGAGGTATGAACCATTATGTTTTGGAATACACAGAAATTAGTGAAACAATAGCTGGAAAAGGCACATGTCAGCAATGTAAGGAAGATACTAGTCAATTAATAATAAAAATGTAAATGTATTAATTAATGTGCTGTAGGATTTTTTAAAATGTAATCTGTGATGTAATTACTTGAACTCACTGTATGATGAATCTTAATGTATATGTTTAGTATATCTATTTGCATTGTCTGTTCACCTTGTTATCACATCACTGTTTATTGCAATTGTTGGGTTATTTATTTAATTTTAAATATATACATTTGAAATAAAAGTAACTGCATTCAATACAAACATAATGCTGATATCATCATCAGGTACCATGTCTGCTGGCGTAGGTAATCATGTCTCTCCACAATTCTCAATCTCAAGTTATTTATCATTTCTGTTGTTCTGAACTTCTGCAAAGCCATTCTCTTAAGCTGCCTGGTATCTTTTTTCATTGCTTCTCTCTATCTCTTTGCCCTTCAATTTTCTCAGTTATCACAATATATTCTAGCTGTTCCCTTCTCATTACATGGTAAAAAAATGATGAATGTTTTCTCCTAATATTGGAAATTAGCTCTCTCTTTGCTTTGGCCTCTTTCAGAACATTTTCATTACTCTTCGTGGCTGTCCAAGGTATTCTCAACATTATATCTCCTACTTATTCCTTGGTGGCTGAGTGGTTAGTGGGCTTGTTTCCTGATCTGAAGGGTACAGGTTCAATCCCCAGAAGTGGAAGATTTTTGTTCTTTCAGACAGACAATGAATATCAGAGATTTTTATGAAAGCAAAGATAGCTTGGCATGTTTGGGGACCTCAGTAGCCTAGTTGGGAAAACCACCTGACTGGACTACCGACGTTTCGAACAACCCATGTTCGATTCTCGCTCGGAGCAGTGTGAATTGTACTTGTGGCTGGAAAAAAAAATACCCCCATGGTCGACCCAGCCGTTGGCAGAAATGGGTACCATGGTGTTACCCTGGGAAGGTGAGGAATGTCGCCTCGCATCGTGAGTTTCGATGCTTGAAGCAACACTATCCAGAAATCTCCGAACATTTCTGGATAGGCGGCTGAGCACATATGGGTGAAAACTCGCGTGCTAACACGCCGGTTCAAGTCTCATACTTTACCTTTACATGGATTGTGCCTTCATCATGTGACAACACAGATGGTTGTACCCTTACAGACTTGCTGTTAAAAGGAGCAGAGTGCAGTGATACATTTTTGAGTAACAAAGGTGTTTAGTCAATATGTATCAAGGTATGCAAACGCTGTACGGGACAAATTGTTTGTCACTACAGCAAGCATATGAGTAGCAGAGAAATTTCAAAAGTGCTGTGACCAATGCAGCTTTCTCTGGGTGGACTGAATGTGACCACACCTGACAATACTACTGCAGTGTAACACACAGAAGGCAGGTGAGTTCCAGTCAAGTAGTTAGCCATGATTCAGCACAATTTTGGGTGACGTGCTACTGTCTAACAGTCTCTGTTAGGTGGATACCAAGGTAACTAAACCCCGAAATGAAAGATCTTCATGTGGTGGGCCACAGTAACAATTTATTATTGTCAAAATTGAAAGCTAACATAAAGACAATTTCTTTTTGTCATCTTTTTCTCATTTAAATATACTTCATTAGTAGATAAAAGTTATGACTTAAGGACCTGCTCAACTTTTACGTTTTTAAACTATCTGAATGTGTTTATTTATTTATACAAGTGGTAAAAATATGGCTTTTCTTTCTTTCTTTAATTTCAGGAGTTCTATATTGGTGACTTTGATCCTATTTGGCAGGAGCGTTTAAAGGAAGTCACTATAGAACAAGTATGGAAAACCATTTACAACTAATATTTATAGGTGTTCTTTTTGAGTTCAACAAAATAAAAGAGTCTTATCAACATTAAATGGTGAATCATTAGAACAAGTAAACATTTTCTTAGATTTTAGACATGTTGCATGCATAAAACTTTCACAACTATAAAACCATCTGTCTTGTCAGCCAACAAAGCAAAGTAATGTTAAAAATTATACTTAACTGTGTACATCTATAGGCAGGAAAGATCACTGTTGAAGAACAGGCAGGCTTTCATGCCGATCAAAGCATAGATCTTCAAATTGTGAGAAATGATCTATGTCATATGTTCATAGATTTCACAAAAGCATTTGATAAAGTATGGCATACGGTCTTTTAGACAATGATGAGGGTGTACAACTTTGAAGTTTGCAGTATAAAACAGCTTTATGACAAGGCTTCAAGTTCATTAAGTTCAATGAAAACTGGGGAAGAGTTCAGAACAACAGCTGGAGTTCAACAAGGTTGCTCTCTCCTATCTTATTCAATATCTTCTTGTAATGAATTGTGACAGATACTTTAGAAGACCATCAAAGTATTATTAGTATTGGTAGCAGAAATATTAACCTGTGGTTTGTTGATAATATTGTGTGCTTAGCAGGAACAGAACAAGAACTGACCTGATGCAGCGACTAAATAAAACTGCTAATGTATATGGTATGGAGATTAATGCTTAAAAAAATATGACCAATGGTCCTAGAGGCACTGTTGCAAAAATCAAAATAAATACGAATTAGAAGCAGTTGATTAATTTAAATTCTTAGGATCAAATGTTAGTGATAAAAGCTTGAAACCTGAAATATTTGTTAGTATAGCACAGCGCTTTTGCAAATCTATACATTTTAAAGTTAAGAACATCACTCTTGGCTCTAAAATCAGGTTTATATGCACTCTTGTATATCAAGTTTTCTGTACGCTTGTGAAACATGGACCCTTACAGTAGCACTAAGAATACAAGCAATGTAGCTGGAATGTTGTTGAAAGGTTCTGGACTTTCTAACACCTGGGTTATTAGATAAGAAAAGAAGGAAGGAATAGCTGATGGCATGTGTAAAATTTGAGTCCTACTAAAACTAATAGTAGGATAAACACAATTTCTGCACCACAACAACTAAGCAAAGGTCTATTGAATGTAATAAATAACTAACTGCGTTCATTTACCAGGAAAATGAATTTTATTGATTTAATAGAAGTAAATTGTGTAGGGTTCATAAGGAATGTAGTGTAAATTTACAGTTATTAGGCAACATTAGGGCCTTATATTAAAAAGAAGAAAGTACTGTCCAAACAACCAGAGGCATAATGAGCTAGTTCTCTCTAATAACAAGGCTATGACAAAGTAATGTCCACCATCACTCCTATCTTTTTGTGTGTACATATGGACTTAATTTCTAAAGTTGTAAAATTCAAACTAGATCTTTTTTAAAGGAGCTGCAGTTTGCTGATGGGAGAAAATGTGTCTGATTTCATTTCTTTCTGTTTTGTTGATGTTGATTTTCATATTGTATTTAGTGCATGTGTTGTTAAATCTATATGTGATTGTTGGTAATAATTGTTATATTTGTATGCAATATATCTTAATCAACACCACTTAAACAAACTCAACAGCACAGACACAAAATACAACATGAAAATCAACATCAACAAAACAGAAGTCATGAATGTTGCCAAAAATAAATAGAACATCAACATAACTGCAGAAGGCAGACAACTAAAACAAGTAGAGGAATTCAAATACCTAGGATGTTTAGTGACAAACTATAATTCACAAACAGCAGAGATAGAATCAAGATGCAACAAAGCTTGTCAAATCATTGGACAGTTATCACCACTATTGTGCAACAAGGAAATAACTCTAGAGGCAAAATGAGCACTATACAATACAATCTTCATCCCAAAGTTGTGCTACCAATGCCAGACCTGGACCCTAGATGCAAGAACAATAAGAAAAATTACTGAGATGAAATATGTCAGACGAATGACAGGAAACAATCTGAGAGATAAGATTATAAATGAAGTATTTTCTTTGTTTATGATCATAGTTTTAGTCTTTTTGATATTCATATCTAGTCAATAATTTTTGCTTGTCATGTTTATTTCATTAAGTTATTGTTGTAGATCTTTAGGATTTTCTGCTAGCAGTACAGTTAAAGCAGGGAGGTAGCAGGGATTAAAGAGTGGATGATTAGATGGGAGTGGGGTGGTAGAATGCGAGAGGTAAGGAGTAGGTGAGCTAAAAGGAGAATCACAGGTTCCAAGGGGGAGAAGTGTTCAGAAGTAGATAGGGAGACACATCGTGACTCACAAGAAATGTAAGACATAATTTTTAGGAACGAGACAGAAGTGAAAAGTTTGATTGGTTGAAGGAGAGAAAGGTTAGATAGAGGAGATAGTTGGGGATTCATTTCAAGATAGAACGAGGGCTCCATGAGGACGGTTGAGTGTTTTGTTGGTTACAACCGGTCGCGTGAGTCAAGTGTAGCTAGTTGACAACAAAATTGTAGCACAACAAACAATTTCAGTTAGTCGGTGCAATGGTTCACCAAGCCAAGTTTCATCAGAGGTGTAAAGTCGAATATCGTGCAGAGTAGCAGCACGACAAGTCGAGTGACAGCACGTGCGATAGGTTATAAAGACAGGCTCACTTAGGAGTGTGATTCGAGAGTGGGGATGCAGATAGCGACACAGAGTCGTATTGTTCTTGTCAGTCAGCAGAGTGCCTGACACGGAGTATGACAATCTAGAATCCCACAGTGCAGGTGAGGTAATACGAGATCGATTTTGCAAATTCTTGATTAACAATAAGACTGTGACGGGGTACTCGTGGAAGAAACCATATACAGTGATTACTCAGGGGAGGTAGGCTAATCCACAGTGGTATGGACAGAGAGCTATAAGATACGAATACAGTGCATTAGTTACACAGGGGAGTGCTTTGTGATGAGCATGCCAGGTGTGTGAAGCTACAACTGTACCAATTGTCATTGTGTTTTGAGGTGATGGGTGAGGTTGACTATTGAGCATTAAACCTCACGTGTGATTTTTACCTGGTATTTGTGAGTGCTTTCTTTGTCTATGCCTAGCGAGGAATGACACCTGGTGGAGATTCGCACACGGGCTGGCAGAGACACAGCAGTAGCCCTACGACACAGCACGGAGTACTATGTGATGCGAGCACCCGGCCAGGGGTGCCACGTCACAGGCTGAGGTCAAGCAGCAGTCCAGACCTGAGCTGAGCTGATATGGGGTCAACGCGAACTGTCTGGGGCAAGACGCCACCGGGCAATTTACGTGCATGAAGAACAACAACAGGCAAACAATCAAACGCTGATCAGTCCAATAAGTGTATCAAGTGTTCAGTAATTCTTGAGGTCGCTGAGTTTAACAAGTGGCAAGCGTAGATGATTTAAGAGCTTCTTGGCTATAATATTCCTCTGCTATACAGTATTGTCAGCATATCTTAGGTTATTGATTATCTTTCCATTTATTTGTAGGCCTGGCATCTCTATCAAGAAGAAATGAAGAACTGAGAAAAAAAGCTAGGAATAGCCCCCGCCATAGAATATATAAAGAAACAACAAATAAAATGGTTTGGCCACGTAACAAGGCAGAAGGATCAAAGCACAATACAACGAGCCTTCAATAAACATTGTGAGAATACCAGACCCAATGGTCAACCACGAAAAAGATAGATGGATGGAATATTAGAAGCACTAGAAAACATAACAGCAGCAGAGGCGAACAGAAGAGCAAAAGACCGCAAATTATATCTCCTCTTGACGCTGAAAGGCAAATGAGGAAGTAAAGAAGATGTTTTAATCTTTCTACTAGAAACTAAAAAAATTGCACCATATCATTATTTGTATAATGAATATATAAAATATATATATATTTGGAATATCTTGTTTTATTATTATTGCTGCATTGCACTAATTAAAATTATTTGTGTATGTTTTGTATGAAGGTTATATTATAATTATTAGACATAGTTGTTTTATTATACTTGTTTTACTATATTTGTTTCACATAGTTGTTTTATATGCTGTACATGTCATTCTTTATATTTAATAATTGTCTTATGAACAAATCAACTTGGTAGATCAGAATATAAAGCAGTCAACACCTGCATTAAAGTTTGCTGTACATTTTGATGTTTGTTCTGTTCTATGCTTTCTTCACTGTAATTCTGCAGGTGACAATCTTGCGAGATGGTCTGCTTGTACATAAGAGTAAAGCACCTGAATCTCTACAACCATTTCATTCTCACATGGAGCAGCGCTTCTCTCAGATGTGTACAATGATAGAGAAGGAATATGGTATCAAGGTAAGCTATAAGCTATGACACTTTACTGTTACATATTCATTCATCCATGTAGTTTGTAGTATTGGTTGACCTAACTTGGTTCACTAGGTTGTAGTTTTGTTATACCTTATTTGGTCAAGTTGATTGTAATGTTGTTAGATCTTATTTGGCTCAATAGATTGTAGTTTTATGAGACCAAACTCATTCTAATCAACCCTAGATTAAGATTCATATGTGTAGATTCTCCCTTATACGCTACCATAGTAAAATTGTAAAGTAAAGTAAAGTACGAGACTTGAACCGGCGTCTTAGTGCGAGTTTATACCCATATGTGCTTGCCCGCTTATTCAGAAATGTTTGGAAATTTCTGGATAGTGTCGCCTCAAGCATCGAAACACAGATGCGAGGCAACATTCCTCACCTTCCCAGGGTAATACCCTGGTACCCATTTCTGCCAACGGCTGGGTCGACCGTGGGGGTATTTTTTTATTTCCAACCACGAGTACAATTCACACTGCTCCCAGCGGGAATCGAACACCAGTTGTCCGAACGTCGGTAGCTCGGTCGGGTGGTTTTCCCAACTAGGCTACCAAGGCCCCCATAGTAAAATTACTACCACTTAATTGTAACATTAGGAGCTGTAAAAATAGTATTTTCTTTGAACTTTTGACACACAGCTGTGTGTTTACACTAGGAGAGATACTGTGACTTGGATATTCTATCTCAAGTTGATTTATGACCTGAATTTGACCGCATGGACTGGACGTGTTATATTGTCTATCGATACGGACGTTGTACATCCATGAGCATTATTAGTTGTGTTTCCCAAATTACAAAGTGTTGTTTGATGTCAGCAGATGACCTAGGAAATTTCCCTGGTCGCAGGAAAAAGGAAAAACAGTCAATTTCTTGAGAATTGGATAATTTTGTTTACTTTAAACAAGATCTTGTCTCATGAAATGAAAACAAAATCCAACATCACTGGAAACAATCCCAACACTCAGGGGTCACCAGAAATAGTAATTAGGAAGTAGACAGAGGGGGGAAATGTTTGACCATGATCTAGCTGTCAACTTTTGAAGAATTTGTATTTTGATGTGATAATTTTTACTACCCTATCATAATTTAGAGTTAATTGCACTGTTGTTGAACCTATTTCAATCCAGTAGATTGTAGTGTTGTGAGACCTAACAAGTCAACTCTACTGTAGGATTTCACCCCAATCCGTTAACTGCTTTACAATCATAAACTTCAGATAGTATGTGTGTCCATCATTATAAAAGAACCTGTATTATATATGATGGTTGGTCAAAAGTTCAGCAATTTATTATGAAGAAGTCAAGGCATGTACCAGAGTGTGAACCTTAAGTTCCTTTCTATGTTTTCACACTTTAAGGTGATGCACTTCTCCCATTGCTTCCATACCTTCCTGGTATCTGGACACAGGTGACCATCTTTCTTGCACAGCAGTGTGGATATTACATCAAACCCATCCACCATTCTCACCAAACTTGGCACTGATTGACTTCTTCCTGTTTCAAAACATGATGAACCTGCTCCATAGACATTGTTGTTTGAACTACCAGGCTTTGATTACGAGTACTAAACTGGAGACTTAATTTTGCAACCCAGGTAGAGGAGTTGTACAGTTAGGACATCAGAAAGGTGAAGAAACATGGGAGAAGTACATCACTTTGAGGGGTGATTATGTAGAGAAGAACTAAAAATTCTCACCAACTTTAAGATACAATTTTGAATCCTTCATACTAAAGTGCACAATTTTTTTTATTGATTTCTGTACACCTGATACTGTTGTTGTTGATTGTTCTTGTATACCAGAGCATCATCATTACACTCAGACAGTGTCCATGTTGGTGGACTCCATTTTCTCATTCCTGACAATGGAAGATGATTTTGGCACAGTGCTCAAACTGTGTAGCATCAATAACAGTCTCTGAGACAATCTTTAAAAGTTTAATTTGAGAATAAATGATAGTAGGAATGCAACAGTTTTAATTTGTATACAGACAGTGGCACGCAGTTGGCTTTTTAAAAGATATTTCTTACTGTCAGAAATTAATATGGGGGTCTATATTTTGTCATTAATCTCCATTAACACTAGGTACTTCAATCTCATCTATCCTGAAATGAAAAGTTACTAAAGAAAAATAATAATTCACTCCACATATGATTTGAACCAGGAAATTCTGAACTTAAGGCAAGCACCTTAACCTCAGGGCCACCATCACCCCCAAAGTAGTGTGTTTGTAGGAAAGTTGATTATCTTTGTATAGTAACATTGATCTGTTAGAGCAGTCAGCTCCAACATCAGCTGAAATATACTGGCTACTTGTGGGCCTATTAATAACATTGATCTGTTACAGCAGTCAGCTCCAACATCAGCTGAAATATACTGGCTACTTGTGGGCCTATTAATAACATTGATCTGTTATTGGCTATGTTAACCTGTAAATATGAAAATGAAAAGAGAAAGCAGCCAAATCTCACTGGGTAAAGGTTTAGGATTTGAATATTTACAAAACATTTATTAACTTTATTTACAAAACATTTATTAACTTTATTTACAAAACATTTATTAACTTTATTTACAAAACATTTATTAACTTTATTTACAAAACATTTATTAACTTTATTTACAAAACATTTATTAACTATATTTACAAAACATTTATTAACTTTATTTACAAAACATTTATTAACTTTATTTACAAAACATTTATTAACTTTATTTACAAAACATTTATTAACTATATTTACAAAACATTTATTAACTTTATTTACAAAACATTTATTAACTTTATTTACAAAACATTTATTAACTTTATTTACAAAACATTTATTAACTTTATTTACAAAACATTTATTAACTGTCCATTCTTTTAATCTTGCTCAATTAAGACTTTTCTTTAGTGTGTATGATGTGTCTCATTCTGCAATCATGAATAGGATGAGCCAGCTCTGGTGGTCTCTTTCATGACCTGTCAGATGTGATACCATGCAACAATATAACTCAATAGATGATGTTACTCTTTAGTGATGTTTCATGACTTGTCAGATGTGATACCATGCAACAGTATAACTCTGATGTTACTCTTTAGTGAGGTTTCAGGACCTGTCAGATGTGATACCATGCAACAGTATAACTCTGATGTTACTCTTTAGTGATGTTTCATGACTTGTCAGATGTGATACCATGCAACAGTATAACTCTGATGTTACTCTTTAGTGATGTTTCATGACCCATCAGATGTGATACCATGCAACAGTATAACTCTGATGTTACTCTTTAGTGAGATTTCATGACCTGTCAGATGTGATACCATGCAACAGTATAACTCTGATGTTACTCTTTAGTGAGATTTCATGACCTGTCAGATGTGATACCATGCAACAGTATAACTCTGATGTTACTCTTTAGTGAGATTTCATGACCCATCAGATGTGATACCATGCAACAGTATAACTCTGATGTTACTCTTTAGTGATGTTTCATGACCCGTCAGATGTGATACCAGGCAACAGTATAACTCTGATGTTACTCTTTAGTGAGGTTTCATGCTTTGAAATCTGGCCAGTAACCATGCAATGAAGTTCACACACATGGATCAGGGTTCTCAGTGTTTTGAGGAGAAGATCATCAGAGTACTAATGCATGTAACCCTGAGTGCAATGATGATGATCATGACAACAACTTAATGAATATTCCCAAAGAACATATTTGATGAACTATTGAGATGTATGGAATGGAAAACATCAAGAAAATGAAAGAATAAAGGCTTGCCCTGGGAGACAGCAAGAAGAAAACTGATAAGAGAGACACAGATAACAGACATAGACTGTCTTACTGAGATCGAAAAGCACACCCAGAGTAGAGATTAGTAATGATATACACTGTGTGATGTCCAATGGTACTAGAATTGATGTTAGATGCTAGATGTGCTGATGTGTAGGATCTATTGTGTTATTCAACTTATTTGTGTTAACAAAAATCAGGTAAGCTAGCTTCACCTGCTGATGGTAGTCTTGTGGGCAATCATTAATCTGCCATTTAGTATATGTTCTGTTCAAATGTATTTATAGACAGCTTGTGTTTGTTGTTTTGATCAGGTTGCAGATAAGGGTTTCAATAGTGCAACACTGCGACGCAATACATCACTGCCAAGCTCATCTTCCAACCGCATGAGTGATCTGTCTGTCAACAGCCTCAACATTATGCCTGAGTAAGTAGTTTTCTTACTCCTTATTCATTATTATGTTGCCTTCACCTTCCTATAGGTGCCACATTTGTTCTGGCCAAGTTTTAGCAACAAAAGCACCAACTCATCAGCTGAGGATTTCTTACATTAATTCTTGTAGTTGTAGCTTCACTGTTTCAATTGTTTCTATATATATGTTTTTATTTTAAAGGCATGCTAGAACAAATGTACTTTGCAATACAACTTGTATACAGTTTGTATTGTTTTAATCATAAAAATGATACAGATATAATTCCTAACTGATATAGGACACATGTTTAACCAGATGTCACCAGAGAAAAGAGTTCACTGACATAACATACAATTAATAAATACAGTCAACAAAAGTCATCAATAAAGAAGAACATTTTCATACACATAATTGTAAACAAATTACACATATTTTTGTGCATCCATCATTAATATTTTTGTGAACACACCTAAGCTATCTTTGTGAGCTTCCCTCTTCTCAAAGTAAGACATAATTGCCAACAGTAGAAGCTGTATTGATCTCTTCATTGAGAATATATGATAGTTCTGAACATATCTGGCTGTTGTTGTAACCAATAGATTACTTTTGTTTTCGTGGAATCTCTAGAATGTTATCATGGTGCACACTGTAATCCATAATGAAATATTTCAGTAACCAGATTGTTGGAGCTGTACAAGCATTGATGTGTCCATACAAAATATGATGCCATAGTGCGTCATATCAAGGCTGTAGAGTGAAATATGTATTTAAAACATGCACTTTAAATCATCTCATAAACTTAGTGATAGGAGGCTATATAGAACTTTGTGACAGGAGACACTTTGATCATCAGAAGTTTCCCCCCTTCAAGTAAACAATTGTTTCAACCCATTACCTTCTCCATATGCTAGGCGACACCCACTTGTGTCATAGTTCCCAGGCCTACTCCTTGCAACATTCTGAGCCTGAAAACTTCTGAAGTGTTTTGATTGTGTTCATTAACAGAATAGACCAGAAGCCTTTACTGGTTGTAGAGTTCAAGCACAAAATGTTTGATTTTGAATCTACTGTCTATATCCAGTCACAACTATCTAGCAGTCACGTATCACAATCTTGCCTTCAAGAAACACTGACTGATGTTTTCAAACAAGATGCTTGGTATTCCTGGTTGTGCTGGTACTTTCAGATGTCACTTAAATTCTTTATGGTCATGTGATATGTGTAATAATGCATTCACTCTGTGTAAAAAGTTGTTTCATAAGTATGCCAATGTTGGTTACGAGTGATAAAATCTTGGAAGTGTTGGTCAAATTTTATCATTTTGATAAATCTCCAGTAACATCTACTCCATCTGACTGCCCTAGTCTTCAGTATGTTAGGTACTCCATGTTTACTTCATTGAATTTTATTTAAAAGTTACAAGTAATCCTGGGATTATTGTTTGCTCATTAAACTTGCTTCACTGCATTTTCTCTGTTTTGTATTATTGCTTTTGCCACTATGCATGATATTGCCACTGTGTTTTTCTGTTTCTTGTTGCAGAGTAGTGCCTTATTGCCACTGCAACAAGATGCCATCTCAGCTGTTTCAGCAATTGCTTAAATATCTTTCATGATTGAGACTCTCCTCTCAGACATAGCTACTTTAGTAGGTCTACACAGGTGCGCTCATCAGACCTCTTCCACTGCTATTATCTTTGCTTGAGATCCCTGTTGTCACAACTCTTTGACCATGTCTATGTATTTGTCTAGCTTGAATGTGTATTGCTCCTCTATTCAGGATTTAAATGGCTCATACAGCTCAATTTGAATAATGTAGATCATTGATAATGCATGTCTGTCTGGTCATATATTTAGATCGCCTGATGCATTATAGATATATCCCTCATCCTGTGAGGTCCTTAATCATCTCCCAGTCATTTGATACACTCATGATTATTCAATCTCTTCAGTTGATAGCTTTGGGTGTGTTATTGTTTTTGCTTACAAGAGGCAGGTGTTGATTGTGGCTGGGTAGACCTTGCTGTTTGCCTTCATGCAAGCTTTGTCTATTGTTGAAGCCAGTACATGCACCTCTTGTAGTGACATAAATATCACTCTTTGCCTGTTCATGTCTTTCAAAGGCAAGAACATTCTCTACTGGATGTCTTTATTGAAGGAGGCATTTTAACTATTAAAAAAACGGCTGTAGACACTACAAGTTGCCTCAGGAGCTTAAACTTTGCTTATAAATTATATTTTAAAATATTTCCTTCACCTTAAGGCATATGGGGAAAATAGTGTTAGCAGCCTTATTTTCCAATGAACAGTGCACATTTTGTGGGTGATATGGTTGGTAGCTCCCCATGTCACTAAACTTTCCTCAGACACAATCTCTGGTACCCATTTTCAGAGTTGATCTCTCAAGCTGTGTTGATTAAAAAAAATTAACGTTTGAAAATAAAAAATCTGAACCTTCTGGTCAGTAATAAGTGCTCTAACCAAATGGTCACGAGGACTTCGTAAATGATCAAATCAATCATATTTTAGGCTTAGTACAAGCAGGGTGATTTGGATCTGCAATAACTCAGTGGTTAGTGAACTGAACAACAAAGGACAAAAGGTTGGGTTTGATCCAGATCGATGGTTTCCAGGTTCACCCAGCCTTAAATGGGTACCAATTTTTTTCTGGGAAAGTAAAGCGGCACTAGCGTAATACCGACCACGTTAACCCAAAAAGTATGTGCCAAAGGTCTGTAAAAATTATGGTCACTAAAACCATATTCCCTATGCGCCATGTGGCATGATGAGGCAATTTTAAAATATTTTTTTTTTTACAGGGTGATTCACTTGCTATCAAACCCAGCATTTCCTTAATAATTCCCAATGAAGGGTAAAACCAATGAAGATATAGTAACAAAATTATAACCGGAGTATATTCATTGTGTAAGGAATGAAAAGAAGTGAGTCTATAAGGAGTGTGCCACCTAATTGTTGTGACATGCCTACCTGGCACGCCTCTCTGCTGACCTCTTTCCTTTGGCTGAAGGTGCCCACACAATATGGTTGTTGTTCATGGGTGTTAGTGTACAGTAGCTGTGGATTCACACAGGAGAGCTAGAAAATGTGTGGTATACTCTGGAGGAGAGAGTATTTAGTGGTAAAAACATTAAAGAAATGCCAAGTTTGGTAACAAGTAAGACACTCAATTTATAGGAAACAGGTGAATGATTGTAAACATAGTTGGTGCTAATAAAAATTGTTAATGGCTGTACCATTAATGTAGCACTAATAATTTCAAGTAATTTGTGCAATCTTTGGTGCAGACATCTTTATGTCAAAGTCATAATTTGCATTTGAATTTCAGCTTATATTTGACATGCTTCTGATAAGCTTTGATATGATAATAATTTACCACATTTATTCATTTAATTGTTTCAGTTATCAGAATAGAAGTAATTGAGTCAGTAGACATTTTGTAAAAGCTAACACCTTTGCTTTAGTTTGCTCTTCCAGTGTGTACATGCCCTATGGTCTGATAACTGACTAATGTTTCATAAAGTATATCATAATATCAGTGTATATTAAATTGGCTTTCACTATTGAAACAAGTCCATTCATTGTCTGCAGCCGGAGAAAGTATCACACACTCAGGTAACTTTAAGGGCTGTTCTTCACAGTAAATGTTTTATATGTAAACTATTGTGTTGTAACCATCCAATGAACTTCTCATTTATATTGAGACAGTTTTTATGAACACAGAAATTATTATATAAGGGAAGAGATTGATTTCCTTATAATTTTGATCAATGCAGCAAATAGCAGTCTTTGATTTCAACCAAAAGAAAAGAAAATCTAAATGATATTTTTGTTTAAATTATGATTAACAAAATTATTTTACAAATCTGACCTTTAAATTTTAGCTATCTATAATTTTGTAATCAATCTTTCTTTGTCTGCAACAAGCATGATTAAAGAGATCAGGCGCTGTTTTTATTTTCCTTAATAAAATTTCATAAGTAATTGTGTAATCTGTATTGTTAACCAATATATGAATTTGATGAATAACAGCCCATATTTTGAACAACTAATCTGCTTAATAATTATTAATAATTTTATATATATAAATATATATATATATATATTTATATATATATATATATATATATATATATATATATATATATATATATATATATATATAGAGAGAGAGAGAGAGAGAGAGAGAGTAAATTATATTTATAAACTTTACTGAGTTCATTTTTTTGTCATCATATATCTTTTCCTTTCTGGTGGGGTTTATTAAAAATAGTTCACAATTATTGTCATACTAAAATTTTAAAAATCTAATTCTTCAATTCAAACCTCCACTGCCTCACAACCGATACCATTCGCACGACACTTAAAAGGTCACACAACACTGCTCCTGGTCCAGATGGTGTTCGGTACGATGACATAGGCGATTTAGCTGACGACGACTTGACAAAACTGGCCAATGAGTTTAATGCCAGTATTCGGAGTGACCAGATTAAGGAGGAGTGGCTACACAGCTACTTACTACCGCTACTGAAGCCAAACAAGGACCATTCTCAGATCAGTGCCTACAGAATCATCACAATGCAGAACACTGCGGGCAAGCTGCTGGAGAAAATAGTTGCCCGTGTCCTCACCTGTCACCTTGAACAAAAACGCGTATTCCCACCCACACTCGGAGGTTATAGATATAACAAAGAGACATGGCTCAATGCGGCAGTCTTTGCCTACGACGTCTTCGAAGGCTTCCACAGACGAGAGGAGACATTGTGCTGCTGCTATAGATCTGGAGGATGCTTACAACAGGGTACCATTTAAATATCTCATATATATGCTCCTCAAACTGGCGGTGCACCCCTTCCTCATTAGATGGATCGCCGCGGCACTGTTTCAGAGGAAGGTGATACTCAGATGTGGAAGTTGGTCTTCCGAGCCAACATCCATTTGCCCAGGGCTGCCACAAGGCTCACCATTGTCGCCAGTTCTATTTAACGTGTACACAATAGCGATCACGGAACAACAGCTGGATGGGAGGGGAAGAACTATGACTTTTGCTGATGATATTCTGTCGAAAGACAGGGAAGAGGCAGACGGTGAATCGCCTCCACAATGCAAGACGAACTCGATCGCATTTCTTGCCTTGGTTAATCCTAATAATGCATCAGTTTCATCTTAACAATCATATCGTTAATACAACCACACCAGTAGTATGAATGGGAGCTGATGAGGTGACCAGGGACAAGTTGATGACATACCTCGGAGTTAAGTTTGATCGCAGCCTGTGTTTTCAGGACCATGTCGACCATGTGATAACAAAATCCCGCAAAGGATTAGCCGCCTTGAAGGTCATGGCAGCTGCCAACATCGAGCAGAGGCTACTTACTCTTCTGTTCCAGGGATTAGTCCTCACACCAATCGAGTATGCCCTGGCAATTCTTACTGTCAGTACGACTCAAATTGATAGGCTGGAGAAAATACAAAATGAAGCTATGCGCATTATCCTGGGATGTACGAGGGACACTCCCTGCGTAGCAATGAGGTATCTTCTTGACTTTCCAACCATGGATGACAGAATCAAGATCTGGAGATCATGAGCATACCTGAAGATTAGTACAGATACAGAGCATCCATTGCACCACGTGCTCAACACAGAGAAAGGTGCCAGGCTAAAAAGAGGCAAATCATGGGTGGGCCGAGCAGAAGATGTCATCAAACAGGTCTGTGGGCTTACTAATATCAGCATTGGTGAGGAGTGGATACCGGTGCCTATGTCATTCAAGGGGACTTTCTTGTGTATTGTCACACTCGACAGGAAAAGTAGGGACAGAACCCAGTCATGGTTAATGCTGAGGTCAACGGTCTCATCTGCGATAACACCGATGAAAAAGATGCAGTCATCTATACAGACGGATCTGTCAGACGACACCAAAGAAGTGCATGGGCATTTACATCACGTTCGGCAGGCAGAATAGTCAAGGAAGACAGTGGTGCATACGTTATGACCACGAGTAGCATGACAATGGAGGCGATGGCAGTGACCAAGGCATTCAAATGGTTAGAGTCATAAGACCACACCCACGCATTTATACTGAGTGATTCGATGAGCATGATAAAAAAAGTGGAGGCGTGCTCTGTATGCATGCAATGGGTAGAGTCGTTGCAGAAATCCAAAATGCGTAAGGTCACCTTTGTCTATGTGGACAGGTTGGCTAGCTGCGCTGTCGTTGAGGACGGGCAACCAACGGATCAAGCAGACATCATCAATGCCCTCCGAGATGAGGGAAGAGCACATGACTTCAACAAACACAGGTCCACGTCACTTCTTCGGATGATAGAAATGGGAGTTAAGATGTGCACAGCCAGAAATGAGAAACTTAGTGGCTGTGTAAGAAGACTTATCAACCAACATAGAACTGGAGTCGTCAGTCGCTGGACACTGAGGGAATTGCTGAGGAGGGGATCTGAGCACCTATGGACATGTTCGGAGTGCAATAATAATGATCAGCAAATAACTCAATAACCTCCACTGCCTTTTATCTATCTCCATTTTCCGTTGTTTCTCTGAGCGTAGAAACATCTATCCCTTACCGACCTGCTAAGTCAGTCGTAAATTAAGGGCTTAACTTAAAAACACACGTTGGGGGGTTTAGCCCAGCTGATGTTTCCCCCACGTTTGATCGCTAAGGTCTCACGTGCAATCTTTAGACTCTAACTATACATTTTTAGCTGTTTACATTTAAAAAGTACCTATCTGATCTTATCCTCCTCCTTGGATAGAACACTTTACACAACTTTTAAAAATATATATATCTGTTGGAAACACTTTTTCAATCACTCACATAATATACACTCTGAAATTAAAACAACCGCCATCTTCCAGGTTCATTGACCAGGAAAAAGCATTTGAAAGAGTAAATAGAGAACAACTGTGGGAGATACTAGTAACATACGCCAACATCTAACCAACCTAATTAAAAGTCTCTACATCAACAGCAGCTGCACAGTCAAAACAGCAGCAGTTTACACGGACCGCTTTGAAGTTAGATCATGTGTAGACAGGGGTGCGTACTATCCTCCCTACTGTTTATTACAACATACATGGATTATATATGCAAGTTAGCTAACCTATCAGAGACATAGATCAACGAGCTTTTATTTGCAGACGATCAGGCAGGCACTCATACATGGAAAAATAGAAGACCTACAAGAACACTTAAATAAACTCAACAGCACAGGCACAAAATACAACATGAAAATCAACATCAACAAAACAGAAATCATGAATGTCGCAAAAGAGAAACAGAACATTAACATAACTATAGAAGGCAGGCAACTAAAACAGGTAGAGGAATTCAAATACCTAGGCAGTTTAGTGACACACAACAATTCACAAACAGCAGAGATAGACTCAAGATGCATCAAAACTTGTCAAATCATTGGACAGCTATTGCCACTATTGTCGAATAAGGAAATAACTCTAGAGGCAAAACGGGCACTGCAAAAATACAATCTTCATCCCAACATTGTGCTACCAATGCCAGACCTGGACCCTAGATGCAAGAACAATAAGAAAAATAACCTCTACTGAGATGAAATTTGTTAGACGAGTGGCAGAAAACAGTCTGAGAGACAAGATCAGAAATGAAGAACTGAGAAAAAAGCTAGGAATAGCGCCTGCCATAGAATCTATAAAGAAACAACAGATAATATGGTTTGGCCACATGACAAGGCAGAGTGATCAAAACACAACACAACGAGCCTTCAATAAGCCCGTGCGCTGCCGGGGCCCGAAAGGGAAGTAAAGAATAGCGGCGCTGTACCCTACCAGGCATGTTCGTAAGAGGCGAGAAAGGAGGGTTAGGCATGGGACTGGCTATCCCATACTGTAAAAAAATAAGCCGAAAAAACTTCACAAACATGAACAAGTCAAAGAAAGATAAAGTAAATCCGTCAACCAGGAAAGAGAAGGGCTCTCTGTCTAAGAGACGTATGACGCAATCCGGAGAAAGCCATAAGGAGTCCGGGTTGCCGACTCACCCTTTGTCTACCAGGAAATCATCCAGAATTGGCACCTGGAATGTTCGTACCCTTAACGAACAGGGAAAAGCGGCACAAGTGGCAGCAGAAATGAACAACTACAAGATAGATATTCTGGGAATGTGTGAAACAAGATGGCTGGGAGCGGAGAGAATAAAATTGAATACAGGGGAGATGATTTTATCATCAGGACACCAGGAACCAGGAGCACAACATAGCGAAGGGGTAGCTATAATGCTATCAAAGAATGCACAGAAGACACTAATAGAATGGGAGGCAGTGGGACCAAGACTGGTGAGAGCAACATTTAGAACAACCAAAAACAAAATAAAATTACATATTATACAATGCTATGCACCAACCAACGATAAAGATGACTCAGTTAAAGATGATTTTTATAAACAGCTACAATGCCAGATGGATGCAAGACGAGCCAAGGATATTATAATCTTGATGGGAGACCTAAATGCTAAGGTAGGATCAGACAACAGAGGCTTTGAAGAGATTATGGGAAAACATGGACTTGGAGATATAAACGAGAATGGAGAGATATTTGTGAATTTCTGCGCCCTTAATCAAATGAGCCTAGGAGGAACAATATTCCAACATAAAAGAATACACAAAGCTACATGGGTGTCACCAGATCATAGAACGGAAAATCAAATTGATCACATATGTATTAATAATAAGTTTAAGTCATCCTTACAGGATGTAAAAGTATATAGAGGGGCAGATATAGCTTCTGATCATCATCTGCTGTTATCTATCTATTGACCTTTCGAGCCGTAACCGGCCCATAGGGCATAGACCAAGATACACCTTCTCCTATATGGATTTTTTGTTCTAGCAGTTTTCTTTTAAAGATATTTTATCAAATCTCGCCATCTGTCTCTGTTCTGTGCAAGCAGTTCTATCTCATTGAGGGAGCCGACTCCTGCTGCTCTTGCCTCTCTCATCAATGTTCTTCTCAGTGTCTCCCTGGGTCTTCCTCTTTTTCTTTTACCTGTTGTTTCCCATATGAGGGCTTGCTTTGCTATTCGGTTATTATCTCTTCTCATCACATGTCCAACGTATGACCATCGTCTTTTCTTTATTACTGAAGATATTAGTGGTTGATTGGCGATTTCTCTAATTTCCTCATTTGTTTTGAATTCGTTCCATGCTATACCAAGTATTTTCCTTAGACATTTATTTTCGAATGCGTTCAACTTTGTTTCTATATCTCTTGTTGTTTTCCAGCTTTCACACGCATACGTAAGGGTTGATAGTACATTTGATTTGAATAGCCTAAGTTTTGTGTTTGTGCTGATAAGTTTTGATTTCCACAACTTTTCAAGGCTTCTGAAAGACATTGCTGCTTTAGCTATTCTGATTTTAATTTCTTTGCTCGTATCCCCTTCTCGATCAATGTGACTTCCAAGATAGATAAAGTGATCGATCTCTTCTACTGGTTTGTTTTCCATGTATATTTTGTCACCTGTTGGAATTAAACTAGTCATGACTTTAGTCTTTTCATGATTGATCTCAAGCCCAATTTTGCTGGCTATTGATGATAGTTCATTTGTGTTTTCCTGCATCGTTTTTATCTGACTGCTGATGAGAACTATGTCATCAGCAAAGTCGAGGTCCTCCAAATGGTCTCCTTGTATCCATTCGATGCCTTTATTACCAGTGCAGCATTTCTTCATTATGAAGTCCATAACAATTCCAAATAACAAGGGCGATAAAATGATGGCGATATCATCTGCTGTTAGCCAAACTTAAAATTAAATTAAAAAGGTATACTACAACGAATAAGGGCAGAACGTATTTCAATGTAGGGTTTCTTAAAGAACAAGGAATTAAAGATAAATTCGCAGTCACAATATCAAACAAATACCAAGTCCTCCAACAACTAGAAAATACAATAAATATAGAAGATCATTGGAAACAGGTAAAAAATATATGGAAAGAGACATGCGAAGAAACACTGGGGAAAAGAGAACGCCAGAATAAGGCATGGATGACAGCAGAGACCCTGGATAAAATTAAAGAAAGAAAGAACAAGAAAGCAGACATAAATAAAAGCAAAACAAGAAGTAATAAAGCCAAGACACAGGAAGCTTACACAGAGGTGAACAAAGAAGTGAGAAGATGCATTAAAAGGGATAAGAGGAAATATATAGATGAATTAGCTAAAGAGGCAGAAGAAGCAGCAAATAAAGGGAATATGAAAGAACTGTACAACAGCACAAAGAAATTAGGTGGAAAATACAAACAGATCAACGCCTTTATCAAAGATAAGAAAGGAAATCTGCTTAGTAATATAAAGGAACAAATGGAGAGATGGAAGGAGCACTTTGAAGAACTTTTGAACAGACCTGGCTCAAATAATCCTCCAGATATACTACCAGCAGAAGAAGAATTACACGTTAACTGCGGAAAACCAAGCAAAGAAGAAATAATGAAAGCCATCAAACTGTTAAAAGATGGTAAAGCCACAGGACCAGATGAAATTCCTTCGGAAGCCATCAAAGCAGATATTATCACCTCTACCAAGATGTTACATAATCTATTGGATAAAATTTGGGAGAGGGAAGAAATACCTAAAGACTGGAGAGAAGGTTATATGATCAAACTACCAAAGAAAGGAAGTTTACAGGAGTGCACAAATTATAGGGGAATTATGCTACTATCAGTGCCAGGAAAAATATTAGGCAGAATCATTCTGGAGAGACTAAAAGAGGCTATAGAGAAACACGTGAGAGATGAACAAGCAGGTTTTAGGAAGAACAGATCATGTGCTGATCAAATAACTACTCTACGTATAATAGTTGAACAAAGTTTAGAACTAAAATCCCCACTTTATATTGGATTCATAGATTACGAAAAGGCATTTGATAGTTTAGACAGAAGAATGCTTTGGAAGTTGCTGAGTCATTATGGAATCCCCATAAAGTTTATTAACCTGATAAAAACAATGTATGAAGGAACAAAATGTAGTGTGGTGCATGAAGGACAGCTTACAGAAGCATTTGAAATAAGAACAGGAGTAAGGCAAGGATGCCTTCTGTCTCCATTTCTCTTTCTACTGGCCATAGATTGGATTATGAAAATAACTCAAAACAACAGAAATGGGATCCAGTGGTCACTGACCAAACAACTTGATGATTTAGACTTTGCTGATGACATAGCTCTCCTATCACACAGCCACCAACAGATGCAAGATAAAATGAGTATATTAGATGAGAGATCACAACAGCTAGGACTAAAGATTAATAGAGATAAGACCAACATTATGAGAATTAATGCAGTTGGCAATAACCAAATAAAACTAGGAGAAATACCTCTACTAGACGTACAATCTTATATATATCTGGGCAGTAATATAGATAAAGAGGGAGGAACAGAAAACGATACCAAAATAAGGATATCAAAAGCAAGAGGAGCTTTCATTGCACTGGGAAACATATGGAAATCCAAAGAAATTAGGCTAAATACAAAAATACAAATTTTCAACTCCAATGTTAAGTCGGTTCTATTATATGGCTGTGAAACATGGAGAATAACAAAATTGACAATCACGAAGGTACAGACTTTCATTAATGGATGCTTGCGCAGAATAAAGGGATGGAAATGGCAGGACAAAGTCACAAACGTGGAATTATGGAAATGTACCGGTCAAATACCAGTGGATAAAGAAATACAGCGAAGACGATGGCGATGGATAGGACACACACTACGGAAACCAACTGAGAGTATTACACAACAGGCCCTTTTTTGGAATCCCCAGGGGAAAAGACAAAGAGGAAGACCAAGGAATTCTTGGAGAAGACAGATTGAAGCAGAGATGAAGATGATGGGGAAGACATGGAATGATCTTAAAAGAATTGCAAAAAACAGAACGACTTGGAAAGTGTTTGTTGAAGACCTATGCTCCACTGGGAGCTAAAAGGTAGAAGAAGAAGACATCAACAGCAGCTGCACAGTCAAAACAGCAGCAGTTTACACGGACCGCTTTGAAGTTAGATCATGTGTAGACAGGGGTGCGTACTATCCTCCCTACTGTTTATTACAACATACATGGATTATATATGCAAGTTAGCTAACCTATCAGAGACATAGATCAACGAGCTTTTATTTGCAGACGATCAGGCAGGCACTCATACATGGAAAAATAGAAGACCTACAAGAACACTTAAATAAACTCAACAGCACAGGCACAAAATACAACATGAAAATCAACATCAACAAAACAGAAATCATGAATGTCGCAAAAGAGAAACAGAACATTAACATAACTATAGAAGGCAGGCAACTAAAACAGGTAGAGGAATTCAAATACCTAGGCAGTTTAGTGACACACAACAATTCACAAACAGCAGAGATAGACTCAAGATGCATCAAAACTTGTCAAATCATTGGACAGCTATTGCCACTATTGTCGAATAAGGAAATAACTCTAGAGGCAAAACGGGCACTGCAAAAATACAATCTTCATCCCAACATTGTGCTACCAATGCCAGACCTGGACCCTAGATGCAAGAACAATAAGAAAAATAACCTCTACTGAGATGAAATTTGTTAGACGAGTGGCAGAAAACAGTCTGAGAGACAAGATCAGAAATGAAGAACTGAGGAAAAAGCTAGGAATAGCGCCTGCCATAGAATCTATAAAGAAACAACAGATAATATGGTTTGGCCACATGACAAGGCAGAGTGATCAAAACACAACACAACGAGCCTTCAATAAGCATTGCAAGAACACCAGACCCAAAGGTCAACCACGAAAAAGATGGATGGATGGAATATTAGAAGCACTAGGAAACATAACAGCAGCAGAAGCGAACAGAAGAGCAAAAGGTCGCAAATTATATCTCCCTCGACGCTGAAAGGCAGATGAGGAAGGAAAGAAGAAAACTGCCTTCTAACAGTTTTCACAAACATCAAAATGCATATACTTATCCACTATAGCTAAATGCCCTGACAGACATACACATATTGACACAAGATATGAGTGTTTTTGCTACAAATAACTGTAGTCAACTTGGGAAAGATTATGAATGTCCTGATTTCTCAAATCAGTAAATTCCTAAAACAGCCTGACATTATAAGTCACTTTGGTAGCTTGTGTCAATAACAAAGCTTCTTAAACTAGTTTTTCCCTTAGATTCACCCAGATACAATAAGTTATGGGGTCTACTGTATGGGCAGTAGTGATTCTTCTAATTATAATTCTTTTAAAGTAATCTAGAAAGGAGCAAGAACTATATGTAAAATCTCCATAATATCACTAAAATATCATCTCCTGAGACTAAAAGAGTGTCATACATAATTCTCCACTGACTTTCTTCACATATTTTGTGCCTTGAACATGTTGTAGACAACCATTTATATTTTCAGCTATTATCTTGTTTTTTAAGGCTTGTTTTTCTATATGACATTATTAAGTGTTTTGATCATGATGAGTCTAGCTTTATTTTACTTGTCTTCTGTCACTATTAACAAGACTCACTGGTCAGCTAGTGAAACATTTTAGCACAGCACCAGGGCGAAGGGAATTTCTTCTTTATTTTTATTTTACACAGATGCTTTCTTTTAAAATTCATATTTTGTTTTGTGTGTTAAATTTGCTATGCATTTGCAGTCTATTTGTTTTCCTTAATTGCTTTCTGTGGTGTGCTTTATTATTTTCTTTACTGTTGGGTTCTGTACCATTTTAGCAGTTATGACAATTAGACAGGAACTAATATTATACATATTTCCTTCTGGGTTTTAAGAAAATTCCTCTATTTTGTTTTCACATATGGTTGTTAGTTGGCAATTCCAACATTCTTTGACTTAACAGCAGTGAAAATCTGTGCTTGCACATGTAAAATCTTATTGCGATGGCAGACAGAAATACTACATCTTGATTTTTCTGGACTTATACTACAGTGGTCAGTAAATAACCATTAATTATGGATTTTAATTCGTTTGCAGTGATACCGGGGCCTTCTATAACCAAATAACCAATAACTGATTAAAATATACAAGAAACATTGAAGTTCTGCTCTTCCTCTGACTTTCTTGTATCCTACTGTCTGTGCTATCACAGAGAGGAGAAATGTGTAATTTTATGGCTGTCATAGGTTGAGTAGCCTGAGTTGTTGTCATGTCAAAGTTAGTTAATGCCTCTTCCTTTCTGCCTCTGTCTATCTTGTCTTGTCTTGTCTTTTCTAGGGTCTAGGTCTAAGTCTAGTCTAGTCTAGTTTACTCTAGTCTAGTCTAGTCTAGTCTAGTCTAGTCTAGTCTAGTCTAGCCTAGTCTAGTCTAGTCTAGTCTAGTCTAGTCTAGTCTAGTCTAGTCTGGTCTGGTCTGGTCTAGTCTGGACTAGTCTAGTCTAGTCTAGTCTAGATTCACCAAAATGCAAAAAGATGCGAAGCTGCTGTAAAGCTGATGATAATGACAATTTTTTTTAATAAAAAAAAAAGAAGAAAAAAGTGGTACGGTAACAGCTTTACGTGGTAATTAACAAAACAAAAGTCGACATTTTGGCCAAGTAGGCTTTCAGCTGGAAGAATTCGATTAGATTAGATTAGATTTGATTAGATTAGATTAGATTAGATTAGTAACTAGACTAGACTAGATTAGATTAGATTAGTAACTATACCAGACTAGACAAGACAAGACTGGACTAAAACTAAGACTAGACTAGACTAGACTAAACAAAAGTCGACGTTTTGGCCAAGTAGGCCTTCAGCTGGAACAGCAAACAACAACACAAAAATATATATAAATTTATTATTATATTTTAATTTTAAAATTATTAATAAAATGTATTTTAAAATAATTTATTATAAAATTAATTATAAAATATAATATTAATTTATATATAGGCCTATATATATATTTATATATATTTGTGTTTTTGTTTGTTGTTCCAGCTGAAGGCCTACTTGGCCAAAACGTCGACTTTTGTTTAGTCTAGTCTAGTCTAGTCTAATCTAATCTTAGTCTAGTCTTAGTCTTAGTATTACTTTTAGTTTTAGTACAGTCTTGTCTTGTCTAGTCTGGTCTAGTTACTAATCTAATCTAATCTAATCTAATCTAATCTAATCTAATCTAATCTAATCTAATCTAATCTAATCTAATCTAATCCTGGTTTTCCCTTTTACTCTATAACTTGATGTATTCATGTAATATGCTTGATCTGCTGGTTGATTAAGTTTCTATCTGTTGAGATGTTCAAATCATTTGATTCTTTGTTGTTCAGTGTGGTCAACAACTGATGTGCCATTTTTCAAGGTTTCATTTCTTATTTTATCCCTTCTAGTTTTGTTTACAGCATTTCTTATACATTCCATTTCATATGTTGTTATTTTATGCTTGTGTCTTTGAAGAATTGCCCATCTTTGACATTAGTATCACAATGTGCACATAATCAATGTTTCTGTTAATTTCTATTTTGTTAGCATTGTCACATTCAGACAGTGGCATATTCTCTATGTTGCCGTACCACCGGTAGCCTTGAACATATTAACGAATTACAAAAGGAAATAATAATTTTATTTTATTTTTTTATAATTATATTACAAATTTTCAAATATTCTATTACACATTTCGTAGGCCAATATGATTTATTTGCCTTGGTTTGCATTTATTAAAGCAAGGTTTTCCTCTGGTCACTATAACATTTGTGAATGAAACCGACTCTACTCTATGATAGTACATTGATACCGCTAGTAACTAGCTGTACATTTCTCATCTTTCGCCACTAGTAAATAAAAGACCTTGACATTCAAAAAGAGAGTCAAAATAATGAGATCCGAGAGGCGGGAGCTACCTCTACAGGAATGTGGTTTCATGGGTTATTTTTAGCTCTAGCCAATTAGAAGCGTCACTAAGTGAAAGTGAAACATGTCTGATTACCGGAACTTCCTAACCTATTTATAACTACGTTATGCACATCAGCATCTGTAAAAAGAACTTTTTCTGCTCTCAAGAAAATCAAATCTTATCAACTCACACACAAGACCGCTTATCTGGTTTGGCAATAATGTCCATTGAGAAATCATTCCTTCAGAAACTTAGAAACCAACCAAACAGTACTTTCAATGACAAAGTCATTGAGAAATTTTCGTCCCCCAAACAAGACGGATAGAATTTACCTATAAATAAGTAAGTAATTTAAAATGTAGGAATGTTATTAGCAAATATTACTTCATGTTAGCCTAGTGAATATAATGTATGTGTTTATTTATTATGTCAGCAGTAGACCAGACCCCAAAACCATTATACGCCACTTCATTCAGATGTTTCATTACTGATACTATTTGGTATCTTACATTATTAGGAATCTTTTAGGATTCTGATTTCTATCTCTATATCTAATGTTCACTAAAACTGTCTCTTGAATAGAAGATGATGAAACTACTAAATTTATTGAAAACAGACACCAAAGATTATTTGTTGTTAGCCACAACAGGGCTTAAGGGGGTGTTCTTTAAATATTTCATACAAACTCACCCTTTTGTTGGATAATTTGTACTTATTTTGATTTGAATATTTGTTGGACATTATTACTACACCTTGGAGATGCTGATCACCTCACAATTATCTACTAACATTCAGCTAAGAAATTGTGCTTGGAAAGTGATCATTTGACTACATTCTGTACTTATGTTTTGCTATTAAACTTGGCAGTTTAACTTTTTGGTTTAGAAAATTGTTAACAGAAAACTTATTGGATACATATTTATTTCATTTATTGTTGGTGGCAAACAATTAAAGACAAAAAACCCTTTTGTAAATAAACTCAGTAACTAAATAGAGTCTAAAAGATTGTGTTCACAAAAAAAGTAATGAATTTTCACTAACCATTGTTATCATCAAAGACTGAAGCTGATAACTAACAGTTTTCTTGTTAATAAACCTTTTTATGGATATAACATAGAACTGGAGTCGTCAGTCGCTGGACACTGCGGGAATTGCTGAGGAGGGAATCTGAGCACCTATGGACATGTTCGGAGTGCAATGATGATGACCCACAAATAACTCAATATGTATATGAACATATTTATTTATTTCTCCCAGCTGAAAGAGTAAACCTCATTGCTACTCTACACAGAGATCATGAGTTTTTATTGATATGACTATGCTTCAATTAACTCTGTTGTAAAAATTGGTACTGACTTGCAAAATTACACAATTAATAACTGAAAGGAATATCACTGGCATTTGAAATCTCTGATGACTTAGTTATGTAAAGCTGAAACATTTCAACTTCCTACATCATTATATTCCATGAGATTGACATTTATCGGAACTTAATTACAGTGTAGTCTCAGCAATACATATTTGCTTTTATTGAGGGTTGTACTCACATATTCTCATGATTGTTACCATTGAGAATTTACTTAACTCTAAGGCAGGCTTATTTTTACATTATCTGGCTTTAATAAATCAGATGTCAGTCATTAGCTTCCATGCTTCAGCAGTATAACCGAGATCAATTACTAAAAATGGGTGCTAGGCTTTATTTACTGATCTGTTTCTTTGTCTGGCAGTGGGGAATGGATCAGTTAAAATGTGGTGCAGAGGAATCGTCTGTCTGTGTGTGAGAAACATGAAAGTTGACTGCATTATTTTAGTTGTGGTTTGACTCCACACAGTGAGTTCTTTGTTCATTTTCATAATTTGTATGTGTTGTTACATTTGTCCATTAAGTAATCTTAGCCACAGTGAAGCAAAGCTTCTTGAACAAGTAATGATTTGGAAATGTATGATTAATCATAAGCAACACTAATACTTGATGAAAGATCATGTTGGAAACACAATTAATACTTGATCAAAGCTCACGTTCCATTGGAAGAAAAATTAATACTTGATAACCTGTAAGAAGCAAAATTAATACTTGATGAAAGCTCATGTTCATTAGCAGCAATACTAATACTTGGTGACTACTCATGTTCCATCAGGAGAAACACTAATACTTGATGAAAGCTCCTTATCCATTAGAAGGAACACTAATACTTGATGAAAGCTCGTGATTATCTCATGTTTTTTTTTTTAACCTAAATCTACATTGAAACTTCAAATATTCAATTTATTTATTAAAATATTCAATTTATATATTAAAATATTCAATTTATATATTAAAATATTCAATTTATATATTAAAAGAAAATGCATTTGCATTTTACCAGCTCGTGATCTAAATTAAGGTTCTTAACCCTGACACTTCTAGCTAGTTTTTTACTGACATTAAAAATATGAAACCTGTAATTTCCAGCAAGTTTAAAATTGATGTTCCAAAATCTGTCACTTTTAGCCAGTTTGTGACTTGAATTAAAGATCCAAAACCTATAATTTCTAGCCAGTTTATAACTTGAATTAAAGATCCAAAACCTATAATTTCTAGCCAGCTTAAGACTTGAATTAAAGATCCAAAACCTATAATTTCTAGCCAGTTTATGACTTGAATTAAAGATCCAAAACCTATAATTTCTAGCCAGTTTATGACTTGAATTAAAGATCCAAAACCTATAATTTCTAGCCAGTTAGTGACTTGAATTAAAGATCCAAAATCCATAATTTTTAGTCAGTTTGTGACTTAGATTAAAGATCCGAACTCTATTCAGAATAAATATTGATACCATCTCCTGTAGTTCTCATTAACTTGTAACTTTAATTAATCTTCCCACACATTTCATATGCATTTCCACTTGGAATGATATGGTATCCTCATCATATTTCTAGAACAGAAAGACCCAGCGTATGTTAATTTGTTTGCCTTAAACATAGTTTGTATGTTCATTACATGGCATTATATGTGTTCTTTATATTGTATTCTTCTATAAGTCTGTGAAATCACAATGTGTTGTATTTCATATTTCCTAGTCTTGTTTTTTGACAAACGACATTGAAACTTGTATAATTTGTACCTTCTATCTCATAATTTTCCAGAATTAAACCTTCATTACCCTAGTTTTGCAAGGCATAGTTTTTTTTTTCCATCTTTGATTGATTATTTTAAAAAAATTAATATCAGCGCACTTCAGACTGACCTATAGGTAGATAAAAAATTAAGTAATGCCTCACCCTGTATGAAGAATATGGTGTGAGTCTCCATATTTTTCAATGACCAATGGTACATCTTATGGGTTATGGGGCCAGTATTATGCCAGGTCACCCTATTTTCCCAGAAAGAAAAAAAATCTTTAGTACCCATTTTCAGAAACTGGGTGAGTCCCAAAACAATTTTAGTCAGAAAAAGATCTGCCACATTGGGAAATTGAACCTTGACTCTTCTGGCCAGTAGTAAGCACACTAACCTTCATAACTTCAGACCTATAGGACTTTGTTTTCAATTTTTGCTATTTTTTTTTTTTTGGTCTGTTGTAATCAGCATGCTGGTGCCATTGTCACATTTTTCTGATTCTTTTATTTTTTGTTCATTAAGTGACAGTTGCTGCAGGTAATTTATGTTTTTTGTTTCATCTTATTTTCTTATCTTATTTTATTGTAGTTTGGCATTGTTCACTTCTTTGCTATTTTGTTGTTTGATTCTTGAGTACATACACTTTTGTAACTTTATCTGATTTACCTTAATGGTATAAGAAATATAAAGAGAGCTGTTTGCATTTTTTAAAAATTATATCAACTGCTAACCAGTCCATGAAGTTAAAAACATTTCCTTAAATCTTATTTAACCCTAGATTACAAGATTGTTTTAAAAATGACCACCTCAAAATACAAATTCTAGAAAGTTGACAGTTTGCTGTGGGAAAACATTTCCCCTCCCTATACCTTCCTAATTACTACTTCCAATGACCCCAAAGTGTTGAATTTGTTTCTTTTGATGTTGGATTTTCTTTTTCAAGTGCGTTGTAAAAAGTATGGCAGTATTGTAGAAAAGGGGCTGTTCTTGTTATAAATTTTGACATTTTCAAGAAATTCTGCTTGAGTAAACACACAACTGTGTAGCAAAAGTTTTTTAAAAATCATATTTTTCAAACTCCAAATGTAACAATTAAGTGATAGTAATTTTTACAACATTTTCGTGAAAACGTGACCCACAGATAGGTAGTGTAATCTAAGGTTAATCATAATTTGTATGGGTCTTTAATAAAATTTCAGGATTTTTGTAGCACAGAGGCAATTTTTTTTTCTGAAATGAAATATTTTTAAAAAATGAGATCTTGATCTATTGCCCTGAGAGTCTTCTTATTTCCAGTTCTCATGAGCTACATGTTTTCTTTATTTCAATTGCAGGTCTGCCAAAAATAAAATGTAATGTCATTTTTTGTTATGTTGTCGCTGTAACATACTTGTGGAGGTAGTTTCTTGCACATAATTTTAAGACATTTTAAAATAACCTCTAGCCTTTTTAACTTTGCAACCAGAAACAAATTGTTCCATTCAAAATTAGAGGTGTATGCTAATATGGTGTGTATTTACCTCAACAGACCTACTCCTAACAGCATCGTCACCCCAAGCAAACAAGCCACTCGTTCACAATCAGTGTGGGTCAAGGACAAGGCTGCGTCAGCTTCTTCCAAATCAGGCTCACAGTCTAAGGTCAGCCTGAGCTTGCTGGTAAAACGTGTGTCTCAAGTCACTGAGCAGTTATCAGATGTTTCACAGCGTAACTCACTCCACTCACCAGCCATTGAGCTTAGTGAACAGGCATGTGTATTGTGTTTGTTTACTGGCATGTATACTGAGGCCTCTAGTTTAACTCGAATCACTCTTTGTATAAGTTTGCTAAAGAAAAAAAGAACTATGCACCCAGTAATGGTATTGTAGTTTGCAATCGTAATATCTATCACTTTGTCTCATGGGAATGTCTCTGATTTATTGGAAATTGATTGGTTGTTATTTTTGTCAAAAACTCTTTAATATCAGCATATTGATAGTTTTAATATTTTTAATGAAGCAGCTCTCATTTATTGCATTCCTGATTTTTCTGCTTCTGTCAGCACAAGTACAATCACAGATATAACAATCAATGTTGAATGCTTTTAGCTGTTCTCTCATTGGCAATTCTGAGTAAACAAATGGTAAAACTCCCTTAAAATCTACTAATGTCACATCAAATATTGAGTTATTGTTGAAAAATTTAATTCAGTTTCAAATGACTTACCTTCTCTTTTAGTGTTATGTCATGTGGTATGAACACCTCCAATAGCCACAGTGCCATGCGTTCAATTTTCAGGCCAAAAATCCACTTCAGGCCCAAAATGGCTGTCTAGTCAAATCAGGCTCAGGGCTGGTAGCTATTTGCTTCAGTGTGCTTTCAGAGTAATTCTTTCTAGTCTGGATTTTTATTTGCGGGGACAATTCTGGTCTAGTCGCCAACTATGCATTCAACACGGGTTTGATGCTAGTTCATGGAGAACTTTTGTGCTGCAGACGATAACCATTGATTGAAGTGAAATTGTGCTAGGCCCTAGTGTTATCCTGGGATATGATGTTTGATCTGTATTCAACTGCAAATTGCTAGACTGTGATTGAATCATGTGTATCACCAAAGTTGAGACCTGACTTAAATTGTTGGGACAGCATTTATTGGGGCTCACTAACCAACCAAAAAATCCATGAGGATTCAGCTTGTGCATGGAGATCTTGTTGCTAGTGACTGCCGTTACAGTGACCCAGGAGTTTTTATCATGAGCTGTATACTTTTTTGAAAATGCAATACGTTCAATAGAACAGTATGAAGGATCAAAGTGAACATTTTCTTGGCTGCTGAAATGAGAGTATAGCAAAGACGGAATTGTCCCACCTGCAGTGACACTAATCCATTCTAAAGTCTAACTTAAACCAAACAAAATTAATAACAAAATCCTATTGTATAAGTGGAGCCATGAGAAAGCACATACAGGCAGTTGCTGGAGTTTGATAGTTAAGAAAACATCACAAGAACTATCATGCAGTAAATTCAGGTGAAAGATGCAGGTAAAAAGACAGCCTGGTAAAAGGCACTACAGTGCATCCCTGCCTATTGAAGTATAGCTGGGGATGAAGAGGGCTGCAAACTAGCAAGTGCATGCACTCATAAAGGACACATTTTTTTAGGGGATATCAATGAAGGAGGCAAAAACACAAATGAAAGGAATATATAGAAATGTATTGCAGATAAGCAGTAAATTTCTACAAGAGACTATCCCAAACCTAAAGAGAGCACAACAGACCACAATCTTCAGGACTTTGGAGACTGAACACTCCCACCTATACAGAATGACTACATCTCCACAGTGTCAAGTGGGTCTACAGACTCCAGAATATGCCCTTCAAGCATGTGGACTGTACAAAGATCTAAGAATCAAATTCTGGCTCCAAGATAGACAATTTGCAGACAAACTATGGGGTAATTATGATGGCCTCTTGTCTCAGCTCATAAATGCAGCCTGTCTTTTTGTGTAATATCCTCAGCATAGGAAACTGAATGCTGATGAAGAAGAAATCAAACTGACAGAGAGCAGTGAACGTTTAGTTTGGGCAAGATTTGTGAACTCTCTGTGAAAGATAGTCACTATGCAAGATAAGAGTTTGTTGTTTCCTTACTATTGCCACAATTTGTGTTAGTCAATGGCTACTTGTTGATCCATACACAAAGACAAGACATGAAAGTCATCTCTCAAGTCACAACCATATTTTGTTCACCCATTGATTTGTACAAACTACATTAATTATTTTCTAAGCCCAGTCTGTTCTGGTTCTGATTTAACAGACTGTGGCATGTCTGGAGCCTAGTCATTATGGTATATGAAGTGTTCTGCCATATTTACAACAACCTTCATTTTAAGAATTGAGACAAAGTAGCTGTTGCAACCCTGAACTATCTTTCTGGGATGTTTATTGGCTCATTATCAGATTAAACTCTAAATTGTGCTTTTGAAGATTTCAAATGGACCTTCGGGGGACTGATTGGTCTTGAAGTAAGATGCCGGCCTCGAGACAGAGAGGTTGTGGGTTCAAATCCTGGCTGCACCAGTTGGGAGTTTTATCTATGATTTCTCTCACCACCCCTGGTCTCAGCAGCGAGGCCCGGCTCGAAATGTCAATTACTCATCGATGGAAAAAATATGAGTACCTCCGAAGACGGAGTTATCTGCCTGTGCGGCGAGAGACCCCTGTGCACATGGCTGCCAGGGAAAAATGGATTAACACGCAAAATTCAGTTCCTAGTCTCTAGGAACTTCGCCAGAGGTCAAAGCTGGCGAACAAAAAAAGAAAAAATTGATCTTTACAGCATAGATTCATGGCTTTTGCGAATCTAAAAAGGAACACAGCAGCAAGGCTTGCGAGCTTTTTTCTTCAAAGATTCTTCAAAAACTTTAGACTCATTGTCATTTTGTGATAATGGTGAGAAAAGTGCTGAAAAGTGAAGCAGAGATGACTTGAGTTATAAACATCTACATGTTGCTTAAACACTCAGTGACCATCTTGTAGCTGAAGACAATTATGTTGTGATGATCCTGACACTAAAAGTCCAGTTTACCATGAGTAGAACAATCTTGAAGCTGATAAGGAGCAGCAGCAGCAACTATCTGCTTGCGTACTAGTGTCTTGAGTCTGATGGAAGAGACAGTACCAGTGAGTCTTCCAAAAGTACACCATCTTTGACTACCAAATTTTGAGTCAACATTTTGACATCAAGATTATAAGACAATCACATTTTTGAAAATATCATGGACTGAAAGGTGACAAAATATTTGAAATTGAAATGTAAAGGAGAATTTAAAACTGAATTTTCTACAGCATACAAGAGCAGGAATCAAGAGAAGAAGATGGACATATGTTGGCCATGCGGGGAGAGACAATAAGACTATCTCTAAGCATGTCCTCAAATGAAAACCAGATGGTGAAAAAAAAGAAGCAGAGCTAGAGAAACACTAGTAAGAACACTAAAGTGAGAGGCAACAACAGTAGGCATCAACTCTCTTGCTGAGGCTGAGAGGCTTGCCCAGAACAGGAATAATTGACTAGACACAATACAGGTCATGTTGTAAAGTCAGACATAGCAAATACCATCGAACATGAAGGGTAAAATTTATGTGTCGTCAATAAATAAATAAATACAAGAAGAGAAATACAAAATGCTTTTAATTTGGCTCTTGTAGGGCTATTTAAATTATTCGACTGAATGCTTCAGGTTAAAGTTCAGTACAGAATAACAAGATAAACTTGTGTAGTTGGATGCTTCAGGTTAAAGTTCAGTACAGAATAACAAGATAAACTTGTGTAGTTAGCAACAATAATTCAGTCAGGGATTAGTGAAGCACATGTTCATATAGGATGAATAAATTACATCAAAAATAATACATAAAAAAAAAGGAAATTATCTAGAACTAGAAATTAATATTTAAAACTGATATTAGGGATTATATATTTTTTTTCCATTCTAGACATTAATTTCAAGTTGGCTGTTTATCAACAAGGAATAATGTAGTTGCTATTTGTAACTGACAGAGAAACTATCTTTTGTGGCATTTTCAGGATCTGTTGAGGAGAAAGAAAGATAAAAGAAAAGAAACATAATTTATGCTTTTATTATAGAACAGTTTAGCTAGACATTAATTAAAAGTTCTTTAGCATTAGATCCTTAGATGCTATTATAGAACAGTTTAGCTAGACATTAATTAAATGTTCTTTAGAATAAGATCCTTAGATGCTATTATAAAACAGTTTAGCTAGACATTAATTAAATGTTCTTTAGAATTAGATCCTTATATGCTATTATAGAACAGTTTAGCTAGACATTAATTAAATGTTCTTTAGAATTAGATCCTTAGATGCTATTATAGAACAGTTTAGCTAGACATTAATTAAATGTTCTTTAGAATTAGATCCTTAGATGCTATTATAGAACAGTTTAGCTAGACATTAATTAAATGTGCTTTAGAATTAAATCCTTAGATGCTATTATAGAACAGTTTAGCTAGACATTAATTAAATGTTCTTTAGCATTAGATCCTTAGATGCTATTATAGAACAGTTTAGCTAGACATTAATTAAATGTTCTTTAGAATTAGATCCTTAGATGTTATTATAGAACAGTTTAGCTAGACATTAATCAAATGTTCTTTAGAATTAGATCCTTAGATGCTATTATAGAACAGTGTAGCTAGACATTAATTAAATGTTCTTTAGAATTAGATCCTTAGATGCTATTATAGAACAGTTTAGCTAGACATTAATTAAATGTTCTTTAGAATTAGATCCTTAGATGTTATTATAGAACAGTTTAGCTAGACATTAATCAAATGTTCTTTAGAATTAGATCCTTAGATGCTATTATAGAACAGTGTAGCTAGACATTAATTAAATGTTCTTTAGAATTAGATCCTTAGATGCTATTATAGAACAGTTTAGCTAGACATTAATTAAATGTTCTTTAGAATTAAATCCTTAGATGCTATTATAGAACAGTTTAGCTAGACATTAAGTTAATGTGCTTTAGAATTAAATCCTTAGATGCTATTATAGAACAGTTTAGCTAGACATTAAGTTAATGTGCTTTAGAATTAAATCCTTAGATGCTATTATAGAACAGTTTAGCTAGACATTAAGTTAATGTTCTTTATAAATCACATCACTAGATGATTTCATAGAACAGTTTAGCTTGTCATTAATTGAGTGTTCTTTATTATAATCACATCCCTAAATGCTTTTCTAAACAAGTTGTTTACATAGTCAGTATTTAAATGTCACATTTGTAGATACTATCCTAGACCGCTGCTTAGAGGGTCACTTGGGGAGGGGACTTGATAAAAGCATTTGTATTATGTGATGTTTTGTGATGATTAACATCAGTATGGTTTTGACACTGCTTGTCGATGCAGGAAGTATTCATATTAAAATTATTGCTTGACCAGCATGAACATATTACACCCCAGCTTTCACGATGGTGAAGGATTTTTAACTCATGGTGAATCAAAGGGCACCACAGCATTCACAGAAATAAGGGATATTACAAAGCCCATTGAAGTTAGCAATAATAAATCTGTTTGACAAGTGGAAAAGAAACCTCAAGTGTATCTAATTGTTTTATGTGACTGCTTTACAGTTTGAAATGGAAGTTATCACTCACAACTGCATCAACAAAGAACAGGATTGCTGAATCACTTACTCTTTTGGAAATAATTATATACATACCTGGTCCCTTTTCCCCCAAACAATTTGGTTTAAAACTGGTGTCTTCCCTTGATTGATATTTGTCAAAATATGTGTGTGCTTTCTTCTTTTACAATAAATATTTGGCAGGGTTGATCATGAGATTATTGAGATTTTGGTATGAAGTATTTTCTTATGGGTTCACTACATCGAAATAATATATTTCTCTTCTTTACTGTGAGTATTGTAGAAAGCTGGCAGAAGTGTTTTACACCTGACATGGTACTGTGTAAACTATAGGCCTGAGATGTGCATATGTTAATCCATAAGTAGCAGAGTAGAGATGCATAAATAGTGAAATTCATTAAGATTTTAACATTTAAGAAATTCAATAAATTGTTTAATCTATCAGTGGAAGAGACAGACTAATGTGCAAGAAATGAAATAAACAATGTACTGAAAATTGGTGACAATTATAATGGATAGGTGGTTATTAACATCTTAAGATAATTGTCAAGATATAGATAATTTTTGTATATAATGTTGTTCAGTTTGTCAATATTATATTTTTGCTGCTTTGATATCTTTGAACAGGTGATTATTGTTAGCTTCATCTTAATTCTAGCCACAGCGAGATGATGTTCACTTTCCATTCTCACTTTTGTATCTTATAAAGAATTATTGAGTTATTTGTGGGTTATCATTATTGCACTCAGCACATGTCCATAGATGTTCAGATCTCCTCCTCATCAAGTCCTATGGCATCCAGTGACTGACAACTCCAATTCTGTGTTGGTTGATTAGTCCTCTTATGCGCCCACTAAGTCTCTCGTTTCTGGATGTACCCATTTTACTTTCATTGTCTTCATTCGAAGGAGATTCAACTTTGACTCACGGTTGTCCAATTCCTGTGCCTTTCCTGCATCTCAGAGGGCATTAAGGACATTGGCCTGATCCATTGATTGACCATCTTCAATGGCAGCACTACTAGCCAATCTGTCCACTCTTTCATTACCCCATACTCCTACATGTCCCAGGACATAGACAAATGCGACTCTACATATCACTGACCTCTGTAATGATTTAACTCACTGCCCGCATATAGAGCCTGCCTCCACTGTGGGTATAGTTTTGTGACACCATCCACATAAATCCACTGTCATTGCCATCACTTTCATCATCATGCTATTCATAGTCATACACACCACTGTCCTCTTTGACTATTCTGCCTGTGGATTATGCCCAAGCACTCCTTTGGTATCATATCACGGATCCATCTGTATAGATAACTACATATTCCTCTTCGGTATTGTCCAAAATGAGGGTGTTGATCTCTACACTATGACTGGATTCTGCTCCCTAAACTTCCTGTCGAATGTGATAGTACTCAGGAATATGCCGCTGAATGATGTAGGCACCGGTATCCACTCCTTACCAGTGTTGATATTGGTAAGCCCACATACCTGTTGATGACATCTTCTGCATGACCCACCCATGATTTGCCTCTTCTTAGTCTGTCACCTTTCCCTATGTTGAGCTCTTGGTGCAATGGATGCTCTTTATCTTCACTTATCTTCAGGTATGCTCGTGCCCTCCAGATCTTGATCCTGTTACTCATAGTTGGAAAATCAAGAAGGTTGCTACACATGTGTTTTTTTCTTGTATACCCCAAGATAATGCTTATTGCCTCATTTTGTACTATCTCTAGCCTGTTAATCTGTGTTATACTGACAGTGAGGATTGCTATACTCAGTTGGTGCAAGGACCAGTCTCTGGAACAGAAATAGCCTGCCTAGCACATAGTATTCTGATCAATGTCTTCTTTCAGACTCTTCAAGATTTCAGGTTGTGTTCATCCATCCTTTCTGGCTTTCTTCCATGTTTTGATCACTGTCTCTTTTTTCGTTATGCTTAATTTCCTAATGGCCATAAGCTGGATGGCCTGTTCAAGGTGTTGTCTATTGTAGAAACAGTGAAATCCAGGGGCACTAACTGTCCTATCAAGAAGTGTTTTTTGCAAAATCATTATATCACTGCTGCAAGGTAGCTTATCAAAAATGGGCTGTCTTTGATTTATTTAGGCACAGCTTCAGTATGTAATGCATACATACTTCCTAGCCTCTTGCATTTTGATTGTTTCTTACATGATCTGGTGTGTTTGCCTTTTTTTTGTTTTACTTTTTCCTTTCTCAGTATCGCCATTTTGTCTTCACCTGAATACTTCTTCTCATCATTTTTTATTTTGTAGCTGAAAACCGATGGTCCACTTTGGATTGTCTAGACTCTCATGCACTCACTCAGTCTCACGGTCCAAAACCTATTAAAAAATTATAAACTGACTAACCCCAGTCATACAGCTTTTTGGCACATGAATATACAGGGAGCTTGGTATATTCATTCATTCAGAATCTCACAGCATTTAAATTACACTTCCTTGCTGACGAACTGGTGAAAAGAACACCGCCATCTTGGGCCACACCGGAAGCGCAATTTTATAGAGAGTATCCCATTGGTAATAAAAATCCTGAGTCTCACACGTCGTGGCGACTGCTTGACCAAGTGGCCTTTATCCCTCTGGTTCTATCGTTGCCCCCCGTCATACACCAGCAATGGTACTATGTGACGTAAAGATAGTTTTTTTTTTTTATCCCATTGGTAGCTAAACACTCAATGCTGTTTTTGGCATGTACATTTTATGCTTGCAACATTATCTTGTCAATTTCATTTAGAAATTAAGGTTACCTCTACTAACTATGTTGTTTATATACAACAGAACTGGCTGCTTTGTTAGTCTCCTCCCAAAAGAAGGAAGTAGAAGATGCAGGACTGGGATAATAACTAACTACATTATTACAATTTAGAATTAATCCAACTTAATAGAATATGGGTAGCAAAAATCATAAAAACAAGCACAAATATAAGACTTTAACACAAATGTAAAAACAGTCGTTTTATATGGCTCAGAGAGATGAATGTTGAATAATGCAACTAAACATTTGTAAACAATTGTTTGAGGGAAATTCTGAACATTATATGGTATGACAAGATCAGAAACGAAGATCAATCAAGCAACAGATTATAAATAGTAAATGGAGATTGATTGGACACACTAAGGAAACATGATGCCAGCAAAGTATGACAGGCACTATCATGGAATCCACAGGGAAAGATAAAGCCAGGAAGTCCCAGGAATACTTGGAGAAAAGTTATGGGAACCCTCAGGACCATTGGCCCAGACTGGAGAGAAGTGGATAAAATATCCAAGTATATGGATGCATTCATCTTGCATCCATTAAGTAAGACCTTGTTCAATTCCTATACTCCAAAAGAGGTCTTAGAGACATTGACTGATTGATTATTACAGTTTACAATTTAAAACATTGTTGTCACTATCCTGTTGGTATCACTGGGAAAGTTCACAAATATTCATAAAATCATCATCATCATTGAATGCCATCTCCGCATCAAAGGTTGACTACCACAGGACACCAATCTGCTCTGTCTCTTGCTTTGGTGGTGCAAGTTCTCATAGGCTGACTTGTCCATCTTTTAATGTTACTCATCCATGTAAGTCTTGGTCTGCCTCTGTAACGGGTTCGCACTCGGCCTTCATGACTTGTACTGTAAATGTAACTGGACCGTGGATACTCATACACTTGGCCTTATAAATGGTGTTGTTGTGGACTGTAAACACCGTTAGAAACCTGGAAGGCCCTGTACACACCAGACCATAGAATGTAAACATTGTTGTTTACACATTCTGGTAGAAGAGTGTAAAATTTGTCTAGTCTGCCCACCTACTAGGTGGTAAGCCTTGGATGGTAAACAGCGTCTCCTACAATTTCTTGAATGTACCCAACATACATTGGATCGTACTTTGCATTGGTAACTGAATAGTTCTCCACTGGAGAGTCTTGTATCACTGACCCTCTTCTCCGCAACAAGTTCCATTTCGATTATCACCACAGCGTAATGTCACGACTGGATGGACTAGGTAATGACTGCATAATGAAGTCTCTTGTAAACTGAACAGCAACTTTATTAGTACTTCAACATTTCCAGAATATTCAATATCTACAAGGCCAGCAGTTTGACATTCCGCTCAGCCTTCACAGTTTCTGCTAAGACAATCACAACTTCTGCTTGACTATATCACTCCATGTTATCACTCTCTCAGTCTAATCTATCTAATACTCCTAACGATTAAACTTGGCTTCTTGACTTCTATACAACTACTTCTATCATGGCCACAACTAGTCACTAACTAACAGAGAATCTCTTCTGGATGGCTTCTAGCTATTCATCACAACTAACTCTGAGCTTGAGCTCACATTGGCTATTAGGCTAACACCTAACGGCATCGCCAACTCTACTCCTTGGCTATCTGTGAATTTCTTGAGCTTCTTTCTAACACTGTCATTTTTTCTTGAGTGTTCTCACCATTTCCTAGAGATATACATGATTTTCTCTTGAGTGTTCTCACCATTTCCTAGAGATATACATGATTTTCTCTTGAGTGTTCTCACCATTTCCTAGAGATATACATGATTTTCTCTTGAGTGTTCTCACCATCCCCTAGAGATATACATGATTTTCTCTTGAGTGTTCTCACCATTTCCTAGAGATATACATGATTTTCTCTTGAGTGTTCTCACCATTTCCTAGAGATATACATTATTTTTTCTTGAGTGTTCCCTTCATGGCCTAGAGGTGTATAGGATTTTTTCTTCAGGGTCTGATCCATGGCCTAAAGGTATACAGGATTTTTTCTAGAGGGTTCGATCTATGGCCTAGAGGTATGCAGGATTTTTTCTTGAGGGTTCAATTTATGGCCTAGAGGTATGCAGGATTTTTTCTTGAGGGTTCGATCTATGGCCTAGAGGTATGCAGGATTTTTTTCTTGGAAAGGACAACTAGACTTAATACTGACAACATTACCTAAAAATGTGCAAATTATTTTTTTTTAATATATTGCAGAGCAGTGCATCCAGAAGGAAAAGTGTACTTACTTTTGTTTTCATTTATAAAAATCTTTGATCACTTTTGAAAAAAAGTAGGTGAGGAGAAACGTTGTCTGTCACAAAAATGTTTTTCTTGCAACAAGAGAAGAATCGAACACTCAGAATCTCTACCAAAGTAATCCATTTTGTGCATCTCTGCTCTGTTGTTGATCATTTATTTAGTTTGCCCTGTTTAATTGTTTCAATTTTTATTTCTGAAATGTGGCGGTAGCATTATGCAAAGTTGCTTTGCTATTTCAGGCCAATTTAATTATTGACTCTAAATGAAACAAAAAATATTTAATTTATAAGTTTTGTTCTCCATCATTCTTCAGAATTTTTAAATTTACATATTTTAAAAAAGCCTTAAGCTACTTTCTATACCAGGCCATGAGATAGCCATTGCCATATTTCATGTTTGCTTCTGAATACATATTAGAAGAAATCTGCATGTTTATACACTAAACTGTCCTCTAGTAACACAAATTTAATTGAAAACGGTTTAAAAAGTTATCAGATATGAAAAATTGTGTGATATTTAAGTGATAAATGTTTGATAGAATCATGCTTGCAAGAGCATGAACAAAACAGCTTTTAATTGTTTGCTTAATTTTTTGCTAGTTTGTACCTCCTGTTTATAAAAGATAAATGCATAAGTTCTTGGATTGTTCCCATGGCATTTTGTAGTCTTAAGGTTGTAATCCCAGCTGTCACCTTCGAAGATGAGTTTCTTGAAGTCAAGGATCTGTGAACTTGTCCACTACTCAGCTTGGTGTACATGTGAAATTGTTGATCTAATTCACAACTTTCTACTATTTTATTTCAATCTGTCATTGTTCTTGAATTCTTATCCTTTTAGCTGAAATAAATTGTATGGAAAGTAAGAAACTGCAGAGTTGACTGACTAAACTTAGAGAGCAGCAGGACAAACAACTGCCATGTTTCCAGATAGGGAACACTGTAAAGACATGCCTTTGTTGTCTATGAGCTGGTCATGTCTGTGTTATTCTTGTATATAATGATGATCAAATGCAATGGAGTTGACACATTATGGCACAGAAAGTTAATCGTATGGTTAAGCAATGGCTTTCTTCATTTCCTGAGTTTTGTTACAAAAGTTGAAGCTTCTTCACCCTAGAGGGGCTACAATACTAGGTCTTCTATACCAACAGACTCCAGCCCATTGGCTAGTCTATACAGACTTACCAGAGAGATCAGCTGGGAGGTGAAGTGAGGCCTCCGTCCAGGTTAGTTGGCCCTGCCACGGCAGCTGTAGGTCATCTAGCTTCTGCTCTTTTATATAGATTTATCATCATCACACGGTATACATTAGTACTCGGATCTCTTTCCTGATCACACTCAAATATCTAGGCAGGGACCAGCGTCCAATATCTGAATGTTCCCACTCACTATCTTAGGATCACAGATCAAATTTCACTTGTATGGGAAAATGTTTGCATGAGCAATGACTTCAGTACTGAAAGAACATGTTACTGTGTTCAATACATGGCTCATAGCTTGGAATGCTTTCTTTTGAGTGAGGATGTGTCCATGAAAATTAAGGATGATGATGATGGCTATAGCCTTTATGAATCTTTCTTTCATCCTTGTTGAAAACTTTTGACCTGCTCCTAAAACTTCTTGGGGACAATCACCAGGGACTGCCTCTTATTGTCCAGTAGTCAGAATGTGGTGCTTCATTTCAGACCTCATTTTGAGATTCACCTTATGATTTATTCTAAAATAACAGTTACCTGTTAAAATTACATTTTTGTTCAGATTTATTGAAAAATATAACAAAGGAAAGCATTCCCTAGTCTGAGAAGAAGAACACAGACATACACATTTAAAGAATTATTCTTTCATTCTTTGTTTATTTAGATTTACATTTTCGTTGTTGTTTTTCCATAGAAGAAAGCCAGTCAGCAGCTTGTGTTTTGGATTTTCCTTTGTGGTGCCACATTCTCCAGCATAATCCAATATTTTTTTCTATTTTATTGTCATCTATTGAGTTTTGATTTGGTAGTTATGCTTATCCCCCTTTCACCATTCGTTAAGTTGCATCCAAGTCAATGGTACAGCACATTCTATCAACAAATACTGATGGTGATTGTAGATTCTTTTTGAAAGCTTTTGTTATTCTCATCTGCTGTGCTAGTTCAAGCTCACTCTCACCATTTAGAATTTGGAACTTCAAGTATGTCATTTTGTTTAATTATCTATAATTTTTTTGTAGATCTTCATCTGGTATCATATTCAATGAACATCTTAGTTCCAAATGTTCTTGAGACAGTTTTATTTTGTGTGGTGTGTGTATGCTAGTTATTTTTGTTGTGTGGTGTGTGTATGCTAGTTATTTTTGCTGTGTGGTGTGTGTATGCTAGTTATTTTTGTTGTGTGGTATCTGTATGCTAGTTATTTTTTTTTTGGGGTGGCATTTATAATTTGTTATTATTAAGCCTGGAAGGTTCCCATGTTTATTTTTTCAAGCTTTGAGTTTTCAGCTTGGTCTAAAAGCTCATTTAATTCTAGATGTAGTCACTAATCCCTCCATCTTGGCTTTCATCAAAAAAATGTTTCCCTGTAACACACACACACAAAATCTGCCTGCTTAAGAAAAAGCACAATTTTATTCTTGAAACTGCAGCTTTTGATTTGATAAGAAAACAATTACATTTGAGAATTCATGTAACAAACAACAGACATGTCTTTGTTAGGAAACTGTTATTTCACACAAAACAGAGCTTCTAATTCTAGGCTTTTATGTTTTGACTGGTCCAAAAGTTGTCCATATGAACCATCTTGAATCTCCTATACTAATTCATGCAATTTCTTCATTTAAATTTGTGTTATTTTAAATTGGTCAGAAAGTGAAGCTGCCATCAATTTTATTGCAGAAAATAGAAATCTCCTTTACTGTATATTGTTGAATATTGTCATTATTCTCTTGTCATCACTTTGGTTTATTTAGTGCTAATTATTTGAATATGTTTGTGTACCACAGTCAAGCTCTGGAACCAAAATGGACAAGGTCATGTCTGGCATCTTAAGGAAGAAACGGTTTTATTCTCTGAATGTAATTTGTTTCCGAATTAGTTCATTCAGGGTGGCCATTAATGCTCTTATTATTTCCTTATGGTGGATGTTTATTGTTTGGTGTTTTTCTTTTCTTTTTTTCTTTGGTGGTTTCATAATTGGTTTTTGTGTTCACTTGACAAAAAGTTTGGCTTGAAACTTTCTTTGTATATTTATTTATCTAGCCCTGACTTAAGCTACCAAAGTCAGACAAGGACAGTCTTTGAAAGACAAGAACAAAATCACACCATGCAAGATGAGACGCTTAACAAAAACAGAAAGGGATAGAGTAAAGAAAAAGGAATCTGGAAAAAGCAATAAAGACAATTCCAGGAAATGATTATATCCAACATCAAAGGATTGAACACCTGACCAGACTAAAACTTAACCAACCTGCAATTGAGCATGCTACCTACAAATATTATGCTACAATGGACTGCCTAGAAAAAAGATGGACTGCCTAGAAAAAAGATAGACTGCCTAGAAAAAAGATGGATGGATAGAATCAGAAGTCATTAAACAAATTCAAGATAAATACTTGAACATCACAACTAACAATATCCAGAAAGTAACACGTAACTTCTCGCTGTAGTACCTCACTGTACAAATAGTAGGACAAAAGAAAAAAATCAGAATCTAAATTCATTAATTGCCATTTGGCATGTAATTTCATGTCTTCTTTTACAAGTATCTGGCCTTGGTACCCAGGTTATTTATGCCCTTTTAAAGCATTTTAAGAAAAATTGTTTGTGGGTTGGTTTATTGAAACTTCAATGATTGCTTCTTCAGGTATGTCCACTTTATTTTATCTTGTTAAAGAAGAAAATTGATACGCCTGGCACACAATAATGCAACAATGAATCTTTTTATAGTTTGGTCTTGAATAACTGAATCACCTTCTGAGGTTGCTGGCAATATTTTCAGCCTTCTATAGTTACCTTTTGTTAAAAATAAGAAACAGTGACAGCGTTATCCACTGTGAACCCTGTTTCTAGTTATGATTTCCGCAACTATAACATTTAAAATAACAAACTAATACTTTATTGCACAACATGGGAACAATGTTTAGCGATATTAATCTGATCCTAAATTTGCTAATGTTTGTTTTCAGAAATTTACTAAACAATTTTTATTGCATGCACACATATTTCTTATAAACTATACAAAGCTGTGAAATTTTCTAGAATATTTACTTCAAATATATTATTCAGACATGTGCTTGCTGTTTTGATAAAGCTTTATTCTATAATAAATAACACATTTATATACTGCACATTTTTCATTACCTGTGTATGAAAATACATTGTTTTTATTAAAAATTATTGGAGTAAATTCTGTAATTTTCAGTCAATAACTACTCTAGAGCATAGAAGAGTTTAGGTTGCACTATGTTTGGCACGCTATTCTGAGAATGAACAATTTAAAATAGTGACCTACATCAAGTAAATGAAACTTTATTTCATCAATAGCTTGTAGTTGATATTCGCAGTTTCTGTAGCAGCAGTTTAGCTAGTGTGTGGTATCCAGTTTCTTAAACAGCAGTTTATCTAATTTATGATTTCCAGATAACAGCAGTTTAGCTAATTTATGATTTCCAGATAACAGCAGTTTAGCTAATTTATGATTTCCAGAAAACAGCAGTTTAGCTAATTTATGATTTCCAAATAACAGCAGTTTAGCTAATTTATGATTTCCAGATAACAGCAGTTTAGCTAATTTATGATATTTCAGATATTAGCAGTTTAGCTAATTTATTATATCCAGATAACAGCAGTATAGCTAATTTATAGTATCCAGATATCAGCAGTTTAGCTAATTTATGATATCCAAATAACAGCAGTTTAGCTAGTTTGATATGAAGCTGGTTAAAGCTCAACACAAGCCTGCTGCTGACCCATTTCAGTTAACTCCCAAACGCCCACCTCGTCCAGAAACAGAGAGGCGGCCAAGTCGGCCTTCAAGCACCCAGCTGGCCAACAACTTTCAACACTCTAGTAGCATGAATAGTTTAACATCATCCCAGTCAGGTGGTGGTACCTTATCATCAAGGCTATCTGGAGGTGGGTATACATTTGTGTTACACTTTTTTTGTTTGTCTTTAGGTACAAAAGTATAAGAGTGTTGGTGAATAGAAAACCAAAATTGGCTGTCTACAAAACAAGAACTCACCTGTACCCATCTGAACCAATATGTCAGTTAATGATCCAGATTATGGATACATATATTATCCCACTTCTTATCTGTTAGAGCATCATTTATCCTTGTTTGTGAGTACATGATGATGGAGTTAGGCACAAATATATAATACATGAAATGATGTGCTTCGAGTAGAGCTGCAGAAAACGTGTCAAATAAACGTCAAATGGTATTAACCTGTAGAGAGACGAGACAAAATATTACCTTTCAGCAAAGACCGTCAACAGGTACAAAACAATAGATATTAATATAAAAATAATCACGAAAGGCAAGTAGTAATCTTAAAATGGCAGAAGAGGAAGAGTGGCCAGGATCTATGTGCCAGTTGGTCACATGATAAATAGTCAATAGGGCTCAAAGGTCAAAAAGAAACCTAACTTAGTGAACAAAATTTAAAAAAAAAGAGTTTTCTGAGGATGGGTGAAATGAGGGGTTCCATAGGGTTGGAGGAAAAAAAGAGAAAATCGGTGGGAAGGGGTTGAAGAACAGGTAACGTTTCAAGGAATAAGAATAGGACACAGGAGAAATTGGAAGAGGAGGCCAGTAATTAAAGGGAAGAGTGAAAAGGGTTTAACCCTCCCAGATGGAGAGTGTTGTGAGTCTGTTCTCCAAAGCGAACTGACTGTGAATATATGATACGCACAAGATAATGTCAGTAACCCAGAAGTCCTCAGAGGTGTGATGGCCTGGAGATCTGAAATGGGAGGAGACTGGAGTGCTGGAACTGAATTTGATGTTGTACCAGTGTTTACTGACCCTAATCCCATAAATGCCGACCTGTTTGGCCAATATACATCATATAACAGCATCTGCAGATGATAGCACATATATCATCATGTGCCATACTTGTTGGTGTCGGCGATCATGTCCTTCCACAATCTTCTATCTACAGTACATCGTATCAGTTCCGTTGTTGACTGTTTTCCATGCCATGACACCAAGCTATCCAGTATTTTCTCTCTTTGTCGTCCGCAATCTCTCTTTCTTTTTTTTTTTACCAGTTGTACCAAGTATTCCAACTTTCCTCTTCTCATGATGTGCCCAAAGAATGTTGATTGTTTCTTTCTGATGTTTTTTAGGAGCTCCCTTTTTGTGTTGGCCAGCACATTTAAGATTACTTATACTTAATCTTATATGTCGTCCGCAAAATCATGGCCTTCAAATTGAGAATCAAGTGTCCATTAAATGCCTTTGTTACCTGTACAGCATTTCTGCATTATGAAGTTGATTGCATTTCCAAATAACAAGGGGGTAAAATATATCCTTGTTTCACTCAGATCTCAATCTGAGAAAGCAGATGAACTTGCAAAAATCAGGTGGGAGCTTTCAACAGTCCAACCAATCCCAGAGCCTCAAAGAAACAAAAACAATCCTGAAGCAGGCTAGGAAAACAGAATGGAGGGAGTTGCATGGAAAATATGAGCTAGAACATGACAACCTAAACAAAGTTAGCTGACACTATCAGACCAAGATATTCAGACTCAGCACAGGTCATTGTGGCCTCAGAGCACATCTACACAAGACAGGACTCAGTGACTGTGGAGCAGCCAAACAAACTCCACAGTATACATTACAGGACTACAGCACTCTAAACAACCTAAGAACATAAAACAAACACCTTTATTCTTTGCCTTTATTGCCAAGTTGTCTATATAAGTTCTTTTGTCTCTTCTTGTCAAGCATTTTACTTTGTTGTCTAGTTCTTTGTATGTTATTTTTGCCAAGTCTTTTCCAAGATCTGTCCATACAGTCATCATAATTCTTTGCTTCTCTTCTTTCTTTCAGTAACATTAGATGTTTCACTTGCGACTAACACTTTTGGTAATGAAGAATAAAATCCTTGATTTTTTCTTCCATTGTTTTCCTAGCTTGCTTCAGGATTGCTTTTATTTCTCTGAGGCTCTGGGGTTGGTTGGACTGTTGAAGGCTGCCACCTGCTTTTGCGAGTTCATCTGCTTCCTCATTTCCAGTGATGCCACAATGTGCTGGTATCCACTGCAGGACTAGTTCTGTCTTTTCTGAAAGCGAACATAAGTTGTTCTTTTTTTCTTGAATGAGTGTGCTTTTTTTCTTGAATGAGTGTGTCCTGTTTTGAGCCTGACATTGCTTATATGACTGACTTTTCATTTGTGTTGTTGTTGACGGATTGCCACGAGTTGATGCGAGCAGGTTGCCCTTTAACTCATAAGATGTGGCGGGTCGTAGTGGCTTTCTTGACATTCCCGGCTCTTACTGGAGAGGTTGGAGTTCGTCTATACCAGGCTATGCTGGGAAATTACTAGTCCAGCCCAGAGGTACTGCAATACTGGGTCCTCTATATCAGTAACAGCCACCACTACAGGGAACACGGCGATCCTAGCTTCTATTAGCCAGTATGTTTTGACGCAGACTGTTACCAGGGGAGACCACGAGGAGGTAGAACTGCTAGATCTTGGTCAGCTGATGGTGCGCTGACCCTGCTATTGAAACAGTTCTTCATCTGTGAGAATGACAATTTTTGGACTTGGGACCTCTTGTGTGTTGAGATTTTGTTTGGCTGTATGGAGTGCCATTGCCTCTGCTCTAAAATTTTCAGCTCTAAAATCACCTATCTCCAGCTGGAAGAGAGTGTGTTTCTGTCATTCCACTTGGATAAGTTATAGATGCCATTGCCTCCCTTCTTTGAGGCTTCAGTTGCATATCCATCTGTGAAAACCTGTGTTCATGTATCTCTGGGGTATTTTTCCTGGAGCATGATGAGTGATAGGGCTCTCATTTTGGTCTCGGATTGCTAATTTTTTGGAGACTATTTGGAATATTTGTGACTATTTTTATTTTTTTTTTTACAGTTGAACCATGGTTCGGGTGTGAGAGCTTCACACAGATCTTTGTTTGGTTCTAAAGAATGTGAGTGTTGTCTGTAGGTTTCCCTTGTAAGATTGTTTGGGCTCTTCCCTTTGGAGTTCTGTCTTAGAATTGTGTGTGCAGTGAGTGATTTGGTAGCCTTTTACATTTTTCAAACTTGATGAGAGTTTTGATTTTCTGTGGTGTGCTAGAGGCTCAAGATCAGCTGTTTGTTCTATTGTTATTATGGGGGGGAGGTTTGCTTTCACTGGATCTTTCTGACAGATTTTTCTTTGGTCCATCTCATGATGCTGTGTTTTGTTCCTTTGTTTTAAATGTCTGAAGTGATTTGAACTTCCTTCTTCTGCACCTGATAAGATCTTTTATCTTAAAGAAAACGTGACTACATCTGTCTTGTCTGTTTGCAGCTGAAGTAAGTGATCCAGACACACCATCTGACGAACCTCCACCTCTTCCAGAGAAACAGTGTTATAGTGACTACATGAACCAGCCAGGAGACATTGTGAGGAGAGCATCCTCTGCAAGTCAGCCTGGTAACAGGCAAAAGGTGAGCATCTTCAGTAAGATCTTCAATAAATCTAAAACTGAGGAGTTTTGACCAAAATCAACATCGTTGGAAAAAAAAAACTTGAACTTTTCCTGTTGAGCAAGGCTTCCACACCCGTATTGCCTCGGTCAGAACTTCACTTCAGCATGTGGAAAGTATAACAAATATTGTGAATAACATGTTAAAAGCATGCAAAAAATAAACTGGTGTTCTTGTATTTAAAAGCCTTGAGTTAATAATGATGATTTTGTAGTCACTATTATCTCCTTGCAGGTAGTTGACTGTATGTAGCCACCTAGGGTCATTTTATTTTTTTTTTTATTCACTTTAGTCTACTGGTGGATAATTTGCATCTAGTTTTTGTTGTCATTGTTATTGATTGATGTATAATTTTCCATTTAGTGTTTGTAATCACCGTGTTATCTACTGCTGGATAATCAATTTTTTGTGATAACTGTTGATTTCTAGTAGATAATTATTCACCTAGTTTTTGTAGTCAGTTATCCTTGGTGGTAATAGAGATTGAATTTGGTGGTAAAAGATATTAATTTTTTGGTAATAAGGCTTGAATGTCATGGTAATAGTCATAGAATTTGTTGGTTATAGGGAGTGAATTTGGCGGTAAAGGAGTTTGAATTCGGTGGTAATAGGTTTTGAATTTGATGGTAAAAGAGATTAAATTTTTTGCTAACAGGGTTTGAATTTGATGATAATAGAGATTGAATTTTGAATTTGGTGGTAAGAGCAGTTTAATTTCTTTGGTAATAGAGATTGAATTTGATGGTTTCAGAGATTGAATTTGGTGGTTTTAGAGGTTAAATTTTGAATTTGTTGGTAATAGGGATTGAATTTGGTGGTAATAGGAATTGAATTTTTAATTTGGTGGTAATAAGTATTGAATTTGTTGATAGTAGGGATTGAATTTGTTGGTAGTTGAGATGGAATTTGGTAGTAATAGAAATTTAATTTTGAATTTGGTGGTAATAGGGATTGAATTTGTTGGTAATAGTTAATTTGGTGGTAATAGGAATTGCATTTGGTGGTAATAGAGATTTAATATTTGGTAGTAATAGGGATTGCATTCGGTGGTAATAGAAATTGAATTTTTAATTTGGTGGTAATAGAAATTGAACTTGGTGGTAATGGGGATTGAATTTGAAAAGAACACAGTAGACTCAATTATCCAGAATGAATGAGAAATCCCAGATATCAAATATCCTGATTAAACCATTATTTATATGAAACTGAATGAGTAGGTTTAGTATTTAAAAAGTTTGTGCTTACTTAAATTAACTAATTATTGCTTGAAATAAGACAGTCAACTCTTTTGCTTCATCTTTTCAATAGCCTTTTGCCGAGTGGAACTGTGCAGATTTCTCAGGATTAATTTTTCTGTGCAGTTACTGTCTTCTTGATGTCTAAGTAATCAAGAAGAGCTCATAGATTTGTTTTAGTTTGATAAATTTATTTTAAAATTGAGGATTAAAAAAATTTTTAATCATTTGGCGGTCTCCCTGATAATCCGTTTCCCAGAAAATCGAGAGTCTACTGTATTCCTTTTGTTTCTTTGAGCAGTTATCACATCAGTAGCTGCTTGCAGCTGTGAACATTTTGTGGAATAAATTAAATCATGTTAAGTAGTTAGGAGAAGAACAAATACAAGGAAACAGAACTAATTCTTTGATATTTTAATCTTGGTATGTCTGAACATTAGAGGTGGAAATGTCCGATAATCATTAATGATAATAGTAGTAAGGTAAGTATAGTCAACCTTCCTAAATTCATGCAGTCACTGAATGCTGTCTCTGCATCGAAGGTTGGCTGCCATGGAGCACCATTTCACTCTGTCTCTTACTTTGATGGTGTAGATTGTCATAGGTTGACTTGTCTTTCTTTTGATGTTACTCATCCATGTTAGTATTGGTCTGCCTCTGCTTCTTTTACCTTGTATTTTTCCCTTCCAAGATTACTTTTAGTAGGCTGCTGTGTCTTGTAACGTTCCCTAAAAATCTCTTTTGTCTTGTTTTAATTGTGTTTAATAGATCTCTTTTCATTTTTAGTTGTTGTAAGGCTTCATCATTTGATTTATTTTCTTTCCATCCAATTCTTCCTATTCTTCTATAAATCCACATTTGAAAGGCTCCAGTTTTCTGTTCTGTTTTCTTGTCTAATGTCCTTTCTGCACCATACATTGATGTTGAGAAGATGTAACATTTTGTTATTCTTGGTTTTAGCCCTGGTGTTATTTGTTTTGATATTTGTATACTTTTCATGACACTCACATTAAACCTTGCTAAAAAGTGACCAAATTAGGAGTTAGATCATGGAGAAAGTTATTTTGGACCATCATTTTATCACAGCCTAAATAATAGTGTATTTGTAATATTTGTTTATTTATTGATCTTTTCTGCAGCCTATAATAATTTTATACATCTACAGGCCCCACCCCCTTGTCCCCCTATAGTAGATGAAGATGACACACCTCCGCCAGTGCCACCAAAACCATCCCACTGATTTGGATCCTACATTGTTCTCTTTCTGTTTGCTTGGCTTGACCAGAATGCCTTGTCATTGACCGCACCAGCATGCCACTCACTGGGCTCGACCTTAAACCTTGTAGCTGAAGTTCAGAGCTGGACACTGCCATTCATGGAGAATGCTATACGCAGGCATGACCTAGAGATCTTGCCTCACACATCTTGTCTGCATTGTTAGGGAATGTCTACCAAGAATTGACAATGAAAACATTAGGAATGTATTTGCCACACTTCACCTAGCATTCTATTAGCTTGTTCACTATGTATTCAAATCACCACTTTTATACAGGTTATGGTTCTTTCAACAATCTGCTTTCTGATTTTTTTGTTTTGACTTGCTAATTATATATATCTGTGTGTATGTCTTGAGCCAGATTACACTTTCTTGTTGTGGTAATTGATAATGGTAATACAAGGAGGGTTATAGTGTTCATGTAATCTAGTGCTGACATCTTCTGTTGTCAACACTTTAGCTCAAAGTTCTGATGTGAAGAATGTGTGAAGAATATCTTTTATGAGCAAAACGCACGCCACTTTATGTCTGCTTTTTGTTTCCATTTGATAATGGAGCTTCAGGGACCTGGGATTTTTAATTTTACTAGTGGTTTCGATTGATGAGATGGGATGATAGAGTTCTGGTAAAATTGAAACACAAAAAAAAAACACACACACACTCACTCCCTCTCTCTCTCTATATATATTTTTTTTCCCTCAGTGTGTAGCATATACATCTTTATTTTTGTTTAGAGGAAATGTGTATTGCTGCAGTTTGTTGCTGTCTTAAATTTTCAAAGTGACCATTATCATATCTGATATATGTAGTGTATTATCACATCTACTGATATTTAGTCTATGTTCAAATACACCTGTTGCTAAAGGTCTCTAGCTTGGCTACTAAATGAATTCATTCTGTAAATGAATACATGTGAAGACAACGTACAACTATTAGATATAAGAAATGTTTATATTTATATGACAGACATTTATCAACTCGTCACTCAACTCTCTTGCCATTCAGATACAGCTAATCAGTTAACAGCAGTGACAGACATTAGTATGCAATGGAGTATACTCATTATTTTTATTGGGTGAAAGTTAAATGTGCTCTTTGTTTTACACAATGCAAAGGGTACTCATCACATCTTGTGGTAGTTGGGGAACATTTCTTCATGACCAGCAGCAAATTTCTCGTTGATGCTTCTGGTATCACACCAGGCTTTCCCTGAGAAAATCTCAGGTACTGGTACCTATTTTCAGAATCATGAAAAATAATGGCCACAATTGGGAATAGAACCTGGATCAGTCCGCAGACAAGTTCACTAACCACTTGACTGTGCTGGCCAGGGTTTCATCATTTATGACACAGGAAGAACTAAAATCATGATAGTGATCAATGGAGCATGATACAAGTTCAAAACTTCAATGTGAGCCTATTACTCAGGCCATAGATCACCTGATATAAGTACCTCATCAACAACTACTGCCAATAGCTGTTGTATATGCCTAGAATTTATGTTTATGTTGAGTAATTACTGTTTGTGGATTATTTAATTGCTGTAGTGATGTGACTACTCTTATTGACGAGCATCTGTCAAACTGAAGATGTTTCACTCTTGTCATTCAGATGTGGGGTTTTCTTTTATTGGTGTGGTTGACATTTCTACACTTTTTTTGTGCATGTATTAAATTATGCATGAAAGAACATATATGCATGGTGCTAAACATTTCTTTAATACTCTGCTATTTTTATTATACAAAATATCTCACTTATTCTCTCCCCTCTTTCTCTCTCCCCCCCCCCCCCTCTGTTTTTATGGTCTCTGCAAGAAATATTTGCACATCAGGCAAGGCATGATACCCACAATGCACCATCTTGGTGATGAAAGATTCTGATTTAAACAGAAATTAAATCTTTTTGTCACATGTACTGACCTCTATAAGTGACCTTTGGAAATAGAACATGATGAAATGTTTAACAAACAGTTCTCTTTCTTCATTTTTTGCTTATTTGTAGACTACGTTACACTGTGTTCAGCCCACATTTATTCAGGATTAACAAGTGTAACAAGCAACTGAATTGTTTGAATTGCTTAGTTAAGAAACCATATCATTGCTTTCTTTTGAAAGTCATCCACTAAGTCTTGCTGAAGGCAATAAAAGACCACAAGACCTGACATTTTTTTTTTACTTCTGTAAATGATCATCATTAAAACTGATGTTTAAAGCTAGATTGCAGATTGTAGTTTCTCAAAAGAATAGCACTAGTAAAACTTGAAACATTTACAACATCTGAAATACAATGATGAACTCTACACAGCTCATGAATGAATGCTAAAGGGAATTGCTGTGAGTTGAACAAAGTCTACATTTGACAAGATCTAAAGTTTTTTTTATTTTTTATTATTGTTTAAACATTAAAAAAATAATTTATGCAAAAAATTAACATGATCATTTTAACATGTGACTTTCATGTATATCTCATCACCTTCACTTAGATTGCAATCTGTTATAGAGTTTGTCTTTGGAGGAATTGTCTTCATAGATTCACTTGGCCTGCATATTTTTCATAAGACACACAAATATTTGTATTCTTTTCTCCACCAACAACATTGCAGTATCTAGACAGAAGTCACCTGTTTAAAAAATGTGTTTGTGTGTATGTTTGTATGCTTGTTTTAAAATTGCTTTGAAAACTTGACTTTGTGACGATCCAGTAGATGAGATATAGGTATTGTTATTCCAGGTTTTGGTGTAAAAATACACTTTTCTCTTGTTAGCACAATAATGCAGAGTTGTGACAATGAAACTTGAGAAAACTGATAAACAGATGATAAACACTGGGATCATCCTATGGTTCACTTATAGACTTCTGATCACAACTCTATAACTCCAAACTATTTTACAATATCTATCTAGCATAATGTTAATAATAGCAAAATGTTACATCTTCTCAATATTCCTATATGGTGCAGAAACATGGACATTGGACAAGAAAACAGAACAGAGAATTGAAACCTTTGAAATGTGGATATATAGAAGAATAGGTAGAATTGGATGGAAGAAAAAGAAAACAAATGACGAAGTCTTAAAACAACTAAAAAGGAAAAGAGTACTAAACACAATTCAAACAAGACAAATGAAATTTTTGGGGCATGTTAAAAGACACAACAGCCTACTAAAAGTAATCCTGGAGGGGAAAATACAAGGTAAAAGAGGCAGAGGCAGACCAAAACTAACATGGACGAGTAACATCAAAAGATGGACAAATCAGCCTATGACAACCTGCAACATCAAAGCAAGAGACAGAGCAGAATGCCGCTCTATGGTAGTCAACCTTCGTTGCGGAGACGGCACTCGATGATGATGATGATCTAGCATACATCTTAAATAAAGACTTTTATTTTCTGTTTTGGGCTTGAGCTCAAATTTTGTTGCATTTATTTCAAGTAATTTATTCCCAGCAGGCGTAGACTTTTAAGTACAGGAGTTGACAAGAGATTTAGAGACATGTGATTCATACCTCAAGAACTATTTTGTTCTTCACCTGTGTTGCCTAGAGTAACATAAATCCACACAACACTTTATCTGCTATTCACATTTTACTTGACCATAAACTTCACATATGTTGTTATTTATATATTTAATTCAATTTTGTACATGAATTTTGAAAATCCAACCAAATATGGTTTTTTTACAAAGTTGAAACGAGGAGTGGGTTTTTTCATTGCATTCTTTTTCATCAGGAACAGTAATATCTGGGATGTTTATTAAAAGCTTTTTTTCTTCATTTTATCTATATATTTATATTTTAATTTCATGGACTGTGTCAGTAATTGGTTCATATTATAGCTTGTATATTTGTCTCACTCGATAATCTCACATTTCCAGAGTTTGTGTTCCTGCTCACATTATGAATTTGTGCCTTTGTTTCCAATCTGATATTATGTACCATGTTCATACACAACCAGTCTTTGTTTACAGTGAATCATCAAGAGAAATATGTTATAATCAGTAATTAATCTCTGATTGCAACAAGTGATAGTCAGATTTTAAGAACTGCCATATAACAATTTAAAACGATGTTCATTTGATAATTTGCTGGGCAATGAAATTGTTCTTTCACGTTTGTCTACAAACATGTTTTAATCTAGTCCTAGTGTGTAGCTTGCGATTTAATTTCTTCGGATTTTGTCACATCCAATAACCATTACTCATAGCCATTATTCTTTTCTTTTCATTTGGGCAAATGGACTCTTTCTTTAGCGAGGGCAGCATCATCATTTCTTTCATTTGTAACGGTGTAATCAGTTACAACTATTTTGTTTTATCTAATTAGCATCAATTTTTATAAACTGAATCAGAACAACTGTAGCATTGTTCCTCTTCCTTTTCTATCATTTTTACTTTCAAAATAGAATCATCATATTCATAGTTGTGTTTTTCAACACAAAAATTGTGCTATTCAACACAAAAATTGTGCTATTCAACACAAAAATTGTGTTATTCAACACAAAAATTGTGCTATTCAACACAAAATTGTGTTTTTCAACACAAAAATTGTGATATTCAACACAAAATTTGTGCTATTCAACACAAAAATTGTGCTATTCAACTCAAAAATTGTGCTATTCAACACAAAAATTGTGCTATTCAACTCAAAAATTGTGCTATTCAACTCAAAAATAATGTACACAAGAAATTGGTAAGACTGATACTGTTAGTCCTAACAGCACTAAAAACCCCCAGGAACAGCAAGCTAGAAGACCTGAGAACAACCCTAGATCAGTTGTGCAATAACTTCCAGAGAGTGGTCATCCAGTGGATACCATCACACTGTAATATAAAAGGACACAACTGTGCAGACAAACTAGCCAAGGAGGGAGGGAGATTACCACAAGAGAACCATCTGGTCAGCTACAATGAAGCCAACTCCATCATCAAACACCAGTACCATGAAAAATGGAAACATGAACACTCAAAGTATGACAAGAGGATGGATACTTCCAACTATCAAGGAGGGATCAAGTTATCATACTTCGCCTACGCACTGGCCACAACTGAATGAGAAACCACATGTTCAACAAACTCAAAATAGGAACTTCTCCTGGATTGCGGCCGCTTGTCCTTGTCTGCTTCTAATTTATGCAGTGCATCTGCCATCTGACATTATTATTGATCCCAGGTATTTTAATCTATGCACTTGTCTTGTTTCAGGATTTTTCAATTTAGTTTATTTAACATTCTTGTGTGTTTATTTTCTTTGATATTATCATATTTTCTGTCTTTTTTATGTTGAAGGTCCGGTGTTTTTGTTCACTTTCTGTCACAATTTCATCTAATAGATTTTGTCGATCTTGTTCGTTTTCTGCTATCAATACTATGTCTTCTATATCATCAGAACAGAATATACAGCGTATATCAAGAGAGAAAACACTTCTATGTGTTCTGTAATTTGACAGATACAACAGTGTCATTGAAATAAAAAACTGGGGGAAGCTATAATTAGATTGGTTACCTTAGTATTTTTGAAGTGGTTTCCTCACCAGAATAATAGTCCATTGTCAAGTTGTATTTTAATGACTTTATTACTTATATTTTTGTTTGATGCTTGTCACTGTTATGACTTCATTATTGATGTTTTATTTGATGTTCTTCGCCATTATTTTCTTAACGTATGCCTTATATATATATATTTTTTTTTTAACATTTCATGTTACACATTACTGAATAAATGCATCTTTTTGAAGTAATTGTTTATTTCCTGATTTAAGCATGATATTAATAAAGTAGAAATGGGCAGCATTTCATGTACTAAGATATCAATGTGTAGTTTCTATGTCTGCTTTGTTGTAAATGTCCTCTAGATCCACAGTCACTCCTAGTTTCATTCTTTAACAACTCTGTTCCATGAGCCACAAAATGCAACTCTAGTAACCAACGTAAGATACTCAGGAGCTGTGTTTTGTGGCTATTAATTTATTGACATTTCCAGAATTATTTCCCCTAATACCTTGTAATACTTATTTAAACCTATTCACTGACTTCCTTATCAAATTGTCCAAACAAACCGTGTGTTTAGATCAATTTTCACTTATTTTCTCTCTGTTATTTCAAATTTGTAAAAGAGAAAAATAGCCTGGCATGTTAAACCCCTTGTTAGTCTATCCAACTATTGACCTTTCGAGCCATAGCCGGCCCATAAGGCATAGACCCAGATACTCTTTCTCTTATCTAAATTTTTATTCTACCAGTTTTCAATCCTTCTAAAGATATTTTATCAAATCTCGCCATTTGTCTCTGTTTTGTACAAGCAACTCATTATCTCATTGAGGGAGCTGATTCCTGTTGCTCTTGCCTATCTGATCAATGTTTTTCTCAGTGTCTCTCTCGGTCTGACTCTTTTCCTCTTACCTGTTGTTTCTCACGTGAGGGCTTGCTTTATTTGGTTGTTATCTCTCCTCAACACATGTCCAACATATGACCATCGCCTTTTCTTGATTACTGAAGATATTAGTGGTTGATTGGCGATTTCTCTAATTTCCTCGTTTGTTTTGAACTCGTTCCAGGCAATATCAAGTATTTTCCTTAGACATTTATTTTTGAATGCGTTAAAATTTGTTTCTATGTCTCTTGTTGTTTTCCAGGTTTCGCACACATACATAAGGGTTGATAATATGTTTGATTTGAATATTCTAAATTTTGTGTTTGTGCTGATGAGTTTTGATTTCCACAACTTTTCAAGGCTTCTGAAAGACATTGCTGCTTTAGCTATTCTGGTTCTAATTTCTTTACTTGTATTCCCTTCCCGATCAATGTGACTTCCAAAATAGATAAAGTGGTCGATCTCTTCCACAGGTTTGTTTTCCATGTATATTCTGTTGGAATTAAGCTTTTCATGACTTTAATCTTTTCATGATTGATCTCAAGTCCAATTTTGCTGGCTATTGATGACAGTTGATTTGTGTTTTCCTGCATCGTTTTTATCTGACTGCTGATGAGGACTATGTCATCAGCAAAGTTGAGGTCCTCCAAATGGTCTCCTTGTATCAATTCAATGCTCTTGTTACCAGTGCAGCATTTTTTCTTTATGAAGTCCATAACAATTCCAAATAGCAAGGGCAATAAAATACATCCTTGTTTAAACCCAGTTTCTATTGGAAAACATTCGCTCAGTCCTTCCTCTGTATGAACTGCACATGTGTATCCATCATACATGTCTTTGATACTATTTATAATTTTTTTATGGTAAGCCATATTGCTTCAGAATTTTCCACAAAGAATCTCTATGAATGCTTTTGAATACTTTTTTGAAGTCGATGAAGTTAAGTACAAAAGGTTTTTGCTTTTCATTGTGTTCCTCCAATATAAGTTGTAGAGTAAAAATGTGAGCTTCTCCCTTTTCTAAACCCAGCCTGTTCTTCGCGCATTACTATATCTATTGAATCCTTTATTCTATTCATGATGATTTTGCAGAATAATTTTGAGGCAACTGACAAAAGTGTCACTCCTTTCCAGTTGTTACAATCTCTAAGATTGCCCTTTTTTAGGATCTTAAGAATGATTCCTTTTTTCCATTTATGAGGCGTCTTCTCTGCTTTCCAAATGACGTTGAACATTTTCTGGCGGTGTATTAAATTATGGCTATCAATTGCCTTGAGGATCTCAGCTGTTAACTAATCCTCTCCAGCAGCCTAGTTGTTGTCCATACGCTTTAAGGAGGTCTCAATTTTGCTCAAGGTGAAGTCATCTAAATTTCTTTGTGAAAACATCTAATTCTGCTGCTGGTGTTTCAGCTTCAAAATCTATTAAACTGTGGAGTAGTGGATGGTTAAGAATTTCTTTGAAGTGTTCCGCCCAATGTGCTTTTATGTCTGTGCTTGTTGTTAGCATTGAACCAGATTTGTCTAGAATTGGTGCTTCACTGGATTTATAGGTGTTTGTCAACAACTTTTGCACAGGATAGAGAGTTCTGCTGTCTCCTGTAATTGCAGCTGTCTCTGCTTTCTCTGCCAAATTGTCTATATAAGCTCTTGTATCTCTTCTTGCTGAACTTTTTACTTTGTTGTCTAATTCTTTGTATGTTGTTTTTGCCAGGACCTTTCCAATATCTGTCTTTAAATTAGTCATGGCTCTCTTTGTGCTTCTCTTCTTTTTTATGTATTTCCATGTAGTGTCTGAAATCCATGCTCATTTTTCCATTTTCTTCAGTTCGGCGCTTGATTCTGCTGCTGTCATTAGTATTTTGCTTTGTGAGTCCCACATTTCATTGATATCTATGTCTTTTTCACAGAGTGCTGGATAACAATTACTTAGCTCTATGTTCAACTTTTTCTTTATGGCTTCATCTTTCAGTTTACGACTATCAATTTTATGTGTAGTTGATCTCTTCTTTTGGCTTTTAATCTTATTTTCCCAATGCATAGGTTGTGGTCTTTATTAACATCAGCACCTCTGTATGCTCTTACATCTATCAATGATGATCTGAATTGTTTAATACACAGGTGATCAATTTGATTTGAGGTTCTATCATCGGGAGCTATCCTTGTTGTTTTGTGTGGAAATAATGTCCCACCTATAACTAAATTTTCTATTAAACATAATTCTATTAATCTTTCTCTATTATGACTTGTTGTATCACACCCTTCTCTCCCCATTACAAGTTCCACTCCTGCGTTGCCTTTTCCCATTTTGGCATTGAAGTCTCCCTTTACAATTAAAAGATCGTGTTTTGGTATTTTGTTTATAAGTTGTTGTAGTTGGTTATAAAAATCGTCCATAACTTCACAATCAACTTCGTTTGTAGGTGCATAACATTGAATAATTGAGTCTTCCATATTTTGTTTTGTAGCGTGTTCGTTTCAGACGGCTATTTACAGGTTCCCATTCTAATAAACTTCTGGCAGCTCTGTCTGTTATCATTATGCCTACTCCTTCACGGTGTTTTCCAACTTCCCTTCCTGAAAAAAACTTATTTTATTGTCAACAGATTTCCTATCTGTTCCAGCCAGCGCATTTCGCTTAATCCTAATATATCTAGGTCATATCTATCCCTATCGCTCATGACTTGGGCTTGTTTTGTCGGCGCGGCCATTGTTCGTACATTCCATTCTTAGGGCCAAAAATACTATCACTATTATCTACTGCTAATTTACACATTCTGTATCAGGTCTACGTTTCATTAACAAAAGCGTTTTCACAATAGCGGCTTGTTAAACCTCTAATCAATGGTTCTATACCAAGCGGGAGAAAAACAAATCCTCCATTTTGGATCCAACCGGAAACCTAGCCTTCTTAGTGAGTATGTTTAAAACTCACATAAACATTGTGTTTCCAAGAAGCAGTTATCATTGGTCTATAGCTGCTTAGTCTAGGTAGATATGCTTAGTTTCCAAGTAGCAGTCATCATTCGTCTATAGTTGCTCAGTCTATGTAGATATGCTTAGTTTCCAAGTAGCAGTCATCATTGGTCTATAGTTGCTCAGTCTATGTAGATATGCTTAGTTTCCAAGTAGCAGTTATCATTGGTCTATAGTAGCTCAGTCTATGTAGATATGCTTAGTTTCCAAGTAGCAGTTATCATTGGTCTATAGTTCCTCAGTCTAGGTAGATATGCTTAGTTTCCAAGTAGCAGTCATCATTGGTCTATAGTTGCTCAGTCTATGTAGATATGCCTAGTTTCCAAGTAGCAGTTATCATTCGTCTATAGTTGCTCAGTCTATGTAGATATGCCTAGTTTCCAAGTAGCAGTCATCATTCGTCTATAGTTGCTCTGTCTATGTAGATATGCTTAGTTTCCAAGTAGCAGTCATCATTGGTCTATAGTTGCTCAGTCTAGGTAGGTATGCTTAGTTTCCAAGTTTCAGTCATCAATGGTCTATAGTTGCTCAGTCTATGTAGATATGCTTAGTTTCCAAGTAGCAGTCATCATTGGTCTATAGTTGCTCAGTCTATGTAGGTATGCTTAGTTTCCAAGTAGCAGTTATCATTGGTCTATGTAGGTATGCCTAGTTTCCAAGTAGCAGTTATCATTGGTCTATAGCTGCTCAGTCTATATAGGTATGCCTAGTTTCCAAGAAGCAGTTATCATTGGTCTATAGCTGCTCAGTCTATATAGGTATGCTTAGTTTCCAAGTAGCAGTTATCATTGGTCTATAGCTGCTCAGTCTATGTAGATATGCTTAGTTTCCAAGTAGCAGTCATCATTGGTCTATAGCTGCTCAGTCTATGTAGGTATGCTTAGTTTCCAAGTAGCAGTTATCATTGGTCTATAGCTGCTCAGTCTATGTAGGTATGCCTAGTTTCCAAGTAGCAGTCATCATTGGTCTATAGCTGCTCAGTCTATGTAGGTATGCCTAGTTTCCAAGTAGCAGTTATCATTGGTCTATAGCTGCTCAGTCTATGTAGGTATGCCTAGTTTCCAAGTAGCAGTTATCATTGGTCTATAGCTGCTCAGTCTATGTAGATATGCTTAGTTTCCAAGTAGCAGTTATTACTGGTCTATAGCTGCTCAGTCTATGTAGGTATGCCTAGTTTCCAAGTAGCAGTTATCATTGGTCTATAGCTGCTCAGTCTATGTAGGTATGCCTAGTTTCCAAGTAGCAGTTATCATTGGTCAATAGCTGCTCAGTCTATGTAGGTATGCCTAGTTTCCAAGTAGCAGTTATCATTGGTCTATAGCTGCTCAGTCTATGTAGGTATGCCTAGTTTCCAAGTAGCAGTTATCATTGGTCTATAGCTGCTCAGTCTATGTAGGTATGCCTAGTTTCCAAGTAGCAGTTATCATTGGTCAATAGCTGCTCAGTCTATGTAGGTATGCCTAGTTTCCAAGTAGCAGTCATCATTGGTCTATAGCTGCTCAGTCTATGTAGGTATGCCTAGTTTCCAAGTAGCAGTCATCATTGGTCTATAGCTGCTCAGTCTATGTAGGTATGCCTAGTTTCCAAGTAGCAGTCATCATTGGTCTATAGCTGCTCAGTCTATGTAGATATGCTCAGTTTCCAAATCATCTTTGTGTGGACAGTCTGCCAAAAAATGAGTGTGTGGCTGCTCATTGCTGTGGCATTACCAGCAGGATAATTTAAAGCAGGGGTAGCCAAGCAATTTTGATCAGCCTGCAATGATTGAGAATTACTCTATATTCTGGCCTGGGCTGAAAATTAGAATTAAAATGTAATCCAAACACAATTTTTTGTTCTTTTTTTTTCTTTAAATAAATCAACATATAAAAAATAGTTTTTTGCTTTGCAAATAGGAAATGATTTTATCATATATTCTGATCATGCAAGACTGTGAAGATCTGTGTCTTTGATAACGAGATACTTAGGCACTGGTTGTCATTTCTAATTTTGATGATTCTGTAAGATGAAAAGGTTGATGTAACTTTCTCTTTAAGATACAGAATAGTTAAGTGATCAGGGTGTTGGGAGTGTATGGTGTGTACATTTAATATAAAAAAAAGGCTTGGAAATGTGTGGTCAGGAGACTTTTAGGCATCAGCAATCTTCAGCTAATTCTGTGAGATCAAAAAGATAATGTAGCTTTGTTTTTAGAGTTGGAATGTGTAAGAGATCATGGCGGTTGTAATAAATGGTATGTATATTTCAATAAGGAAGGATTGGAAGTTAGATGATGAGAAGTGGCAGCAATCTTTATACTTTTGACAATGCTGTAAGAGCAAATGGATGATAGCCCTGTGCATTTAATTTGTAAAGAAAGTTCAAAGCTCTCATTAAGCTAGTAAGCTCTCTATTTAATATTTATAATTTATTGTTCAATTTTCCCTCCACCTCCCTCTCTTTCTTTTTCCTACCCTACCTCTCTCTCTACTCCCTGTTGTTATCCACTTTTTATAGATAACGTCTCCATTACAACAGCTTATGCGTGTAGATAAGGGAATAATGCGTATATAAGGATTTCAATAGTTTCCTGCCGTTGGTATTTTCACATTATTCAGATCCGATCCCTAGTATAGGAATGGTTGGACAGCCCTGATATGGAGGTTGGAGATAGCTATGCAGCAAGTTCTTAGAAACATCAGCTTTATGTTTGCTTTGAATTGATGAGACTCAGATCTTAAATACCTCCTCCTGCTTAATATGTTCATAGATATCACACATGCATCAGGCCCAGAAGCAATGTTTCTGATAGTGTTAAATATACATACTAGACAGCTTCCTATACAGGGCCAGGGTAAATATTGTCTTCATGTGTATTTAGGAGATAACAAGCATATGGAAGTACATTTCATTGCAATTTCTTGTATAATCACTATGTCAAACACTCCATGCACAAGTTTTGCAGCCGTAACAAGGTGCCAAATTGGAAGAAAAGGCTGTTTATATATCTACAACTGATTTCGTCTATATTATAGGGTGGGGATTCTCACATTGTCCATGTCACAAAATGCACAGTGGAACACATTCAGAAATAGTGTTGAGTTGTGCTAGAATTATCATTTCAGATTAGATTTAAGCTGGGTCTGCTGTTCATAAAATTATGAGACCAAATTCCCTTGAGTCGTACTGATAAATCAGAGGCATCCATTGTACAAAAACATGGTTGATATCAAAGGCACAAGAATCAAGTGCAGAATGTTATGGTTGGTGCAGGACAGAGACAATTGGACAGACTATATATGCTAAAATGATACTTATCTGGAAAGAGTAAATCATTTCTGAAGAGATGGAAAACTTCTGCTATCATGACAAATTCAATTTTGGATACCAGATTCTCCTATAAAGTCTGCTGTCTGTTTCAGAGTTTTGGTTGCAACATACAGTTTTTCTTCCCAGGTTGTGGGCAAGGGCCACGTTTACCTCCTCAAGTCTGTTTACTGGATTCAGTCTTGTAGAATGTGTTTTGTTGCCTTATGCCAGGACGCTGTGTCAAAATAGCACCTATCTGGGAGATAAGTAATTGCAGTGCTACAGCAAAGCTGATGGAGGGAATTGACACACAGTGTGTTGTGATAGCTATACATAGGAGAACAATACAAAATTATGACATTTTAACTGACTTTCTCAGACAACAAAAACAGATACACAAGATAAATGTCATAGAATCTAACCACATTATAGGAAGTAACTAGAACTAATGAAAATAAGGAAGAAAATATTGGAGAAAGCTTAGCTTCGTCTAGTGTCCAAGGTTCATACTGTGTGACTGTGAGATGAAGAATGACCACTCATCAAAAGAAAAAGGGAAGCGTAGTGAAAGTTAATCTGCCTACCTGCTACAATAGACAAAGGCTAAGAGAGTTGAGAATTGTGGGTAAGAGGGATTCATATGTAAGTGACAGACACAGCAATCCAACATCACTACCACATCAGACAAGCAATCCAACATCACTATCACATCAGACAAGCAATCCAACATCACTACCACATCAGACAAGCAATCCAACATCACTATCACATCAGACAAGCAATCCAACATCACTATCACATCAGACAAGCAATCCAACATCACTACCACATCAGACAAGCAATCCAACATCACTACCACATCAGACAAGCAATCCAACATCACTATCACATCAGACAAGCAATCCAACATCACTACCACGTCAGACAAGCAATCCAACAACACTCTATCACATCAGACAGACAATCCAACATCACTACCACATCAGACAAGCAATCCAACATCACTACCACATCAGACATACAATTCAACATCACCACCACATCAGACAAGCAATCCAACATCACTACCACATCAGACAAGCAATCCAGCATCACTATCACATCAGGCAAGCAATCCAACATCACTACCACATCAGACAAGCAATCCAACATCACTATCGCATCAGACAAACAATCCAACATCACTATCACATCAGACAAGCAATCCAACATCACTACCACATCAGACAAGCAATCCAACATCACTACCACATCAGGCATACAATACAACATCACTACCATATCAGACAAGCAACCCAACATCATTACAACATCAGACATACAATCCAACATCACTACCACATCAGACATACAATCTAACATCACTACCACATCAGACATACAATCTAACATCACTACAACATCAGACAAGCAATCCAACATCACTACCACATCAGACAAGCAATCCAACATGACTACCACATCAGACATCCAACTAACATCACTACCACATCAGACATACAATCTAACATGACTACCACATGAGACATACAATCCAACATCACTACCACATCAGACATACAATCCAACATCACTACCACATCAGACATACAATCCAACATCACTACCACATCAGACATACAATCTATCATCACTACCACATCAGACATACAATCCAACATCACTACCATATCAGACATACAATCCAACATCACTACCACATCAGATAGGCAATCCAACATCACTACCACATCAGACATACAATCCAACATCACTACCACATCAGACAAGCAACCCAACATCACTACAACATCAGACATACAATCCAACATCACTACCACATCAGACATACAATCTAACATCACTACCACATCAGTACAATCTACCATCACTACCACATCAGACAAGCAATCCAACATCACTACCACATCAGACATACAATCTAACATCACTACCACATCAGACATACAATCTAACATCACTACCACATCAAACATACAATCTAACATCACTACCACATCAGACATACAATCCAACATCACTACCACATCAGACAAGCAATCCAACATGACTACCACATCAGACATCCAACCAACATCACTACCACATCAGACATACAATCTAACATGACTACCACATCAGACATACAATCTAACATCACTACCACATCAGACATACAATCTACCATCACTACAACATCAGACAAGCAACCCAACATCACTACCACATCAGACAGACAATCCAACATCACTATCACATCAGACAAGCAACCCAACATCACTACCACATCAGACAGACAATCCAGCATCACTACCACATCATACAAGCAATCCAACATCACTACTACATCAGACAGACAATCCAACATCACTACCACATCAGACATACACCAACATCACTACCACATCAAAAAAGCAATCCAACATCACTACCACATCAGACAGACAATCCAACATCACTACCACATCAGACAGGCAATCCAACATCACTACCACATCAAACAAGCAATCCAGTATCACTACCACATCAGGCAGGGTGTTGCCTCATCCAAAGAATATTGCTAGGCACTGCATCCCAGCTACATTTGAGTAAATACACACATATACCCAGCTACTCGTGTGAAATACTCATATATAAAGATCTTGAACTTATCACATGGAGCTAAGTCTTTCTCATTATATTTTCTTGTTTATTTAAATAGTTTAAATAATTTATATTATAGATTCTATTATATTTCTCTTGTGTGTCCATGTGTCTTATTTTCTTATTGTCTGAGGAAGGGCATATGCAGATTTGTATTGTTCTCCTTTGTAAAGCTGTCACTATACACTATGTTCAACTTGTACCTATCTTGAGTTTGGAGTACATAACTTGATAATTAATATATATCCCCCACTCATTGTATTTTGGACAATTATGATGCAGGAATCCAAGCAATAAAGTTGGCAATAGAAAAACTGCTGAACAGCCCACAGCCTGTGTGTTTTTGACAGTCGCAAGATCAGTACTCCAGGCACTGCATTCCAGAAAATTGCCACAGCTGCAGACCTTATTGACTGAACTCTGTAAGCCTCACAGAGTTTGTCCTCCAGTGGATTCCATCTCACTGTGGAATGCCAGGAAACGAGAGAGCAGATCAGCTTGCAAAAGAAGGTACAACAGGCACACAACTAGATACACCACTTATATATCATCAGAAGAAACAGATAATCAAATCACTCAGAAGACCACAAGTGATGGGAACAAGTTATCATTATACGCCTCAGAACAGGACACAATCGACTCCAGAGTCACTTCTTCTTCTTTCCTTCCTCATTTGCCTTTCAGCATCGAGGGGAGATATAATTTGCGGTCTTTTGCTCCTCTGTTCACCTCTGCTGCTGTTATGTTTCCTAGTGCTTCTAATATTCCATTGATCATCTTTTTTATGGTTGACCTTTGGGTCTGGTATTCTCACAATGTTTATTGAGGGCTCGTGTTGTGTTTTGATCTTTCTGCCTTATCATGTGGCCAAACCATTTTATCTGTTGTTTCTTTATATATTATGTGGTGGGGGCTATTCCTAGCTTTTTTCTCAGTTAATTTCTGATTTTATCTCTCAGACTGTTTCCTGTCGTTTGTCTGACACATTTAATCTCAGTAGAGGTTAGTTTTCTTATTGTTCTTGCATCTAGGGTCCAGGTCTGGCATTGGTAGCATAACGCTGAGATGAAGATTGTAGTGTATAGTGCTCATTTTGCCTCTAGTTATTTCCTTGTTGGACAATAGTGGTGATAACTGTCCAATGATTTGACATGCTTTGTTACATCTTGATTCTATCTCTGCTGTTTGTGAAATATCGTTTGTCACTAAACTTCCTAGGTATTTGAATTCCTCTACTTGTTTTAGTTGTCTGCCTTCTATAGTTATGTTGATGTGAAGCAGTGAGTATAAGGTGGGGGACAAATGGGAGTGTATGGGAGAAGTTGAGGGGAGAGTGATAAGAGTTTAACTAAAATGAGAATCAGTGAGTCCACAGGGAAATGTGTTTAGTAATAAAGAGATTAGAGAAACATCGAATCGCACGGGAAAGAATAAGACGCAGTTAGGAGTGAGGTTGAAATGTAAAACGAGGTATGATTGGTCGAAAGTAGGGAAGTGAGGAAGAATGATAGGTTGGGAAGTCAGTCGAGCTAAAACAAGTGCTCAGTGCGGACGGTTTTGTTGTTGTTTGGCAAACCGGTACCGTGAGCATAGTGAGTTATGGTGCCCATTAGGGGTTAGAGTTAATCAGTTGGGGTACTGTGGTCGAGTAACACGGACCGTGCTGCAGATTCATGGACAGTCAGATTTGTGTTAGTGTAAGGATTTATAGAGTTTGCAGATTTGCGTGCAATCAGAATTGTGTTAGTGTCAGGAGTTATGAAACTCTAAGACAATGAACAATTGACTTGACAGGAAGCTAGACAGCTCCACAAATTCAGGCTCAGTGATGAATACAATGTGGTAATGTAGTCGCTGCATCCTGAGGCAATGAACAAAGCAGGTGGCAGGAAGAGAGACAGCTTTAGTATAAGTTCAGGCTCAGTGATGAGTGTGAGCTTAGAATGTAGTTGTGAAACACAGTAGCAAGGAATAAATTACTTGACAGGGAGCTAGACAGCTCCCAAACTCATGCTCGATGATGAGTATGAGGTCATAATGTAGTTGCTACATCCAATGAACAAAGTAGGTGACAGGAAGAGAGACAACTTGAGCTAGTTCAGGCTCATTGATGAGTACAACATTAAAGTGTAGTTGCAGGTTCTGAACCAACGTGGGTGCTGGCAAAGGCACGAGTAGACAACAGTGGGAGAGTCAGCAGCATTGACCAGTGGCCTACCAAGTGAAGGGGTCATTTGGAGTGTGGGGAGTCAGAGGCAGAGCATGTGGGCTCCTTGTGGTTGCCATACAATGTGAGAAGGGCCTCTGAGACACATGCTGTGGGTGTGTTTGTGTAATTATGATGCGAGGTGGAAATTCTTGCAAATAAACTTCGAGTGTATATGTTACCTTGTGTTCATGAACTATTTCCTAGCATGCAATATGTGTATGTCTGTGCCTAGTGAAGAACGAAACTGGGTGGGCCACCAAACACAGGCCCGTGAAGCAGAAGCAGTCATCACATCGAACAGCGCGAAGTACTAGAGTATACAACCACATCGATCAAGGGGGGCCAAGCAGCAGTCCAGCCCTTAGCCGAGCTGATGGGTGTCAGTACTGAGAGGGCAGTGCAGTGTCCAGGCAAGGCGAGCCTCAAGATTAACCAACATTGAGTCCACGAATAGGTCAACCAATACGGAACGGGGACCCGTCTGTATCAAGTGGCCTGATACGGGGTCAAGACGAGCTGTCCAGGGCAAGACGCCACAACAAGCGTTGAAGTCAAGGGTGTTCAATTCGATCATAAGTTCTAGTTGAGGTCAGCAGGCTACAGAGTGCTGTGTGATTTAAGAGCGCTTACTGGTATAGATGTTCCACAGCCACATTTATACAAAATTCAAGATTGGCACCTCAACTACATGTACATGTGAGCACACACTCCAAGACTGTATTGAATATAGTAAAAAAAAAAAAAAAAAAGTAAAGTGCCCCATCACGCCAAGTGGCGTATAGGGAATCTGGTGTTGGTGACCATAAATTTTACAGACCTTCGGCACATGATTTTTGGGGTAATGTGGTCGGCATTACGCCCGTGCCGCTTTACTTTCCCAGAAAAAAATCCGGTACCCATTTAAGGCTGGGTGAACCCGAAAGCCATCGGTTGGGATTGAACCCTACCTCTTGTCCTTTGTAGTCCAGTTCACTAACCACTAAGCTATATCACGGCTCCCATTGAATATAGTAGACTGAGGAAAATCCATTGGTACAAAGATACAACGCTACGGACAAAACTATACGGGCCACCACTGCAAGAATTACAAAAGACAGTAAAAATTAAAAAAGGAAATAACATTGCAGATATAGACAATATTTCTGCTGAACAAAAGATAGATAGATTGTGTTTTGGGAGATCTTCTTTCCACTTTGAATGGTAATGCCCTTTGATAATAGATTTAAATTCTTCGTACCTGACTTCCTGGGCTGCATTTTTGCCAAAAATAAAAATAAATGGACAAAAGCTCAAAACGGTTGACAAATTTAAAAATACTTAGGATCAATTGTCAGTGATGAAGGCTCAAAATCTTAAATGTAGGCTAGAAATTACAGCAGCCTTGCAAGGTTAAAACCTATTTGAAAAGATAAGAACTTCTCTCTTGGCTCTAAAATTAGGCTTGTTTTAAATTAGTTTTTCTATATGCTTGCAAAACATGGACACTTACAGCAGAGCTAGAGAAGGAAATACAAGCTGGTGATGAAATGTCATCATAAGATTTTTAGCATCTTTCACAAACAAAAAAGTTTGCAATAGGACACAACAGGCAGTCAGAGTACATGATAATCTTTTGACTATTTGAAGAAATGCAAAATAAAATGGTTTGGTCATGTATCTTGATTTTTGATTTATCAAAAACCATTCTGCAAGGAACTGAAAGGGGTGGTTGAGAAGAAGAGGTAGACAGAAAAAGAGATGGGAAGGTAACATCAAAGAATGGACAGGTCTTAGCATTGCAGAGTCTTCAAGAGGGAAAAGAAGAAGGCTGATAAATCTGTCAGTGGTGCCTCAACAGCCCTAGGGCTGTTATGAGATGAAAAACTTCACATAGCTGACCAGATGGTTTTCTTGTGGTAGTTTCTCTCCTTCTTTGGCTAGTCATCTTCTTACTCATTTCCTTGTATGTTGCAGTGTGACAGTATTCCACTTGATTATCTCTTAAACTTATAGCACACCAGAGTTGTCCTCAAGTTATCTACCTCACCATTCCTGGATATTTTCAGTGCTGTAGAGCTGACAGCACATCCGTCGGTATCACCACTTTTTTGTGCACGTTACTTTTGAGTTGGATGGCTAGTTCTGCTATGGCTTTGAGGACTTATATGCTTTCTTTGAGGACTTATATGCTTCCTTTGAGGACTTGTATGCTTTCTTTGAGGACTTATATGCTTTCTTTGAGGTCTGTATGCTTTTTTTCCTTGATCCCTATTATATTTTCTTTGATCTCTGGTATTGTATATCCCGAGGTTGGTTATTGCCGATTGGATGTATGAGTTTTGGTTTTGTTAGAAACAGAAATGAAAGGAACTAATTTTGCTAGACTGTCTTGGATGCTGTGATCCAGGCCATGACACTACATTTAAGGACTAGTGTAACTCTCCCTGTGTACAATCATTTCAAAATTGTTCTTTCTGCTCCACAGTTGGTTCCTGCTAGTTTCTTCAATAGGTTAATTTGGTTTCTGACACTTTTATTTACTGTATGTCCAAATCATTCTGCGGTCCATAGTGACAACTAGGTATGTAGAGCATGGAGTAAATAATCTTTTATTTATAATATTTCTGAGTATTTGATGAGAGGAAGATTGTGTAGGTTGGTTTTTTCCCTCACTGATGAAGCCATAATAAAAAGACGATTAGAGGCCACAGAGATGGGATTTCTCAGAAGAATGTTGAAAGTTCCCTGGACAGCTAAAAAGACCAATGAGCAAGTTCTCAAAGAGGCCAACACAAAAAGGGAGCTCTTAAAAAACATCAGAAAGAAGCAATCAACATTTTTCGGGCACATCATGAGAAGAGGAAAGTTGGAATACTTGGTTACAACTGGCAAAATAAAAGGAAAGAGAGACCGTGGGCGACAAAGAGAGAAAATACTGGATAGCTTGGTGTCATGGCATGGAAAACAGTCAACAACAGAACTGATACGATGCACTGTAGATAGAAAATTGTGGAGGGACATGATCACCTACGCCAACCGGTAAGGCACATGATGATGATGAAGCCATGGATTTGTCTATTTTTCTAGTTTTTTAAAGGGCATCTTGTACCCTGAAACTGGCCACAATTCTTCTCTTGCACATAAACAAAAGATTGTAATTGCTATCGGCTGGAAGTACACACCTTGAAATTAAATAGTTAACAGCAGACAATTCTGAAAAAGGCAATGTTACATACTGATTGTTCTTTTCTGCAAGACAAGATTTAGTCTGGGATTTCTTGAGTAACATCAGGGGCTTAGCAGAGCCACTCTACAAAAAACGTCACTGGAGACTGGGTCTGCCAGGATCACTGTGCTGTCAACTCTGACAACAATGAATTTCAAAACACTCCCAACAAAAAAGCAAAACTGTGAAACTCTTTTAATTTCTTTGCATAAGAATACATATAACACGTTTGATAAAGCAGATTACTATTCAAATTTTAAGTCACACAAAATGTTTCTTTGATGTAGGAAAAAAAACAAATAATTAAAAAGCTGTATGTGTTATCCAAATAATGACATCAACCATACGCTGAAAGATGTGGTTTTCATTTAGTTGTATGTGAAAACCATATTAATGTTCAGAAATTAAATAAAATTCATCAACTTTAATTTGAAAACTTCATAAATCTAAATGTTTTCCTGTTCATTATTTATTCATAAAATGGAACTATACTCGTAGCTAGAATTGAAAATGGTAAGATTCACTTCCTATATTCCAGCAAATTATATCCTGGTACCAAAATCCCATTGACAAACTTATGAAAATGAGTCTGGTTTTCTTCATGACAGACAGAATAAAATGGCCATAGTACTGTCAGCACTGTCTTTCCCAGTATGTACCTTATGTGTTTTAGTAACAGAAGAAATGTGTCCAAAATAAATCATTTTTAAATAAGTAAATCTCAGTCTTAAAATAATTGAACAGTTTTATCTACCTGTTTCACAATTGATGATTGAACAGTTTTATCTACCTGTTTCACAATTGATGATTGAATACAAATTGAAGCTTACACTACATCAGATCATAACTTCCATGAAGTTGTACAACCTCTATCATGCCAGGTTGTATCTAATGCAGTGGCAGGTTACAGTGGGAGAAAGGCATGCTTTCCTAGGGTCAGGGGGAAACAAGCAGGGAAGGTACTCATAGGCCAGACACATTTTTAAACGGTTACATTTAATAGATACTACAATTAGATTTATAAGACAAATATCCAAGCCTTTTAGCCAAGTATTGCACTTTAAATAAAACTTCAAAATAAAATCACAAAATAATTTTAGAACAAAAAATATTGTACATGTCTGGCACATTTTCTAATAATTTATACAAATATTTCATAATACATTCACACAATATTGGATATGGTGGCTGTTGTCCAAATAATAAGTTTTATTTCTCTTCATTGTCACATTAAAACCAAATTATCCACATTCTGTGGGGCTTTTACCTTTTGACCAAAATACAAAGGTAAAGGTGTCTTGTTGCAGTTTGTAACAATTAAGCTGACACAAATCGCCTCTGAGACGTATTGAAACGATTATGTTAAACCTGATTTTAAAGAAAATAAAATTCTCTGATAAAAACACAACATTTTAAAACAACAGAAGAAGCACTGGATACATTTTATCTGAAATATCAACATATTAAAAAAAAGCATTGTCACTTCATATATCTGCTTGTCTATCAGTAACCCAGAAAGTAATGTTTCCTGTCACTGACATGCAGATCTCAGACCCTACTCTATGTCAATTAATCATGTGTGTCACACATTGTTTCTCCAACTTGAATCTTCACTTACATAAATTTGCACGTAAAAAAAAATGTGAATAAAAAAATGTGTGTGCTTGTGCAAGTTTAGTCTTGGATACTCATTACAAGCATGGACAATTTTCACTGATATTAGCTGTGTTATCCACATGTCTACAAACGGTTACTCTTTGAATGCAGTAGTCAGGTGATTCAATGAGCTGCTTTGATTTGCCTTGCAACTCCCATCTTCCAATGATAAATTCCTTTCCTTACTTACCAGTTCTCTATTTTTTGGCAAAAAAAAACTGAACCTTTCTTGACAATTATTGCTCAATCAATGCTCATAATTCGCTATCTGAAACTTGAATGTTCCTGGGATATCACTGTCAACAAAGACAGATGAGTTCTCCTTCATGAAACATTTCTATTTGTCTGTGTAGTTTCTGTGTAGTTGGTGTCTCAGATTTGATTTCTTTATTGTTGTCAAAAGGTGATCATCTCCTTCAATGAGATCATCTTTCAAGTACTTAACTGGGAGAGAAAATAGGGAGTTTAATTGTACCTAAATCACAACACATCTTGGCATCATCAATGTGTATCTGTAATTGTTACAGTTCTTGCTCCAAAAGATTGATTCATTATAATATTTTCTATAAATAAATATGCATCAGTTATTGCATTTCTCAATCACAACCTAATACAATAAAATTACACACTATTACGGTACATTTAACCATCATTTGAAGAGGGGAGTAATGAAAACATTCTGGATTGAAGTACAAACATGTTTTTGGTTTCACAGATAAGTTACATTTCACTGTAACCAAATAACTACTGAGGACAGGTGACTAACACTGTAACCAGACTAGATGTGTAAATGCTCATCTTTTCTCAACAGCTGTACAATGAAGATGAACTCATGGTTAACATCGTTACTAATCATTGCAGTCAGATCATTGCATATGGATCCATGTTTGCTGTCCTTTTCTTCTGCACAATCCCCCCAATTTTCCAAACAACAAAAAAACAAACAAAAACAAAACAAAAAATGTAACAACAACATTAAAGAAATAAAGTACACAAATAATTAGCAACATTTGAAAGGCTCCAAGAGTGGAGACTTGTGGGTTGGAAGTTGAGAGTGAGAGCAGAGACCACTTCAGGTTCATATCAAGCTTCCTGTGGTATCATTTCTCATGCACAATGTGATTGGACTGCCAGTAAAGAAAGACAGTCTCTGTATCTGTCATTGTTGACGAGCTCTACCAGACCCTCTTAATGTGGTTTTCTGCTAATTTCTGTCACAAGTTGGCTCAGCTGGGGGAGGTATTAACACCAAGGAAGTCAACTGCCTTCTCCAAATACTATAGCCTAATATTGTCATGTGTAATACTTCACTCCCTTATGATATTTGATGTTGAAGACATATATTTGTGTGATGAGGAGAAACAACAAACCTTCACAAATGGGAAACAGAGAGAAAATGAGGTGGACCTAGAGAAATACTAGAAAAAGTCAATTAAGGCCAATAACAGGAGGCATCAGCTCCCTAATAAAGGTTGAGAGTATCAAAGGGACATTTTGTGACGTACAATGCAAACTCTGACACTTAATAGCAAAAATCAGTGGACATGGAGAGACTAAAACATTGATCCTATGTGCCATCTTCAGTTCAATAGGATAATAGATAGACAGATAGATCTCAGACCGCAATCTACATACATTTTAACATGACATTTCTGTCAACTATTCTCCAGGCCATGTCAGTGACATACTTCTGCTAATAGACTAAAACAAATCCAGTCATGGCATTTGGAAATGGCCCTGAACTGATATGCTAGATGATCACTGAAAGGCATAAATAACTGAACAGAAAATTTATATTTTTTAAAATGTCACAGAGCTTAAAAAAAATTTTTTTTTTAAGTCAAGAAAGTGTGTAGTGAGAAACAGGTGCATGAAGGGAGCTTATTATAAATAAAAATGTAATAGACATCACATATGAGAAGAAAACCAACAGCAAAACTGATAGACTTCCCTAGAGAAAGAAGAGTGAAAATCCAGAATCCGTTATTTCTTCTATCTCTCAACATAGCGTGAACGATGAGCCTCAGGATAAATATTCCTCTAGTCAGAGAGACTAATACAATAGGTGCTGCCTTGCATTTACAAAATGGAGAGAGTGAGTGGCTATTAAGTGTGTAGCAAATAAAAGTCTCAAACTATAACAAACAGAAGAAGACAAAGGATGATATTTATTGTATACTGCAAGTGAAACATGGCCATACTGATCAAGTTAGTTTCATGAGTTACATACATACTGATCAAGCTAGTTTCATGAGTTACATACTGATCAAGTTAGTTTCATGAGTTATATACTGATCAAGTTAGTTTCATGAGTTACATACATACTGACCAAGTTGTTATCATGAGTTGTGGACATATTAATCAAGTTACTCTCATGAGTTAGGGAAACACTGGTCAAGTTACTCTCTTGGATAAGAAGTAAAACTTGTATAAAGTAACTGTTGCAGAAAATGAAAAATGCCAATGAAATGAATGACTCACATGTCACAGAAAGCTTGTGTTTAAAGATAAAATGTTTCACAAAGTAACAAAACATCCATTAAAAAAATACAAACCACAGATTAAAATCACAAATCTCAGTGAAATCGTAGAACATATTGTTCCATACACACTTACACAACTGTAAACAAACAATAGAAAATAAAAATTTGACATAACTAAGAATGTGAAGAAATGACTATACAAATAAAAAAAATCTTATGCTGAGACTGTATATAACATAAACAAACAAATTAGATGAGACAACTGGTTGTGACTTGAGAAAGAGAAAACTCAGATAATTGTGTTGCCATCAACAAAGTTTAGAATCATCAATTGATGTGTGCACCATGGGCCAGCAGTAACTGAAAAGGCATGTTGACCTTGCAAACATACAACATAAATAAGAAAACACTTCAGTGAGAATGACATCATCTCACAGGTTCTATGAGTCACTTTTGATAGCTTGACACATTTGCTAGGTATTATAATACCAGACAAAACAGCTCCTAAGAACAAGGCAATCAAGCAAATGATAAAATAACTGCACTGTGTACAGATATAACTGTGTAAATTGTATTTGAATTTGAAACACAAAGAAATCTGGTCTAATCATTTCTAACTACCTAGTACAGGTGTAGCTTGCGTTTAATGTCATTACGTTTCCACTCTGCCATTTTGTAGAAGCTTTCTCGTGGCATATTGAACAAATTTTCAAACTCCTGTGTAGACAAGTGAATCTGAAGAGCACATGATTGGAAATATGAAAGCAGTTTTAAAAGAGAAACACAAACAATTTCTCTCATTTTGCCAAATTATGCTTATCATACAGAGCAAACTGTCAACATGCATAATGTCAAGTCAATAACTGGTTTGTCCTTGTCATTCAAAAATGTGCCACTGTTCTGTTATAGTCACCAACTGTTACCTTCATGCATAATGTCAAGTCAATAACTGGTTTGTCCTTGTCATTCAAAAATGTGCCACTGTTCTGTTATAGTCACCAACTGTTACCTTCATGCATGACTTGAATCTTCTTATTTCCTTCCTCAACTACCTTTCAGCATTGAGGGGAGATATAATTTGCAGTTTTTTGTTCTTCTGTTTGCCTCTACTGCTGTTATGTTTCCTAGTTAATCCATGTTTTTCGTGGTCGGCCCTCGGGTCTTGTGTTTTTGCAACGTTTATTAAAAGCTCTTAGTGTTGTGTTTTGATCTTTCTGCCTTATCACATAACCAAATCATTTTATCTGTTATTTCTTTATGTGTTCTATGGTTTTTTTTTCTCAGTTCTTCATTTCTAATCTTATCTCTCAGGCTGTTTCCTGCCATTCATCTAATCCTTTCATCTCGGTGGTGGTTGTTTCTCTTATTGTTCCTGTATCTTGGGTCCAGGACTGATGTTGGTATAGTTCGTTCACAAATTCGTGCCCACAGAGTTGATCAATTATCTCGGAAACTGTTTGATGAATTTCTGTAATTCTTTTTCATGAAATCTTATGTTGATTTCACTGATCTTCAGCTTTTATAATATTTAAGTACAAAGGTAGTCTGAAATTTGCACAAATCATTTTTTGTTATATAATTTTAGGAAAATATCAATCTGCGTGCTCTAAACATTAGATTTTACTGTAAATTATGTTAATTTTCTAACAATGCAAGCCAAAGGCGTATCCGTATTACATTGAATAGGGCAAAATTTTTCATTTGATTTTATATCTTCGTCATAGAGATAGGTAAACTTTGACCACAGTATCAAACACACATATTCGCCAAATAGTAGACGTGTCATCAACAAAATATATGGAACAACCAGAACATTCAAACACACACAGTCAGCAAATAGTAAGAGTGTCATCAACAAAATTGTGCACATGTCATACATATGTTATTCCGAATAAGAAGTCTCTAAGAGGTTAACAACTGTTATCGGTTGGACAAACTGCAATCCATCTCGTTGCCAGCATTGTTCTTCTTCTCTGAGCACATGGTCGTCACATTTTCTCCAGTATTCAATGTCTATCGTTGAGAGGGCATCACGCGTCAATTCTTTAACATCACACATTTTAAACATCCTGTTCTGCACAGCAACTAGCCCTTTGACTTTAGCCCACACAAGTTCTATTGGGTTGATTTGCGAATGATAAGGTGGGAGGCGAAGAGATGTGTGGCCATACTTTGCAATTATTTTATCAATTTGATTTAACTTTGTCTTCTTAGTTTGTCTAACAAGTTGCAACAACTCTGGTTTTAACTGGGTGTTTTGAAATCCTCCAGTGCTACCGCATTATGATAGGATGCATTGTCCATTACAAGACATGAAGGTCTATCCAGAATGGGGAGTAGAGTGTCCATTCATTTCAGTGTGGTAGTCCCTATTGTCTGTAGACTTTGATTGAAAAATAAGTTGTGTGTCATTAACAAGACCATTCTCTCTTATGCCAGCATGTACCAATATAATGCGTTGTCCTTTGCTGCTGGGAATGCTTCTTTTATTTTCTCTGTCAATTGATTGCCATTCTTTCTCATATATATGATGAGCATTGACCCACGTTTCATCCAAATATACTATATCATAGCCTTCCATTCGTCACTCATGGATCTGCCTCAGGTATTTGCTTCGGGCAGCTATCAGGTGTGCTTTTTCATAAACAATATTTCTACCACTAGCAGATTTTCGAAAAGTGAAACCAACGCCCCTTACGATCTTCCAAAGAGTCGTTTTTGAGATTTCAATATCACATTCTAATTGCAGTCGAACTTTAAGTTTGAGCAGTGTAACAAGTTGATTCGATTCAAACATTTTCAAAATTTCACGTCTAATAACATCTGTGTCAAAATCATCAACTTTCATTTTTCTTCCTTGCTTGACCGTCGCCTCTGCAGAGTCAAAGTTCTGTCCTATCCATCGATTGAAAGACTTTCTATCTATATTTAGAGCTGTCCGTGTTCTGTTTTCTGGTTTTTTTATATTGTAATATAACTGACCCCTTTTAGATTCCTTGCAAAAGTGCATGTACAATAACACAGTTACCTTTTGCATAGTGATGAATTTACACTTTAAACTCTTCATGGTTTTAAAAATCAAGTAGTCACTTCACAACAGCTTACAAATTATCACACATACAGGAATATTCATTAATAGTAAATATTTTGTCAAAATACGCCTCAGGACCAATTTAACTAGAAACCAGAAATGAAATTACCAAAACAAAATCTCAAGAGTGGCACACTTCTTACAAGTTAAGAGTGCAAAACGGTGCTAAGATAGTGTGGTGCACACGTGAAATTTGCCTTTTTAATTGGTGAGTTGATTACAACAGATGGGGATGTTGTAAAATCCTAAAATTTAGGACAAGCAAGAAAATCCTATTTTTATATACCTCAAATAAGCAAAAATCTTTCCTAAATGCCTGACAGTAGAGCAAAAAATCAGACTCAAGGTCAGTGAAAAAATAAGATTTCACGAAAAATAATTACAGAAATTAATCAAACAGTTTCCAAGAGAATTAATAAATTCTGTGGGCACGAATTTCTGAACGAACTAAAGTAACATACAGCTTGTCCAATTATCTGAAGGCCACAAGATATCAGTTTATACAGTTTGTGGTGTATGTAATGTTACATTTTCAAGAACCATCAAAGTCTCTTTTGAGTTTCAATTCTAGATTTTGCAATCAATTTTATCAATAGTTTAACATTCTTTGTGGTGTGTTGTGTAGTCAACACCCTATTGTCCTTTAAACATTTTCTGTGATGTGAAAACAGCAGTTACAAGATCTCACTATCATTAATACTCTCACAGTCCTTACATCCTCCACAGAATAGTTATAATGACTCATTCTGACAGAATTATTGCAACTCATTCCATAAATTATCTTCATTTAGGACTTACCTCAAGGTGGTTTGTGTCAACATCTTTAGGCAGATCAAAGTTGGTAATCTTCAGTTTATCATAGGCATACATCTGTTAAATTAAACTCAATTGGTCAGGTATTTACCAAACTGCACAAGCTCATGAAATCAAATAAAGACTATTTTAGTCTATTTTTAATGAGACAAACTCACAAATTCAATCATCATCATCATTGAGTGCCGTGTCCACATCGAAGGTTGGCTACCATTGAGCACCATTCTGCTCTGTCTCTTGCTTTGATGGTGTAGATTGTCATATGCTGATTTGTCCATCTTTTGATGTTACTCGTCCATGATAGTCTTGGTCTGCCTCTTTTACCTCGTATTTTCCCTTCCAATATTACTTTTAGTAGGCTGTTGTGTCTTTTAACATGCCCCAAAAATTTCATTTGTCTTGTTCTAATTATGTTTAGTAGTTCTCTTTTCATTTTCAGTTGTTTTAAATCTTCATCGTTTGTTTTCTTTTCTTCCATCCAATTCTACCTATTCTTCTATAAATCCACATTTCAAAGGCATCAATTTTCTCTTCTGTTTTCTTGTCCTATGTCCATGTTTCTGCACCATACAGGAATATTTAGAAGATGTAAAATTTTGCTATTCTTAGTTTTAGCCCTTGTGTTATCTGTTTTGATGTTAGTATACTTTTCATGGCATCAAAATTACTTTTTGCCATACTAATTCTTTTGTTTATTTAATTTTTACATTTTTCATCACTGGTTATGGTATGTCCCAGGTAGTTGTAGCTCTGAACTGTCTCCAGGTGTATTCCTTCAACTTTCTCAAATTCAATCAACAGATGCTAAATTATAAACATTTAGACTCTTGCTTTTAAAATATAATAGTCATCTTTTTCTTTTCACCCTTCAAGCTGGCATGAATGCTTTATGTCAAAGCACAACGATATCTGCATCTTTCAGCCTGAAATCTGTTTTCAGCACATTTAGGATTTCTCAATTTTGCTCGGAGAGCAGCCATTTATGGCACACCTTTATTTAGCTTTTAATTGCTGAGTATTTTTTAATTATGAAGTGTGCACAAGAAATTAGCCAAGATGTACATCATGTTTTATTTCATGTTATATCTTGGTATTAGACTTATAGTTCAGAAACTAAAATAGTAAATAATTTGACCACTACACACAAGCTACTAACTGCATTATTTAGAAAAAATTCTCTTATGTATCGCTTGCATCACACTAAAGCCTTGTCTTGTCTTTTTTTAATGCCATAGGTTGGTACTTGGACCCATGATGGTATGTGGCATGTTGTAATGGCTTTCTTGAATTCCCAGATTTTAATGAAGGAGTTGGAACTTGGCCTGCCTACAGGTACTACAACACTAGGTCTTCTATGTGAGTAAATCATACTAAATGGAGAACATGGTGATCCTTGCCTTTCTTGGCCTGCCTGCAGGTACTACAACACTAGGTCTTCTATATGAGTAAATCATACTAAATGGAGAACATGGTGATCCTTGCCTTTCTTGGCCTGCCTACAGGTACTACAACACTTATATGAGTAAATCATACTAAATGGAGAACATGGTGATCCTTGCCTTTCTTGGCCTGCCTACAGGTACTACAACACTAGGTCTTCTATGTGAGTAAATCATACTAAATGGAGAACATGGTGATCCTTGCCTTTCTTGGTCTGCCTGCAGGTACTACAACACTAGGTCTTCTATATGAGTAAATCATACTAAATGGAGAACATGGTGATCCTTGCCTTTCTTGGTCTACCTAAAAACTGGCTGTTTCCAGGGAGAATGATTTGGAGGTCTTGATCAGCTGATAGGCCCGCCAACACTTTTTTTTGTAACCACAGGTCCCAGGCACTTAACTCCTCAACATTAAAGCCTAGATTTTATCCACAGCAACAAAATACAAATTCTCATAATACCAATCAATATAGATTGCTTGAATTATCTTCTTATAATTTTCTATTCATGTGTTTCAATTGCATGGTATTAATTGTAGCTTAAGTATAACATTTATTTTACTTTTGTTGTTTCCCAATATTTATTTTATAGGATAAAAGATTTAATTCTATCTGTACGTTTCGCCTCGCTGTGCGTTACGTCAATCCCATTTGCTTACATTTCGCCGCATAGTGAGCCTCTCTCTCTCTCTCTCTGCGATCAAGACTCAATCAGAGTAGGATTCCAGACTCTCTCATGAAGTCAGCTGTCTGTTTAAGTGAATCGATTGCCTCATATAGTTTCTCTTCCAGGGAGGCAGGTGTGGACCACATTGCTCTTCTCAAGACTATGTACTGGGGGCAATCCTGTACAACATGTTTTGTAGTCACATTGTCCAGTGTACAGTGGCATAGGCTGGTTGTACCTATTTTGAATTTGGTGAACATGTGATTTCTCATTCTATTGTGGCCAGTGCGTAGGCAAAGTATGATGACTTGATCCCTCCTTGATAGTTGATGGTATCCGTCCCTCTCGTTATGATTTAGGTGTTCTCGTTTCCATTTTTCATAGAACAGATCTTTGAGGATGGATTTGGCTTCATCATAGCTGAGCAGATGGGTTATCTTGTGGTAATCTCCCTCCCTCTTTAGCTAATTTGTCTGTGCATTCGTTCATATTAAATTAAAAATTATACAGTATTTGTGGCGAATTTGAAGCTCTAACACCATCAGTATTGATTTAGAATTATTTAATGACAATGGCTAGAGGTCACTTACTGTTGGTTCTATTTCTGTGTGCCAGGTATTCTTCTGCAACTGTAGCAATGATATTGATGGTGGGTCATACCCACTGTAGGAGGAATCATGTCTCTAAAAAAAGGAGATACATGTAATAGTGATAATAATGAGACTGCTGTCCAATCAGCACTTGTGTAGGTGAATGATGAAATAAATGCAACGTAATCAAACAAGAGATACGAGTACACAGTTGGCTGACAGTAATGAACTGAAAAGTTCTAGAGAAAAATAAGTAAGTGATTGAAGAAGAAAACAACATGAAATTATTGACATAAAAAATAAACAGATGAAAATTTGAGAGAATTTAGCAGACAAAACAACTGAAAAAGGGTGATATGAATTTTTTGCTGCAAAAATTGGCAAATTGATCCCTGTTAGCAAATACATTCCTGGACATTATTTATTTATCTCATTTAAAGATATTTATCATTACATTCTCTATTTAATGTTCTACCATTAGATGCATATTTATGGGAAAATAAGTTCTGTATTTATTTTAAATAAGAAATCTAATCACATCTGAAATTCAGTTCTATCTATCTATTGTCCTTTCGAGCCGAAGACGGCACATAGGGCAGAACCACAATCACAAAAACAGAAACCTTGCATGCCAAAATGGCACATATTGCAGAGATCGCTGCTTCTAAAATCTATGGCTCTGTTTCCATAACAATACTTTTTTACAATGACAGCTTGTCAAGCCATCAATCAACCTCCTTAGTCACCGAAATTCAGTTACTGCTACTAAAATAGACTGGATGTGTGCTACTAAAATAGACTGGATGTGTGCTATTAAAATAGACTGGATGTGTGCTACTAAAATAGACTGGATGTGTGCTACTAAAATAGACTGGATGTGTGTTACTAAAATAGACTGGATGTGTGTTACTAAAATAGACTGGATGTGTGCTACTAAAATAGACTGGATGTGTGTTACTAAAATAGACTGGATGTGTGTTACTAAAATAGACTGGATGTGTGTTACTAAAATAGACTGGATGTGTGCTACTAAAATAGACTGGATGTGTGCTACTAAAATAGACTGGATGTGTGTTACTAAAATAGACTGGATGTGTGTTACTAAAATAGACTGGATGTGTGTTACTAAAATAGACTGGATGTGTGTTACTAAAATAGACTGGATGTGTGCTACTAAAATAGACTGGATGTGTGTTACTAAAATAGACTGGATGTGTGCTACTAAAATAGACTGGATATGTGTTACTAAAAAAGACTGGATGTGTGCTACTAAAATAGACTGGATGTGTGTTACCAAAGTAGACTGGATGTGTGTTACCAAAGTAGACTGGATGTGTGTTACCAAAGTAGACTGGATGTGTGTTACCAAAGTAGACTGGATGTGTGTTACCAAAGTAGACTGGATGTGTGTTACTAAAATAGACTGGATGTGTGTTACCAAAGTAGACTGGATGTGTGTTACCAAAGTAGACTGGATGTGTGTTACTAAAATAGACTGGATGTGTGCTACTAAAATAGACTGGATGTGTGTTACGAAAATAGACTGGATGTGTGCAACTAAAATAGACTGGATGTGTGCTACTAAAATAGACTGGATGTGTGCTAGTAAAGTAGACTGGATGTGTGCTACTAAAGTAGACTGGATGTGTGTAAACTAAAATAGACTGGATGTGTGTTACTAAAATAGACTGGATGTGTGCTACTAAAATAGACTGGATGTGTGTTACTAAAATAGACTGGATGTGTGCTACTAAAATAGACTGGATGTGTGCTACTAAAATAGACTTGATGTGTGCTACTAAAATAGACTGCATGTGTGTTACCAAAATAGACTGGATGTGTGGTACTAAAGTAGACTGGATGTGTGCTACTAAAATAGACTGGATGTGTGTTACCAAAGTAGACTGGATGTGTGTTACTAAAATAGACTGGATGTGTGCTACTAAAATAGACTGGATGTGTGCTACTAAAATAGACTGGATGTGTGGTACTAAAGTAGACTGGATATGTGCTACTAAAGTAGACTGGATGTGTGTTAATAAATAGACTGGATGTGTGTTAATAAAATAGACTGGACGTGTGCTACTAAAATAGGCTGGACGTGTGCTACTAAAATAGACTGGACGTGTGCTACTAAAGTAGACTGGATGTGTGCTACTAAAATAGACTGGATGTGTGTTACTAAAATTGACTGGATGTGTGCTACTAAAATAGACTGGATGTGTGTTACCAAAATAGACTGGATGTGTGTTACTAAAATAGACTGGATGTGTGTTACCAAAGTAGACTGGATGTGTATTACTAAAATAGACTGGATGTGTGTTACCAAAGTAGACTGGATGTGTGTTACTAAAATAGACTGGACGTGTGCTAGTAAAGTAGACTGGACGTGTGCTACTAAAATAGACTGGATGTGTGCTACTAAAATAGACTGGATGTGTGCTACTAAAATAGACTGGATGTGTGCTACTAAAATAGACTGGATGTGTGCTACTAAAATAGACTGGATGTGTGCTACTAAAATAGACTGGATGTGTGCTACTAGAATAGCCTTTTTGTGTGCTACTAAAATTGACTGGATGCGTGCTACTAAAATAGAATGGATGTGTGTTACTAAAATAGACTGGATGTGTGTTACTAAAATAGACTGGATGTGTGCTACTAAAATAGACGATGTGTGCTACTAAAATAGACTGGATGCGTGCTAATAAAATAGACTGGATGTGTGTTACTAAAGTAGACTGGATGTGTGCTACTAAAATAGACTGGATGTGTGCTACTAAAATAGACTGGATGCGTGCTAATAAAATAGACTGGATGTGTGTTACTAAAGTAGACTGGATGTGTGCTACTAAAATAGACTGGATGTGTGCTACTAAAATAGACTGGATGTGTGCTACTAAAATAGACTGGATGTGTGTTACTAAAGTAGACTGGATGTGTGCTACTAAAATAGACTGGATGTGTGTTACTAAAATTGACTGGATGTGTGCTACTAAAATAGACTGGATGTGTGTTACCAAAATAGACTGGATGTGTGTTACTAAAATAGACTGGATGTGTGTTACCAAAGTAGACTGGATGTGTATTACTAAAATAGACTGGATGTGTGTTACCAAAGTAGACTGGATGTGTGTTACTAAAATAGACTGGACGTGTGCTAGTAAAGTAGACTGGACGTGTGCTACTAAAATAGACTGGATGTGTGCTACTAAAATAGACTGGATGTGTGCTACTAAAATAGACTGGATGTGTGCTACTAAAATAGACTGGATGTGTGCTACTAAAATAGACTGGATGTGTGCTACTAAAATAGACTGGATGTGTGCTACTAGAATAGCCTTTTTGTGTGCTACTAAAATTGACTGGATGTGTGCTACTAAAATAGAATGGATGTGTGTTACTAAAATAGACTGGATGTGTGTTACTAAAGTAGACTGGATGTGTGTTACTAAAGTAGACTGGATGTGTGCTACTAAAATAGACTGGATGCGTGCTAATAAAATAGACTGGATGTGTGTTACTAAAGTAGACTGGATGTGTGCTACTAAAATAGACTGGATGCGTGCTAATAAAATAGACTGGATGTGTGTTACTAAAGTAGACTGGATGTGTGCTACTAAAATAGACTGGATGTGTGCTACTAAAATAGACTGGATGTGTGTTACTAAAGTAGACTGGATGTGTGCTACTAAAATAGACTGGATGTGTGTTACTAAAGTAGACTGGATGTGTGTTACTAAAGTAGACTGGATGTGTGTTACTAAAGTAGACTGGATGTGTGTTACTAAAGTAGACTGGATGTGTGTTACTAAAGTAGACTGGATGTGTGTTACTAAAATAGACTGGATGTGTGTTACTAAAGTAGACTGGATGTGTGTTACTAAAGTAGACTGGATGTGTGTTACTAAAGTAGACTGGATGTGTGTTACTAAAGTAGACTGGATGTGTGCTACTAAAATAGACTGGATGTGTGTTACTAAAGTAGACTGGATGTGTGCTACTAAAATAGACTGGATGTGTGTTACTAAAGTAGACTGGATGTGTGTTACTAAAGTAGACTGGATGTGTGTTACTAAAATAGACTGGATGTGTGTTACTAAAGTAGACTGGATGTGTGTTACTAAAGTAGACTGGATGTGTGTTACTAAAGTAGACTGGATGTGTGCTACTAAAATAGACTGGATGTGTGTTACTAAAGTAGACTGGATGTGTGTTACTAAAGTAGACTGGATGTGTGTTACTAAAGTAGACTGGATGTGTGCTACTAAAATAGACTGGATGTGTGTTACTAAAATAGACTGGATGTGTGTTACTAAAATAGACTGGATGTGTGTTACTAAAGTAGACTGGATGTGTGCTACTAAAATAGACTGGATGTGTGTTACTAAAATAGACTGGATGTGTGTTACTAAAGTAGACTGGATGTGTGTTACTAAAATAGACTGGATGTGTGCTACTAAAATAGACTGGATGTGTGTTACTAAAATAGACTGGATGTGTGTTACTAAAGTAGACTGGATGTGTGCTACTAAAATAGACTGGATGTGTGTTACTAAAATAGACTGGATGTGTGTTACTAAAGTAGACTGGATGTGTGTTACTAAAATAGACTGGATGTGTGTTACTAAAATAGACTGGATGTGTGTTACTAAAGTAGACTGGATGTGTGCTACTAAAATAGACTGGATGTGTGTTACTAAAATAGACTGGATGTGTGTTACTAAAGTAGACTGGATGTGTGTTACTAAAGTAGACTGGATGTGTGCTACTAAAATAGACTGGATGTGTGTTACTAAAATAGACTGGATGTGTGTTACTAAAATAGACTGGATGTGTGTTACTAAAATAGACTGGATGTGTGTTACTAAAGTAGACTGGATGTGTGTTACTAAAGTAGACTGGATGTGTGCTACTAAAATAGACTGGATGTGTGCTACTAAAATAGACTGGATGTGTGTTACTAAAATAGACTGGATGTGTGTTACTAAAATAGACTGGATGTGTGTTACTAAAATAGACTGGATGTGTGTTACTAAAGTAGACTGGATGTGTGTTACTAAAGTAGACTGGATGTGTGTTACTAAAGTAGACTGGATGTGTGTTACTAAAATAGACTGGATGTGTGTTACTAAAGTAGACTGGATGTGTGCTACTAAAATAGACTGGATGTGTGTTACTAAAGTAGACTGGATGTGTGTTACTAAAGTAGACTGGATGTGTGCTACTAAAATAGACTGGATGTGTGTTACTAAAGTAGACTGGATGCGTGTTACTAAAATAGACTGGATGTGTGTTACTAAAGTAGACTGGATGTGTGCTACTAAAATAGACTGGATGTGTGTTACTAAAATAGACTGGATGTGTGTTACTAAAGTAGACTGGATGTGTGTTACTAAAGTAGACTGGATGTGTGCTACTAAAATAGACTGGATGTGTGTTACTAAAATAGACTGGATGTGTGTTACTAAAATAGACTGGATGTGTGTTACTAAAGTAGACTGGATGTGTGTTACTAAAGTAGACTGGATGTGTGCTACTAAAATAGACTGGATGTGTGCTACTAAAATAGACTGGATGTGTGTTACTAAAATAGACTGGATGTGTGTTACTAAAATAGACTGGATGTGTGTTACTAAAGTAGACTGGATGTGTGTTACTAAAGTAGACTGGATGTGTGTTACTAAAGTAGACTGGATGTGTGTTACTAAAATAGACTGGATGTGTGTTACTAAAGTAGACTGGATGTGTGCTACTAAAATAGACTGGATGTGTGTTACTAAAGTAGACTGGATGTGTGTTACTAAAGTAGACTGGATGTGTGCTACTAAAATAGACTGGATGTGTGTTACTAAAGTAGACTGGATGCGTGTTACTAAAATAGACTGGATGTGTGTTACTAAAGTAGACTGGATGTGTGCTACTAAAATAGACTGGATGTGTGTTACTAAAGTAGACTGGATGCGTGTTAGATGTAACTATTCTACCCAGACTGCAAGAACCTCTATTAAATACAGGCACTTTCTAAAATAGGTACACAGGCACCTGCAAAGGAAACACACAGACATCTGCAAAGGAAACAGACACAGACATCTGCAAAGGAAACAGACACAGACATCTGAAAAGGAAGCACACACAGACATCTGAAAAGGAAACATACAGACATCTGCAAAGGAAACACACAGACATCTGCAAAGGAAACACACACAGACATCTGCAAAGGAAACACACACAGACATCTGCTAAGGAAACACCCACGCATCTGCAAAGGAAACACACAGACATCTGCAAAAAAAAATACACTGGCATCTACATTGGAAAGGAAACACTCAGGCATCTGCAAATGACACACCCATGCATCTGCAAAGGATAGTATTATGGAAAGTGAAACAAGTGCCTGTTACCCAATGTACTACATCTTTAATGTTGCTTCAAAAAATCATACAAATATACATTAATGTTCCTCCCACTGCTTCCCTCCCACCTGTGGAGATGATCTAATGGTTCATCCTTTTATAAGTATATCAATGTCTACAATAACATATATAATATCAAACAAAAACAAAACACTATGAAAACTTGTATGCTTTGGAAATACTTGCTACATAAGGTTTACTTTGCCTTTGTGAAGTTGAAGGTTTATTTTATGATCTGGCTTATTATGTTTTTATTTCAAAAGCTTGACAGATTATGTGAATGTGGGTAAAAATACAAAAATTATTGACATATATGAACAAACACAACCAAACACGCTTATATTTGTATGTATATATTACACATTAGTTGTAAATTGGAAACTTTATTCCTATAGAAGTTTTTTTAAACGAAAGAAGTAAGCATCACAACAGACAATACCTACCCTAGAACTAGTGTCTCCAGTTAGTGTTGATGATGATGTATCTAAAATGTCAAATATATAATAATTATATAAAATAATATATATATATATATTATCACATTACTTTGATTTCTACACAAAATATGTAAAACTGCTCCATTCAATGTTAAAAAAATTATTGCATTATCATCATCATTTGCCATACCGGTTGGCGTAGGCGATCATGTCCTTCCACAATCTTCTATCTACAGTACCTCATATCAGTTTTGTTGTTGACTGTTTTCCATGCCATAACACCAAGCTATCCAGTATTTTCTCTCTTTGTCGTCCGTGATCTCTTTTTCCTTTTATTTTGCCAGTTGTAACCAAGTATTCCAACTTTCCTTGACTTCACTTGATGTGCCCGAAAAATGTTGATTGTTTCTTTCTGATGTTTTTTAGGAGCTCCCTTTTTGTGTTGGCCTCTTTGAGAATGTCTTCATTGGTCTTTTTAACTGGCCAGGGAACTTTCAACATTCTTCCGAGAAATCCCATCTCTGTGGCCTTATATATTGCATTATAGATCAGAAAAATAAATACCACCAAAATGAAATGTGTTAGAAACATGACAGGAAAAAGCCTAAGACAGCGGTCGTGAAACTTTTTTTGTTCAACAGAGCCCTAACTCTTAACCACAAATCACTGTGGCAGCACTTTGTATCAACAATGTAAAAAAAAAACCATATTTTAATAGCATTTGAATGACATATTCAACATGTTATATTGATTGCGCAGGTAAATAGACTAACATTTTGGGCATAACTAATTAAATAGGTCAAAGTCTTATTTGCAATTGAAATTTAAAAAAATAACTGAATTAACTTACATTGTGATATTTTCATCTTGTAACAAAGTCAATGAGAAGAATGAGCTGGTTTCATCCTCAGTGGCTCATCAAATCTGGCCACAAGTTTGGAAATTGCTATTCTAATCTCTTTCTCAGCATCCAAATGTGATCTGTATGATCACTAAATGGGTTGCTCTTGTTCTCTAGAGGTGAGAGTTGTGCTGCACTAAATGGGTTGCTCTTGTTCTCTAGAGGTGAGAGTTGTGCTGCACTAAATGGGTTGCTCTTGTTCTCTAGAGGTGAGAGTTGTGCTGCACTAAATGGGTTGCTCTTGTTCTCTAGAGGTGAGAGTTGTGCTGCACTAAATGGGTTGCTCTTGTTCTCTAGAGGTGAGAGTTGTGCTGCACTAAATGGGTTGCTCTTGTTCTCTAGGGGTGAGAGTTGTGCTGCACTAAATGGGTTGCTCTTGTTCTCTAGGGGTGAGAGTTGTGCTGCACTAAATGGGTTGCTCTTGTTCTCTAGAGGTGAGAGTTGTGCTGCACTAAATGGGTTGCTCTTGTTCTCTAGAGGTGAGAGTTGTGCTGCACTAAATGGGTTGCTCTTGTTCTCTAGAGGTGAGAGTTGTGCTGCACTAAATGGGTTGCTCTTGTTCTCTAGAGGTGAGAGTTGTGCTGCACTAAATGGGTTGCTCTTGTTCTCTAGAGGTGAGAGTTGTGCTGCACTAAATGGGTTGCTCTTGTTCTCTAGAGGTGAGAGTTGTGCTGCACTAAATGGGTTGCTCTTTTTCTCTAGAGGTGAGAGTTGTGCTGCACTAAATGGGTTGCTCTTTTTCTCTAGAGGTGAGAGTTGTGCTGCACTAAATGGGTTGCTCTTGTTCTCTAGAGGTGAGAGTTGTGCTGCACTAAATGGGTTGCTCTTGTTCTCTAGGGGTGAGAGTTGTGCTGCACTAAATGGGTTGCTCTTGTTCTCTAGAGGTGAGAGTTGTGCTGCACTAAATGGGTTGCTCTTGTTCTCTAGAGGTGAGAGTTGTGCTGTACTAAATGGGTTGCTCTTGTTCTCTAGAGGTGAGAGTTGTGCTGCACTAAATGGGTTGCTCTTGTTCTCTAGAGGTGAGAGTTGTGCTGTACTAAATGGGTTGCTCTTGTTCTCTAGAGGTGAGAGTTGTGCTGCACTAAATGGGTTGCTCTTGTTCTCTAGAGGTGAGAGTTGTGCTGCACTAAATGGGTTGCTCTTGTTCTCTAGAGGTGAGAGTTGTGCTGCACTAAATGGGTTGCTCTTGTTCTCTAGAGGTGAGAGTTGTGCTGCACTAAATGGGTTGCTCTTGTTCTCTAGAGGTGAGAGTTGTGCTGCACTAAATGGGTTGCTCTTGTTCTCTAGAGGTGAGAGTTGTGCTGCACTAAATGGGTTGCTCTTGTTCTCTAGAGGTGAGAGTTGTGCTGCACTAAATTGGTTGCTCTTGTTCTCTAGGGGTGAGAGTTGTGCTGCACTAAATGGGTTGCTCTTGTTCTCTAGAGGTGAGAGTTGTGCTGCACTAAATGGGTTGCTCTTGTTCTCTAGAGGTGAGAGTTGTGCTGCACTAAATGGGTTGCTCTTGTTCTCTAGAGGTGAGAGTTGTGCTGCACTAAATGGGTTGCTCTTGTTCTCTAGAGGTGAGAGTTGTGCTGCACTAAATGGGTTGCTCTTGTTCTCTAGGGATGCTTGCACAGGCCAGAACTTTATAACAAGTGACATATTTTGGGCACTCCTCGTTTTCTACAACAGTGGCTTGTAAATCCAAAATCCAAGTAACTATCGTCAAACTTACGCTTACAATTTGACGACCACTGGCCTTTAAGATAAGATCAGAAGTGAAGTGGAAAAAAAGTGGAAAAAGCAAGGTATAACTCATACAAAGAACACATAAAGAAACAACAAATAAAATAATTAGACCACAAAGACAGAAAGATTTAAATACAACATGAACTTCCAATATATGCTGAAAACTAGACACAAGGTTGACCATGAAAAAAGATGGATTAACGGAATATTACAAACAGCAAGACACATAATAACAGCAGAGCCCAACAGAAGAACAAAAGACAGCAAATTCCCCTCCCTTCAAAGCTGAAAGGCAAAAGAAAAAGATGAAGGATATATGAAAAGGAAGAGTAAAAATGGTTGTCTGGATGGTCTCAAGGTAATATGTCAGCCGCTGGACAAGAAGATTTTGGAACGTAATCCAGCCACATGGTGGGAAGTTTTCTCTTTGAGTCCACGGTGTCCTCCAGGCAGTACCCTCCTTTTGACTCTGGGTAGTGAACTCCATTGTAGAATCCTCTCAGACAATGGCAAAAAATGGTGTGCACTCTGCACATGTGGCAAAAAACGGTGTGCACTCTGCACATGTGACAAAAAATGGTGTGCACTCTGCACATGTGGCAAAAAATGGTATGCACTCTGAAGAACTCTTGGCAGTTAAAAGTCTAAAAGGTAAGCCAGACAGCTGCTGCTCCAAGAAAATTCTTCCTTTTCTTCTTCTTCATCCCATAAACCTGGGAGGTGTTTGAGCAATAACTGACAGGCTTAGTCAAACTTTGACAAGAAAATTGTGATCACAAAAAAATCTACCCAAAAAGTTGGACTTTCGATGATGAAAATATGGGCACATCTGAAGTTGGAGGATATATGCCAGTATGGCGAAGGACACCTGCACTCACACTGAGAACTGAGGATGCCAGTGTGTTCTGGGTAAAAAAAAAAAGGTATTCACATGAAATTCATTCACTGCAAAAGCCCACAGACTTGCAGGAGTCTCACCCCGAGGATAAAAGTTGACAAATGCAAACAAACGAATAACATATAACAATTATTAACCTCAATTGTTCATGTTTGGATGGTACAGATTCAAATCCTCAACATTTTCTGATTAATAACAAATAATAGTACTTCTCTGAACATAAATGACATTGCCCATATATACACAGCCCCTCTCCTCGCCTCCCCCCCCCCAAAAAAAAAAAACATACACAAAAAACGCTTACAATAAACATTGAATTGCTTACGTGCCGATCTCTCACGTCTGTCGTCCTCACCAAAGTCAAAGAATCTCTGTCAAACAAATTTTTTTTTTAAAGTGTCATAAAATGTGTCATGGTATAAGATCTCAAACTACAGTAAAGAGTAAAGCTGCAGGAATGATTAGCCCTGGATTACATTATCCTTGTAAAAATGACGACCTAAAAATATAATTTTTTTTAAAATTCAACATTCTGCAGCGGGTAAACATTTTCCTCCCTCCCTATACCTTCTTAATTATACTTGCGGTGACCCCTGAGTTTTGGATTTGTTTACGATGATGTTGGATCAAACACCAACGTATGTTTCGTAAAAAAAAAGTATGACACTATCATAAAAATGGGGCTGTTTTTTTTTTATATATAAATTTGGCCAATTTTCAAGAAATTTTTTTTTCTTATAGTGGGGAAATCTCTTTGGTTGTTGGCAAGACATCAAACAAACTTTTGCAACTTGGGATAGGCAGCAAACAAAGCTAAGAGGAAGTCGAACATAGGGGCTGTACTGAAGGCAGACATGTGAATAGACAAAGTAACACATCTGGGGTTTTAAGTCGTAAATCGAACCTAAGCTAGGAAATGATTACCGCATCTGAAACCCATGTTTCTCCTTGTGTAAACACACAATTAAGTAGCAAAATTCAAAGGAAATACTATTTTCCAAACTTCAGATGTAACATTTAGCAGTCATAATTTTTACAAGAGTATCATACAGACGTTACTCTGGGATATTCATCATTGAGTGCCGTCTCCGCATCGAAGGTTGGCTACCATGGAGCGCCATTCCACTCTGTCTCTTGCTTTGATGGTGCAGATTGTCATAGGCTGATTTGTCTATCTTTTGATGTTACTCGTCCATGTTAGTCTTGGTCTGCTTCTGCCTCTTTTATCTTCTATTTCCCTTCCAATAATACTTTTTTATTAGGCTGTTGTGTCTTTTAACATGCCCCAAAAATTTCATTTGTCTTGCTCTAATTGTGTTTAGTAGTTCTCTTTTTATTTTTAGTTGTTTTAAAACTTCCTTGTTTGTTTTCTTTTCTTTCCATCCAATTCTACCTATTCTTCTATAAATCCACATTTCAAAGGCTTCAATTTTCTGTTCTGTTTTCTTGTCTAATGTCCATGTTTCTACACCATGCAGGAATATTGAGAAGATGTAACATTTTGCTATTCTTAGTTTTAGCCCTGCTGTTATTTGTTTTGATGTTAGTATTTAGAATTTCTCTCCATGGCTTTCTTTGGAATGTTATGTGATGAGGCTCCAATCTCTTTCATAGTGGTCTGCCACAATTGTCTTTTGTGTTCTGAATATGCCTTATGTGCACCACACACTTTGCTGTTTTCACTTTCTAGGCCGTTGATCATTTCTGATTCTTCTGCCCCATCCACCGTCACAAACATACCAGGCTGGCACCATTGTTGTCGAAAACTATGTGTTTGCCTGTCGAACCGCGAACACACGACACAAGAATAATAAATCATATTCCACTTAAATATCTGTAAAGTTCACAGTCCATCCACTCGTCAGAAGTAAAACATACACCAAAATGGGGAACAGCGACACATAATTTCACAACTAGACTATCGCGTAAATCATTTAGTTATATCAGAAGAGCCGAATTATAAAAACTACCACATGTAGTCGCCATGACACCGGAAGGATGTAAAACAGTAGAACTAAGCAAAACTGAATGAATGAGTAAAACTGTAGAACTAAACAAAATTTAAGGAATGAGTAAAACTGTAGAACTGTAGGAATGAGTAGAGCTGCAGGAATGAGTACAACTTTAGGAATGAGTAGAGCTGCAGGAATGAGTAGATCTGTAGGAATGAGTAGAGCTGCGGGAATAAGTAGAGCTGTAGGAATGAGTAGAGCTGTAGGAATGAGTAGAGCTGCAGGAATGAGTACAACTTTAGGAATGATTAGAGCTGCAGGAATGAGTATAACTGTAGGAATGAGTACAACTTTAGGAATAAGTAGATCTGCAGGAATGAGTAGAGCTGTAGGAATGAGTACAACTTTAGGAATGAGTACAACTTTAGGAATGAGTAGAGCTGCAGGAATGAGTAGAGCTGTAGGAATGAGTACAACTTTATGGAATGAGTAGAGCTGTAGGAATGAGTACAACTTTAGGAATGAGTAGAGTTTTAGGAATGAGTAGAACTGTAGGAATGAGTAGAACTGCAGGAATGAGTAGAACTGTAGGAATGAGTAGAACTGTAGCAATGAGTAGAACTGTAGCAATGAGTAGAACTGTAGGAATGAGTGGAGCTGTAGGAATGAATAGAACTGCACAAATGAGTACAACTGTGGAACTAAGCAAAAATTGCAGGAATGAGTAGAACTGCAGGAATAAATAAAGCTGCAGGAATGAGTAAAACTGCAGAAATGAAATGTCAATGGCAGGAATGAGTTGTCAACTGCAGAAACAAGTAAAACTGTAGGAATGAGTAAAACTGTCGGAATGAGTAAAACTGTAGGAATGAGTAAAACTGAAGGAATGAGTAAAACTGAAGGAATGAGTACAACAACTGAGGGAATGAGTGCAACAACTGAAGGAATGAGTACAACTGAAGGAATGAGTAAATCTGTAGGAATGAGTAAAACTAAAGGAATGAGTAAATCTGTAGGAATGAGTAAATCTGTAGGAATGAGTAAAACTAAAGGAATGAGTAAATCTGTAGGAATGAGTAAAACTGAAGGAATGAGTAAAACTGTAGGAATGAGTAAATTTGTAGGAATGAGTAAATCTGTAGGAATGAGTAAATCTGTAGGAATGAGTAAAACTGAAGGAATGAGTAAAACTGAAGGAATGAGTAAAACTGAAGCAATGAGTAAATCTGTGGGAATGAGTAAAACTGAAGGAATGAGTAAATCTGTAGGAATGAGTAAAACTGAAGGAATGAGTAAATCTGTAGGAATGAGTAAAACTGAAGGAATGAGTAAAACTGAAGGAATGAGTAAATCTGTAGGAATGAGTAAATCTGTAGGAATGAGTAAAACTGAAGGAATGAGTAAATCTGTAGGAATGAGTAAATCTGTAGGAATGAGTAAATCTGTAGGAATGAGTACAACTGAAGGAATGAGGTAATCTGTAGGAATGAGTAAAACTGAAGGAATTAGTAAATCTGTAGGAATGAATAAATCTGTAGGAATGAGTAAAACTGAAGGAATGAGTAAATCTGTAGGAATGAGTAAATCTGTAGGAATGAGTAAAACTGAAGGAATGAGTAAATCTGTAGGAATGAGTAAATCTGTAGGAATGAGTAAAACTGAAGGAATGAGTAAAACTGAAGGAATGAGTAAAACTGTAGGAATGAGTAAAACTGTAGGAATGAGTAAAACTGTAGGAATGAGTAAATCTGTAGGAATGAGTAAATCTGTAGGAATGAGTAAATCTGTAGGAATGAGTAAAACTGTAGGAATGAGTAAAACTGAAGGAATGAGTAAAACTGAAGGAATGAGTAAATCTGTGGGAATGAGTAAATCTGTGGGAATGAGTAAATCTGTGGGAATGAGTAAAACTGAAGGAATGAGTAAAACTGAAGGAATGAGTAAAACTGAAGGAATGAGTAAATCTGTAGGAATGAGTAAATCTGTAGGAATGAGTAAATCTGTAGTAATGAGTAAATCTGTAGTAATGAGTAAATCTGTAGGAATGAGTAAAACTGAAGGAATGAGTAAATCTGTAGGAATGAGTAAATCTGTAGGAATGAGTAAATCTGTAGGAATGAGTAAAACTGTAGGAATGAGTAAAACTGAAGGAATGAGTAAAACTGAAGGAATGAGTAAAACTGAAGGAATGAGTAAATCTGTAGGAATGAGTAAAACTGAAGGAATGAGTAAATCTGTAGGAATGAGTAAATCTGTAGGAATGAGTACAACTGAAGGAATGAGGTAATCTGTAGGAATGAGTAAAACTGAAGGAATGAGTAAATCTGTAGGAATGAATAAATCTGTAGGAATGAGTAAAACTGAAGGAATGAGTAAATCTGTAGGAATGAGTAAATCTGTAGGAATGAGTAAAACTGAAGGAATGAGTAAATCTGTAGGAATGAGTAAATCTGTAGGAATGAGTAAAACTGAAGGAATGAGTAAATCTGTAGGAATGAGTAAATCTGTAGGAATGAGTAAAACTGAAGGAATGAGTAAAACTGAAGGAATGAGTAAAACTGTAGGAATGAGTAAAACTGTAGGAATGAGTAAAACTGCAGGAATGAGTAAATCTGTAGGAATGAGTAAATCTGTAGGAATGAGTAAATCTGTAGGAATGAGTAAATCTGTAGGAATGAGTACAACTGAAGGAATGAGTAAAACTGAAGGATTGAGTAAATCTGTGGGAATGAGTAAATCTGTGGGAATGAGTAAATCTGTGGGAATGAGTAAAACTGAAGGAATGAGTAAAACTGAAGGAATGAGTAAATCTGTAGTAATGAGTAAATCTGTAGGAATGAGTAAATCTGTAGGAATGAGTAAAACTGAAGGAATGAGTAAATCTGTAGGAATGAGTAAATCTGTAGGAATGAGTAAATCTGTAGGAATGAGTAAAACTGTAGGAATGAGTAAAACTGAAGGAATGAGTAAAACTGAAGGAATGAGTAAAACTGAAGGAATGAGTAAATCTGTAGGAATGAGTAAAACTGAAGGAATGAGTAAATCTGTAGGAATGAGTAAATGTGTAGGAATGAGTAAATCTGTAGGAATGAGTAAAACTGAAGGAATGAGTAAAACTGATGGAATGAGTAAATCTGTAGGAATGAGTAAATCTGTAGGAATGAGTAAATCTGTAGGAATGAGTAAAACTGAAGGAATGAGTAAAACTGAAGGAATGAGTAAAACTGAAGGAATGAGTAAAACTGTAGGAATGAGTAAATCTGTAGGAATGAATAAATCTGTAGGAATGAGTAAATCTGTAGGAATGAGTAAAACTGTAGGAATGAGTAAATCTGAAGGAATTAATAAAACTGTAGGACTTTTACTACAAATAAAACATACAATTAATCTTTACTCAAAAACATATTATTACCACACAGAAGAGACAAGTTAATGTCAGGACAAACATGACTCACAAAGTCTCTTGCTCCATAAGCTCCAGCTAGTGGTAGGGTGGCAGCTCTGGGAGCAATGTAGGATGGACCATAGCCAGGTTTTGGTGCTGCAAATACACAACAGATCAGCACAATTTGCAAACTTGACAAAGCAATAACTGTCTGCTTGGCCTAAAACAATTGTTAAGAAAATTCTCAATCAGCACAATAACAAAATGTGTAAATTTGAATCAAATGTCACAGCATGTTCATATTAACAATGAACTGGTTAGTCTGGACATATTTACATATTGGCAAATATCACATAAGATGCTAGACAGCTATTATTTAACATCATCATTTGTACTTCAGCTAAAAAAAAGCAGCTGTTGCCTTAACTTGGTAAAACTTTGTATAATGGGAATTACGTTTCTCAGTTATTTCATTTCAAAGCAGCTAAAAGTTTAATTAACTCAAATAACTTTTCTTAAATATCTGTTAATTAAAAGATCATGTGTTGAATAAATTCAAACAATTTGAAACAAGACAAATGGCCTTTCTAATTACAAAATATTGATAAAATCATTAACAATTTCAACAGATTTCTTTTTTAAAACTTTTAAAGTAAATTCTGAACTTTAAACTCAAAACGAAAATTACAGTTACCACTATTACAGGTTAATACAGACTCTACTGCCACAGAGTTAGTTACATGTCACAAAACAGTTTGGTACTTTCCTGTTGGGAAAACAGCACAATGAACTAGGAAAGTTGATCACAACATGAGTAAACAAATCCAATAGCAATGAATCATCTAGCAGCTACATTCATCATCATCATCAAGTACCAGGCCTATTGGCGTAAGTGATCATGTCTCTCCACAACTTTTGATCTCGGCAGCTATTCATCATTTCTGTTGTTGACCTTCTGCCAGACCATTCTCTTAAGCTGTCTGTTATTTTTTCTCTTTGCTTCCCTCTATCTCTTCATCCCTCAATTTTTCCAGTTGTTACAATATATTCCAGTTGTTCTCTTCTCATTACATGGCCAAAAAATAATGATTGCTTCTTCCTAATATGGAAATTAGCTCTCTTTTTGCATTGACCTATGTCAGAACATTTTCATTACTCTTCTTAGCTGTCCATGGTACTCTCAACATTCTTCTGTAAAACCACATTTCTACAGACTCCAGTGATTTTCTTGTCTGTTGTCCTATTGTCCATGATTCGCATCCATATGTTAAGACTGGCTCTACATAACATTTAAGAACTCTTTTTCTTGCTACATTCATACTTAACATAAACTGTCATTGTGTAATGTTGTCAGTTTTGTGAGATTGTCTTAAGTTACTCAACTAAAAGTTATCAAACAAAAAGAGAGAGAGAAACAAATTTGTAATGAATAGTTGCACCAGGTTTAGTCTATACTAAGTTGCTTTATCAAAATAGCACCTTTATACATACAATATGATTTTATCACAAAAAATATCAAGGCTTTCTCAGCCAGCAAACTTTGCAGTATTGTGCAAAACAAAGGAAAATGTGCATGGTGCCATGTAGAAACATATTAAACAAGGCTGCATCATGTCATAGCTGTTATATCGTGAGTGACTATGAAGAATCAGGCACACAAAAAAAAACAATTGGATATACAAGAATTATGGACAATAAATAAAATGCTAGATGACCTATCCCTGCTGAGAGCAACACACAAAGAAGCTCAAGGAAAAAATGTAACTCTGCCACCATGCAGACCAAGTAGGCATGTGGATTTATTCAGCTAAAATAAAAGTATTTGACTTCACCAACAAAGAAAAAAGAATAAAGAAAAATAAAGAAAGAGAAATACAAGAAAAGGTTGAAAATTCAACTAATTTTTAAATTAAACTGTCACTAAATGAGGACATTTCAAGTGAAATTGTGATCTGTATCAGCCTTGCCTCAAATGTTTGAAGTCTAGAAGTTATACCTTACATATATTTTTTTTAGGTGAACCTGTACACCAGACCCAAAAAATCCACAAAAAAGGGGGAAAAATGTACATGTTAATTTTAAGCTTCAATTTATAATAATAGTAAGAATACTATTATTAATATTTATGATAAATATTTATTTTATTATAATAGTGTTCATTATTTCTTTAATTAAAATTTATTAATTACTTATTTTATAATAATAATTAATAGTTTCTGCAAGGAGATGCCATATTGTTATCGTCAAATTTCTTGCAAATTTCTCATTAATGAATGTGTTTAACTTTAAATTAATGTTAAATTTTTTTATCCAATTTTTCAAACAAATATTATCCAGTGAACTAATTATTAAACATTTTAAAATGCAAAGCTACTGACAGAAAAGAATGATTTGACTAACATTATTAATAACTATGGCTGGTGCCTTTGAACTGTCTTACTGAAGATCCTCCCCATCCATAAAAAAATTATTATTATTTTGACGTGAACTAATTAAATTAATAGGCACATCACTTTCAAATAATTTTATAAAAATAAACGCAAAATTTATTGTTACTGTGTAAATACAGCAGCACTGTTTAAATGGAAGCTGAATTTTAAAATCCTTCCTTTTTAACTCTGTGCTAGTAAATTAATCATTTAAAAAATATTGAGAAACACACATACTGCATTCAAATGTGAACAAAATATCTTGAAAACTACCACACTAGATGTGATTTAACCAAAATTCAATGCTTTCTAGTTTCTTCACCCCATGGAGAACACAACAGCGTACCGTATATCTATTGTCTTTATCTTGGGGTTTAGCCTACTTCTTGGAGAGACACAATCTGTTCAATCTTAAACTAAGTCTTCCAAGTTATATTAGAGTCATTAGACCGCAACTGTCAACCAAAAATGAAAAGGCTGGAGCCCATGTGCTCAGAATTGTATTGCAAAGTTATCTTCCTTTCCTTTCACTGGTTGTGTGTGTGTCTTTATATATATATATATATATATACACTAATCATGTGATATCCATATCTCCGGTTAAACGTATTAAAATGCATATACCTTCAGTAATTCCCGGTAACTTTCAGACTGTAGAAAAAAACATTGCTTTTCACCACTTCCAGAAGTAGCCTATATACAGTTTTTAATGGTACGTCTAGATAAATTTGAAGGAGAAAAGAGAAGAGGAGTTTCACAAAAATGGGTCTTTCTCGTATTAATTAGACATACTGCCATATTAGAAGTACGAGTTACCGGTATCATATAGAAGGTATCTATCTATCTATTGGCCTTTCGAGCCGTAGCTGGCCCATAGGGCGTAGACCAAGATACTCCTTCATCTGAATTTCTGTTCTAGCAGATTTCAATTCTTTTAAAGATGTTTTATCAAATCTCGCCATTTGTCTCTGTTCTGTGCAAGCAGCTCTATCTCATTGAGGAAGCCGATTCCTGCTGCTCTTGCCTCTCTCATCAATGTTCTTCTCAGTGTCTCTCTGGGTCTTCCTCTTTTTCTCTTACCTGTTGTTTCCAACATGAGGTCTTGCTTTGCTATTCGGTTATTATCTCTTCTCATCACATGTCCAACATATGACCAACGTCTATTATTTATTACTGAAGATAGTGGTTGATTGGCGATTTCTCTAATTTTCTCGTTTGTTTTGAATTCGTTTCGCGCTATACCAAGTATTTGCCTTAGACATTTATTTTTGAACGCGTTCAACTTTGTTTCTATGTCTCTTGTTGTTTTCCAGCTTTCACACACATACGTAAGGGTTGATAGTACATTTGATTTGAATAGTCTAAGTTTTGTGTTTGTGCTGATGAGTTTTGATTTCCATAACTTTTCAAGGCTTCTGAAAGACATTGCTGCTTCAGCTATTCTGATTCTAATTTCTTTGCTTGATCCCCTTCTCGATCAATGTGACTTCCAAGATAGATAAAGTGATCGATCTCTTCCACTGGTTAGTTTTCCATGTATATTTTGTCGTCTGTTGGAATTAAGCTTCTCATGACTTTAGTCTTTTCATGATTGATCTCAAGCCCAATTTTGCTGGCTGTTGATGATAGTTCATTTGTGTTTTCCTGCATCGTTTTTATCTGACTGCTGATGAGAACTATGTCATCAGCAAAGTCGAGATCCTCCAAATGGTCTCCTTGTATCCATTCGATGCCTTTATTACCAGTGCAGCATTTCTTCATTATGAAGTCCATAACAACTCCAAATAACAAGGGTGATAAAATACATCCTTGTTTAAAACCCCAGTTTCTATTGGGAAACATTCGCTCAGTCCTTCCTCTGTTCCAACTGCACATGTGTAACCATCATACATGTCTTTAATAATATTTATGATTTTTTATGGTAAGCCATATTGCTTCAGAATTTTCCACAAAGAATCTCGATGAATACTGTCAAATGCTTTTTTTAAGTCGATGAAGTTAAGTACAAAAGGTTTTTGCTTTTCAATGTGTTCCTCCAATATAAGTCGTAGAGTGAAAATGTGATCAAGGCAGCTTCTCCCTTTTCTAAACGCCTGTTCTTCACGCATTACTGTATCTATTGAATCCTTTATTCTATTTAGGATTATTTTGCAGAATAACGTTGAGGCAACTGACAAAAGTGTCACACCTCTCCAGTTGTTACAATCTCTAAGATTGCCCTTTTTTAGGATCTTAAGAATGATTCCTTTTTTCCATTTATGAGGCGTCTTCTCTGTTTTCCAAATGATGTTGAACATTTTTTGGAGATGTATTAGATTATGGCTATCAATTGCCTTGAGGATCTCAGCTGTTAACTTATCCTCTCCAGCAGCCTTGTTATTGGTCATACTCTTTAAGGTGATTTCTATTTCGCTCAAGGTTAAGTCATCTAAATTTACATCTAATTCTGCTGCTGGTGTTTCAGCTTCAAAATCTATTAAGCTGTGGGGTAGTGGACGGTTAAGAATTTCTTTGAAGTGTTCCGCCCAACGGGCTTTTATGTCTGCGCTTGTTGTTAGCATTAAACCAGATTTGTCTAGAATTGGTGCTCCACTGGATGTATAGGTATTTTTCAGCATCTTTTGTACAGTATAGAGAGTTCTGCTGTCTCCTGTAATTGCAGCTTTCTCTGCCAATTTGTTTATATAAGCTCTTGCATCTCTTCTTGCTGAACTTTTCACTTTGTTGTCTAATTCTTTGTATGTTGCTTTTGCCATGACCTTTCCAAGATCTGTCTTTACATTAGTCATGGCTCTCTTCGCTTCTCTTCTCTCTTTGATGTATTTCCATGTGGTGTATATAGAAGGTATAGGAAATCAAAAATAGAACAGATGAAACTCTGTGACTACACAATTCTTACAAAACATCAGTAATAATATACAGTGCGAAGGACACAAGTCAACAAAGGCACTACACAAGAAAAGTAAATACCTTTGAACAAAATAATAGCTATGATGGGATGTTCGAGGTTTGGGTCATTCAAAGTACAAATCACCACTGTGTATTCAACAGATTTTGTGGGGGAAAAATGTGAATCATCAGTTAATGTTTTATACATTCAAAGTCCCACATGACTTTCATTTGAAAAAAAAAAAACTCAATACAGAAAAGAAGTTGTTTCTATTGACATAAAAATAAGATCAGGTAAATACAAAAGCATGAAAGAAAACAGTGCAGGGTAACATACTTGGCAAATTTGCCAATGTTGAGGCAGATCTGTATGTCCTGATGTCACTGTCATCCCAGGCATAGCGAGGTCTATCAAGGAATCGAGAAGGAGCTGAGGAGAAACAATCACAGGATACATCATTAAAAACTGATCTACTACATGTTTGTTTCAAACTGTGGCAACTCATGCAAACAGCAAATCTGCAACAATTCATTATTTTTACAACAAATAAATAACAAATAAGCTTGATGGACAAATAGGCTCGATATTGTTACAAAACTGTGTGCCATATTTGTGATAAGTCTATAAGCTACTGTGTGTCATATTTGTGATAAGTCTATAAGCTACTGTGTGTCATATTTGTGATAAGTCTATAAGCTACTGTGTGCCATATTTGTGATAAGTCTATAAGCTACTGTGTGTCATATTTGTGATAAGTCTATAAGCTACTGTGTGTCATATTTGTGATAAGTCTATAAGCTACTGTGTGTCATATTTGTGATAAGTCTATAAGCTACTGTGTGTCATATTTGTGATAAGTCTATAAGCTACTGTGTGTCATATTTGTGATAAGTCTATAAGCTACTGTGTGCCATATTTGTGATAAGTCTATAAGCTACTGTGTGTCATATTTGTGATAAGTCTATAAGCTACTGTGTGCCATATTTGTGATAAGTCTATAAGCTAAATTATCTCGTCAAGATGAATTTTAAAAATATTTTATTTGTATTTCATTGTCTTCTTGCATTTTACAAATCATGGTCATGTTGTGTCGTTTCTACATCACAGGTTATATAATGTGAAATACCATGTTATCTCTTGCCTTGATGATTCACATTGTAATTGATTTTCAAGTGCATCACATTGATAACAAGTCCATCCCACTGATCAATTTACTTGGGCTGAAAGGCTTGCAGCCTATCATAAACCACAAGACAGAACACAAAAGACCCACTTTTCTATTGAGGTATTCTATCTAATATTCTGTTAAGGTGGATAATGGAGAGAATTGATTGTCCAACAAACAAAGGAGAAGATCGGTCTACTTCTGTTTCTTTTACTCCATCTCTTTCCTCCAGAGAAGACATTCATTATATTATGTTGTTACATTACTCATTCATAATATTTCATTTGTTTTGTTCAAATTGTGTTTATAGATTTTTTTTGGTCATTTCTTGCTGCTGGACTTCAGTATTTGTCTTCCCAGTCAATTTTGTCAAGGCAGATGAATGGTCCAGTATTTGTCAATTCTGTTACTTTTATCTAATGTAACTTCAATGTCTATTATCATTTCAACATTTTAAATTAATGTCTTATTTGACTATCTTTTGTTTTCTGACTTCTTCTTTGGTTATGGAAGGCCCCGGTATCACTGCAAGCGAATTAAAATCCATAATTGCTCAACCGCCCGTGCCAGTGGAATCATCAGAATTGCTGTCTCATCTCCCTGACAAAGAAAAGTAGCTGTAATCCCCATCATAGCAGTCTCAGCATACACCAAAAGACATAAGGTGAAAGCACAGCACAGAAAGTGAACACAGCCAACTGTTTCCTGTCATAAGATATCATCATTCATCGTAATGATATCATAATTCATCATAAACAATTGGAATATCGAAACATGATCAAAACGGATGAAACACACAGCTCACTGTGTACACAGAGCACCTAACTCAGTAGTTCCTGCAACAAGCCGGACTTGGAATATGAGGAAACTGTAACAAGGAACACTGTCATACATAGCTTTCAATGGTTCCTGCATAGCTTTCAATAATCCACCATATTGACCAGAAGTTCACGTCCTCCCGAAAATGATGATTTTTAAAATGTATAGCGCTCGATGATGTTAAGACATCATTTTTGACTCCAAATCCGAACATACGTAGGGAGGTCAAAAAGTAATGCACACCAATTTTTTTCTCGGAAACTATTCGGGCAAAATGTGTGAAATTTTCACAGATTGTAGCTGAACATCCCCTTGACACTACCTATTTGTCAACATAATCTCCGTCCAAGCGTATTGCCTTACGCCAACGCGAAACTAGGTCATGAATGCCTCGTTTGTACCAAGTTTTGTCCTGCTCGCGTAGCCATTTTTTAACTGCACGGATCACACCCTCATTATTGTCAAAGTGTGTCCCACGCAGGAATTTTTTGAGTGGTCCAAACAGATGGAAATCTGAGGGAGCCAGATCAGGGATGTAAGGAGGATGGGGCAGTACAGTCCAACCAAATTTGTTGATTGCTTCCCGTGTTACCAGACTTGTGTGAGGGCGTGCATTGTCATGTTGAAGCAACAAACCTGCAGATGGCTTATTAGGCCGAACTCTGTGGAACCGATTTTTGAGTTTTGTCAGTGTATTGATGTAAGCTGTCGAGTTGATTGTCTCACCTCTTGTCATTACATCAACAAGAATTACACCATCAATGTCCCAGAAGACAGTGATCATCACCTTTCCGGCTGATGGAGATGTTTTGAATTTTTTTCTTTTGGTGACTGCGGATGATGCCATTCCATTGACTGCATTTTTGTTTCAGGCTCATAATAATGTGCCCACGTTTCGTCACCGGTAACAATTTTTGACAAAAACATTTCTCCTTCAACACCGAAATGCTCCAACAATTCAGAACAGAATGTTTTCCTTTGAACGCTGTGATCATTTGTTAGGCACCGAGGAACCCATCGAGCGCAAATCTTTGAATATCCGAGAGTTTTAAAAATTGCGATTGCACTTGCCTTGCTGACTGTAAGCTGCAATGCCAATTGCTGACTAGTGATACGCCTATCCTTACGAATAATGGCATCAGCCCGGTTTAACATGTCTGTGCTGGTAGCCGAGGCAACACGTCCAGAACGCGGTAAATCATGCAGCTCCACTCGTACACTTTCTGCAGCTTTAATTCTCTGAACCCAGCGACTAACTGTGCTCCTATCGACTGCAGAACATTTGTACACTGCACACAGTCGTTTATGAATGTTTGCCACAGTTTCTTTTTCCGCAACCAGAAATTCTATGACAATTCGCTGTTTGTAACGGACATTGTTGACAAGCTCCATTTTAACGGTTCATAGATTGCGTAATATTTATCAAAATGCTGTGCAATTTGGTGCACATAATTGGAACATGTCATATTCCAAGTGTGCAAAATTTCATATTCCTATCTTTATTATTAGCCGAGAAAAAAATTGGTGTGCATTACTTTTTGACCTCCCTTTAGTATAAAACACAGTTAGTCATCAGATTATCCCCGTCGCACATCAAACAACAAACCGTAAGGTTAGCGTATGGCCAGTCTTGGGATATACGATGAGCCATTATGATGACCTAGCACACACAACAATGGCACCGCCCTTAGATTCCTGATTACTCTAGTGAATACAGCCTACAACGAACGAAACACGGTGCAAATTGCCTAAAGAGATAAAACTGCGGCAAACTTGACGAAACAGTTTACATTAATGAGTTGTAACAAGTGAATAACTTGCGTCAAGCAATTCTAACAACAGTCATGAACAGCACGCAATGTGACGTAAAGCGCAGATGATCTCTATACGGTGGAAGGTCGCATTCACAACACTTGATTTGTCAAAAAGGAATATTGTCGTGCGTACTACACAGCTTCATCGGCGCAGATGTGTTAAGTAGAACATCATTTTGACTTTAACGCAGAAAAGTGCAATGGAGAGCCGAAATTAATCAGACCCCAAATGCACTTTCTCCAGCAATCGAGAGAACGTCAACTAGTTCCACCTTCTTGGAACAGAAGACCGATGTCAACTGGAATATGAGGAAACTGCAACACATTACAGATTAGACCTTTCTTTCTGACTTCTTCTTTCTTTCTTCAATTGCCTTTCAAAATCAAGGGGAGCTATTGTTTGTAATCCTTCGCTTCTCTGTTATTTCCTAGTGTTTTAAATATTTCATTGGTCCATCTTTTGCTTGGTTGGTCCTTGGGTTGGACACTCATAGTGTTTGCTGAAGGCTTACTCTTTCATGTTTTGGTCTTTCTGTTTCATCATGTGGCCAAACCATTTATCTGTTGCATCTTTACGTATTCAATTGCAGGGACTATACCTTACTTTTTTCTTAATGTTTCACTTCTGATCTTACCTCTCAGACTGTTCCTGTCATGTATACAGCACATTTAATTTCAATGATGGTTACTTTTTGTAGCATCCACGTCTGGCATTAGTAGCACAATGATGGAATGAAGATTGTGCTGTAAAGGGTCAATTTTGCCTCCATGGTTATTTCTTTGTTGGACAGTAGTGGTGACGTTTGTCTGATCATTTGATAAACTTTCTTGCATCATTCTGCTATTTACGAATTACCACTTGTCACTACTCTTTGTAGGTATTTGAATTCTTCCATTTGCTTTAATTATCTGCCATCTATCACATGTAAATGTTCTGCTATTTCTTCTGCCATGTTAATTACTTCAGTTTTGTTGGTGTTGATTTTCATGTTGTAAAGGGTGCTTGTGTTGTTAAATCTATTTAAGTGTTCTTGTAGTCTGTTGATGTAGAGATATAGGTTGGTTAGGTGCTGGCTTACTCCCTTTGTTATTAATAATTCCTTTAATTGCTCACTGTTTACACAGTCAAATGCTTTTACATGGTCTATAACAGCTACATATAGATCTTTATTATAATCTATTGTCTTTTCTACTAGTTGTTTTAGAGTAATAAAGCATCATTGAAAAAAACAAACTGATAAACATTATCTTAGAGAAATTTAAATACTGCAATCTTGTTAAAAGACACAGTTGGCTGGAACGAACAATATTTGAAGGCATGGCTCCCAAAAGATGAGACAGAGGCAGACCAAGGTGTTTTTCAAGACATCAAAGAGACTTTGAACTTGACAACAGAAGAAATGATAGATCCATTACTTTCCAACAGAAGAAATAATAGATCCAGCACTTTCCAACAGAAGAAATGATAGATGCAGCACTTTCCAACAGAAGAAATGATAGATCCAGCACTTTCCATCAGAAGAAAGGATAGATGCAGCACTTTCCAACATGACTGAGTAGGGGAGATAGCTCTGGATTTTGATGCAGTCTCTCTTGCTGCTTTTTCTTCCCCCTATTGATGCGTTGATAGCCTATTTTCAGTCTTTCATGAGCTTTCTGTTGTTGCCATGCTGTGTTGAATATTCCGTGTAACCATTAACTCCTGTGTCTCCTGCAGCTGCTATTATTTCTACTGGTAAGTTGTCTATCCCTGGTACTTTATTTCTTGGTGCATATTTTATAACTTCTTCAATTTCTTCTTTTATGATGTTGGGTTCTGTGTTTCTGCACTCTTTAATGATTTTTGTAGTATTAATTGATGCCTTGTTCTATAGACCTTTGAGACATTCTTTCCATCTGCGTTGCATTTTTTGGTGTGATATTGGTTGCTCTTCTCTGCTATTTATAAATTCAGTGGCTTCATAGTTTTCTTTTCATGCTCTCTTTGCTTTTGCCACCTTGTAGAAGTTTCTTGGGACTGTCTCAAAGCCTCTGGTCATTTTTCGACCGAACTCTGCCCAAATATTTTGTTTTGCACATTTTATAAAATCTTTAACTTTATTCTGTACTAAGACATATTTTTTTCTCAATCTTCTTGGTTTTTCTTTTCCCTCCAATCTTGGTATAATTTTTTCATTTCTTTAACTGCTTCCCTAATTATGTCATTCCACCACGATGCTCTTCTTCCCCTCTTTCTTCCTTAGTTATGCTCCACAATCTGTCATTGCAGAAGGGGTCAGCTCACAGGCTTCTGGATTCATAACATCAACATTATGAATTATATACAATTTTCATGAATGTAATTAAATGTTTGCATTAAAATTTTTAGTTCTGGATTTATAGTGTTTCGCTGACACTGTCTATTGTAGCAGGGCATGAGAAAATTAAAAGTTGCACTTAATTAAAGTTGCTAAAGAACAGTTCACAGCAAAATAGGATAAGGGTATATGACCTGACAGTGTAGGTGGATACACACATAAGCGAGGTCAGCAAGGAGTGTCCACAGGAAAGTGTGGAAGTAAATAAAAGAAATAAGTTAAAAAATGTTAACAGATGGGTGACAAGGAGTGGCCACAGGAAAGTGTGGAAGTAAATAAAAAAAATAAGTTAAAAAATGTTAACAGATGGGTGGCTAGGAATGGCTAATATATAAAATGAACGAGCAGAGAGAGGGAGAGAGACTATCAGAGAGAGCGAGAGACCAGCAGAAACCATCAGAGAGAGAACACATAGAAGACATAGAGCAGCTTATTTAGTTAAGAGTTCACAACAGGACTTGTGTGTACACATTAGCATTATAGTTGAAAAGGTCTAATCTGTAATGTGTTAAATTGTTCCAGGAGAAAGTGATTCAAGTCATCATCCTGACCACCAGGTAGTTTTGACCTGTGTAGCAATATAGAATCTGATAATTATGAAATTGTATTAACCTTTAATTACGATTCCTATCTGTAACTCTTTCAGTTACAATACAGCAGTAAAAATTACTACCACTTTAATGTAACATTAGGTGCTCTAAAAAAAGGATTTTCTCTGAACTCTTGACTGTGTGTTCACACAAGGCAAAACATGGGGATTCAAAATTCCTGGCCCAGGTTGATTTATGGCCTGAGTTTCATCTCATGAACAAGACGTGTAACAATGTCTATTGGTTGGTCAGAGTAAGCCTGTCAATATGTTCAGCAACTGCAGAGCGTTATTTTCTGTGTTTTCTATTTTCTGTGTTTTCTATTTTCTGTGTTTTTCGAGTCACAAAGGGTTGTTTGATGTATGCTGATGACCAGGAAATTTCCCTAGTCACAGCCAAAAAAAAAGATGAACAGCCAATTTCTTGAAAATTGATTTTTGTTTCTGCATTAAATGATGCCTCTTATCATCTCTGTTAAAAAAAAAAATTCCAACAACAATGGAAACAAATTAAACACTCTGTTGTTAAAGGGGCATCAAAAGTGGTAATTAGGAACAAATTACAATTAAAGTTACAAAAATAATAAGTATTTGGATGTTCTCATCAGAAAATGATCAATAAAATAAATCAAATAACAAACAGATTCCTATGAAAATCTTTAAAAGCATACAAATCTTGTACAGGATTGATAACAACAAAATACTCACAAGCAAACATGGGGGACTGAAAGCGTGTACGGTATCGAGGCTCAAACTTGGCACTTGGAGCTCTTGAAGCTTTCCAAGGATCTAGAGGTTGATGGGGTTTAGCTTTCAGCTTGTCCAGCTCCTTGTATATGACTAGGCCTATACCACTCTCATCCTTGATTTTGGAGATTTCCTCAAGTTCCCTCTTAATCTTTGGATCCTCTTGTACCTCTTCATCATCATCATCATCATCATCATCTTTTTCTCCTCTGCTTCGTCGCCGTTGTTCTTCTTCTACCTTTTAGCTCCCAGTGGAGCATAGGTCTTCAACAAACACTTTCCAAGTCGTTCTGTTTTTTGCAATTCTTTTAAGATCATTCCATGTCTTCCCCATCATCTTCATCTCTGCTTCAATCTGTCTTCTCCAAGAATTCCTTGGTCTTCCTCTTTGTCTTTTCCCCTGGGGATTCCAAAAAAGGGCCTGTTGTGTAATACTCTCAGTTGGTTTCCGTAGTGTGTGTCCTATCCATCGCCATCGTCTTCGCTGTATTTCTTTATCCACTGGTATTTGACCGGTACATTTTCATAATTCCACGTTTGTGACTTTGTCCTGCCATTTCCATCCCTTTATTCTGCGCAAGCATCCATTAATGAAAGTCTGTACCTTCGTGATTGTCAATTTTGTTATTCTCCATGTTTCACAGCCATATAATAGAACCGACTTAACATTGGAGTTGAAAATTTGTATTTTTGTATTTAGCCTAATTTCTTTGGATTTCCATATGTTTCCCAGTGCAATGAAAGCTCCTCTTGCTTTTGATATCCTTATTTTGGTATCGTTTTCTGTTCCTCCCTCTTTATCTATATTACTGCCCAGATATATATAAGATTGTACGTCTAGTAGAGGTATTTCTCCTAGTTTTATTTGGTTATTGCCAACTGCATTAATTCTCATAATGTTGGTCTTATCTCTATTAATCTTTAGTCCTAGCTGTTGTGATCTCTCATCTAATATACTCATTTTATCTTGCATCTGTTGGTGGCTGTGTGATAGGAGAGCTATGTCATCAGCAAAGTCTAAATCATCAAGTTGTTTGGTCAGTGACCACTGGATCCCATTTCTGTTGTTTTGAGTTATTTTCATAATCCAATCTATGGCCAGTAGAAAGAGAAATGGAGACAGAAGGCATCCTTGCCTTACTCCTGTTCTTATTTCAAATGCTTCTGTAAGCTGTCCTTCATGCACCACACTACATTTTGTTCCTTCATACATTGTTTTTATCAGGTTAATAAACTTTATGGGGATTCCATAATGACTCAGCAACTTCCAAAGCATTCTTCTGTCTAAACTATCAAATGCCTTTTCGTAATCTATGAATCCAATATAAAGTGGGGATTTTAGTTCTAAACTTTGTTCAACTATTATACGTAGAGTAGTTATTTGATCAGCACATGATCTGTTCTTCCTAAAACCTGCTTGTTCATCTCTCAAGTGTTTCTCTATAGCCTCTTTTAGTCTCTCCAGAATGATTCTGCCTAATATTTTTCCTGGCACTGATAGTAGCATAATTCCCCTATAATTTGTGCACTCCTGTAAACTTCCTTTCTTTGGTAGTTTGATCATATAACCTTCTCTCCAGTCTTTAGGTATTTCTTCCCTCTCCCAAATTTTATCCAATAGATTATGTAACATCTTGGTAGAGGTGATAATATCTGCTTTGATGGCTTCCGAAGGAATTTCATCTGGTCCTGTGGCTTTACCATCTTTTAACAGTTTGATGGCTTTCATTATTTCTTCTTTGCTTGGTTTTCCGCAGTTAACGTGTAATTCTTCTTCTGCTGGTAGTATATCTGGAGGATTATTTGAGCCAGGTCTGTTCAAAAGTTCTTCAAAGTGCTCCTTCCATCTCTCCATTTGTTCCTTTATATTACTAAGCAGATTTCCTTTCTTATCTTTGATAAAGGCGTTGATCTGTTTGTATTTTCCACCTAATTTCTTTGTGCTGTTGTACAGTTCTTTCATATTCCCTTTATTTGCTGCTTCTTCTGCCTCTTTAGCTAATTCATCTATATATTTCCTCTTATCCCTTTTAATGCATCTTCTCACTTCTTTGTTCACCTCTGTGTAAGCTTCCTGTGTCTTGGCTTTATTACTTCTTGTTTTGCTTTTATTTATGTCTGCTTTCTTGTTCTTTCTTTCTTTAATTTTATCCAGGGTCTCTGCTGTCATCCATGCCTTATTCTGGCGTTCTCTTTTCCCCAGTGTTTCTTCGCATGTCTCTTTCCATATATTTTTTACCTGTTTCCAATGATCTTCTATATTTATTGTATTTTCTAGTTGTTGGAGGACTTGGTATTTGTTTGATATTGTGACTGCGAATTTATCTTTAATTCCTTGTTCTTTAAGAAACCCTACATTGAAATACGTTCTGCCCTTATTCGTTGTAGTATACCTTTTTAATTTAATTTTAAGTTTGGCTAACAGCAGATGATGATCAGAAGCTATATCTGCCCCTCTATATACTTTTACATCCTGTAAGGATGACTTAAACTTATTATTAATACATATGTGATCAATTTGATTTTCCGTTCTATGATCTGGTGACACCCATGTAGCTTTGTGTATTCTTTTATGTTGGAATATTGTTCCTCCTAGGCTCATTTGATTAAGGGCGCAGAAATTCACAAATATCTCTCCATTCTCGTTTATATCTCCAAGTCCATGTTTTCCCATAATCATCTCATGAACAAGACGTGTAACAATGTCTATTGGTTGGTCAGAGTAAGCCTGTCAATATGTTCAGCAACTGCAGAGCGTTATTTTCTGTGTTTTCTATTTTCTGTGTTTTCTATTTTCTGTGTTTTTCGAGTCACAAAGGGTTGTTTGATGTATGCTGATGACCAGGAAATTTCCCTAGTCACAGCCAAAAAAAAAGATGAACAGCCAATTTCTTGAAAATTGATTTTTGTTTCTGCATTAAATGATGCCTCTTATCATCTCTGTTAAAAAAAAAAATTCCAACAACAATGGAAACAAATTAAACACTCTGTTGTTAAAGGGGCATCAAAAGTGGTAATTAGGAACAAATTACAATTAAAGTTACAAAAATAATAAGTATTTGGATGTTCTCATCAGAAAATGATCAATAAAATAAATCAAATAACAAACAGATTCCTATGAAAATCTTTAAAAGCATACAAATCTTGTACAGGATTGATAACAACAAAATACTCACAAGCAAACATGGGGGACTGAAAGCGTGTACGGTATCGAGGCTCAAACTTGGCACTTGGAGCTCTTGAAGCTTTCCAAGGATCTAGAGGTTGATGGGGTTTAGCTTTCAGCTTGTCCAGCTCCTTGTATATGACTAGGCCTATACCACTCTCATCCTTGATTTTGGAGATTTCCTCAAGTTCCCTCTTAATCTTTGGATCCTCTTGTACCTCTTCATCATCATCATCATCATCATCATCATCTTTTTCTCCTCTGCTTCGTCGCCGTTGACGCACTGAAAATTGTTTACAAAATGTTGATATGATCACATTAGTTTTCATTATAAAATAAATATAACAAATTTCTAACATTCACTACATCAGTAATCTGTTGGTCAGGGAGGAAGTAAACTAATCAAATAATTTTCACCAACAATGACGAGTTTTTTTACATTACAGTTCATAATAGCACCTAAAGTCTACAGTAGACAGAAATGTATGCATATAAAGTAAGAGTTCATAGGAAAATAGACCCAAAAAATTCAAATTTATAGGTAACAATAAAATAACCTATTAGGGAATTCGTTGACAAAGTAATGAAGGAGGCTTACAGATTTCTGGCAGTATGGCTGCAGGCGAGGCTGGGGCAGGCCAGTCATCTCTCTCAATTTTGTCAGGTTCATTGGGTTGTTTAGGTTTAGCGCTGGGGTACATGCTCATGCGAACCGGCTCCTGGTTACGTAGCTCTGCTGGTGAGGAACTGCGACGTACTTTAACTATACGTCTCTGTCCAGAGGCTTGAGGAAGATATCAACATTTTTCAGTGGTTTCCCCACATATTTTATGTCTTTTTGTCAGAGAATGGCATGTTTATCTGTATATGAGTGTGATGTACATTACTGTCCTGTGTTGGTTCGAGGAATTCAAATATCTGAGTCAGATGTCATAGCTACAGTGAATAAACAAAAATGATGCTTAAAAATCAATCATGCTGATCAGTTTTGCTGTTGTTCACTTTCCATGACATACCGCTACGTACCCAGTATTTCTGTTATTGTCTTCCCTTTTCTCATTTTCCTTCTATCATGACCCTTGTAACAATATTGTCATGTTTATCCTATCACATGACATGACAAAAGAAAGTAACTAATTTTTCTAGAGCATTTCAAGAGCATTTTTGTGTGCAGACTTTATCTTTGCTTCTCCTTTGAGTTCTCAACCCATTGCTATCACCTACTTCAGTACAACTGGATCTATTTATCATTGAAGAACACTTATTTTATAACTTCTATTAACAGATACACGCCACAATAAATGCTTTTTAGTTTAAGGAATGTTTTCATTGCTTGAACTAAGATTTTATTTCAGAGCCACACTTCCCATATGAGGAGTATTTAAAGTTGTTGACTGGTTTCTGTACAGATCCATCAATTCAAATACCTAGCTTTTGTGGATTTGTTTTCTTTAAGACAACCACTTACTTTTGTTTCCTTGCTGTTTAGACTAAGAGACCTATGCTCCTATTTTCTTTCAACACTTTTCCAATTTCTACAGCTCTTTTTCACTCTGTTAAGTTAAAATTACATCATCAGCATATCAGTTGTTACCATTATGCCCACCTACTGATATTTCTGGCATACCAAATTATACAAAATAAACACTACGATTTGACATAATCACAGACAAGTGTATATAAAATGACAAATACAGACTAATAACTGCTTCCTTCAGCTTAACAAACAAAATAGAAAAAGATTTTTTCTTAAAATTGTACAAAAGCAATTAGATGTACGAAACAGTGACAACAAGTTGCACATAATGAAAAATCACAATAAAAATTAGTTAGTTTGGTGTGACATTATTTATTTCTGTGTAATGTATAAGCTGGTAGCTTCCCAGCAATGGCTCTTACACAACTACAATATTGATTAGTTGCATTCCCTGGTAAATTGTGCATCCATTCATTGTTTTTCCTACACAGATGTTGAGTAATCTGGGCAACATCTGTGGCACATTCCTATAGGCTCACTGTTCCCAACATGTTGGTTGCACTACTCTTATCTCTACCAAGAGAGGCACACGTTGGAAGTTCTCAGTAAATCTTGGAAATGATATCAGTGATAGACAAATAGCTTCTATTTATATGTTATTTCAGATCTGAAGCAATCTAGTGCATTCACCAACTGATCAAGTGGTCCCAGTTCCCTCATGTGTTGACCCCCTCCCTCAAACAAATTTGGTTTACTCAGCCTCTAAAAATGTCTACTAGAGATTTTCTTTGTATGGTGGTATGTTGTATGGTGGTATGTTGTATGGTGTATATGCAATACTGACCAAATCATCCATGAATGTGTGTCTTTGGTAACAGAAAAATATAGACATTAATATACCATTATGTCACCACAAACCAGAGCAGGAAACCTATACTCACTAAAAGAATAAGTTTATAAAAAACAGTGATGTCAGCACAAGGTCCTAGACCATAATTACTCTCACAGTTTCTTGCATGTTGAACTCTACAGATGTTCAGCAGTCATTTTATTGATGCCAATCACAGCCGATGCCAGTCACACTCGGTGCCAGTCACACTCAGAGACAGTAAACACCCGGTGCCAGTCACACTCAGAGACAGTAAACACCCAGTGCAAGTCACACTCAGAGACAGTCACACCCGGTGCCAGTCAAACCCAGTGCAAGTCACACTCAAAGACAGTCACACCCAGAGACAGTCACACCTGGTGCCAGTCACACTCAGAGACAGTCACACCCAGTGCCAGTCAAACTTGGTGCAAGTCACACTCAAAGACAGTCACACTAGGTGCCAATCACACCTGAAGACAGTCACACCCAGTGCCAGTCAAACTAGGTGCCAGTTACACCTGGAGACAGTCACGTCCAACATCCACTTTCAGAAAAAAATTGCAGGGGAAGCGGGGATGGCATGACAACTAAAGGAAAGGCAATTTAAAGTCTAAAATAAATTCTTCAACAGAAATCCCTATCAAGTAGGTAGTATCTTGTAGCTGGGTTAGGATTTTTATAATTTACTTTGGGCGCGGGCACAGGGGGTGGGGAGCTTGTATTATTAGGTGACTGTCTGCCATCTCTCTGTGCATGCCCAGACACCAAACAAGGTGTATATTGTTGTGGCCATATTGTGACATCAAATAGGGTGTATAATGTTGCAGCAGTATGCCATGACACCCACTAGGGTGTGTAAGGTTGTGGCAGTTCAAGTCAGCACTCACAGGACATACATCAAATAGGCATACATTGGTGTCCAGCATGTCACTCACCATGTAACGGTGTATCAATGTCACACCATTATGTCCATTCACTATATCTATCTGGGGAGCTGAGTAGTCTAGAGGTACAACGTCGGCCCTAGGGCAGGAAGGACCTGAGTTCAAAGCCCACCAGAAGTGGTGGTGATTTTTTTTTAAATATGAAAAATTAATTCATGGTTTCTTGATGACCTTACCCTCCCCTGATCTCTTGGCTAGTGAGATTCGATGTCTAGCCCTCTCTTGGCTAGTGAGATTCGATGTCTAGCCCTCTCGAATAATGGCAATAAACAGGAGTTCCTGTGTCCATTTGTGGACAATAAAGAACCCTTGGCAGTTAAAAATGAAATGAGTAGGCCATAGAGTATGACCACTGCCTGGGCACAGTTGTCAGCAGAAGCCAACCCACACCGTGGGTGCCAGGCTGTGATATGGAGTTTGTGCATGTGAGCCACACAGGCTGTGATATGGAGTTTGTACATGTGAGCCACACAGGCTGTGATATGGAGTTTGTACATGTGAGCCACACAGGCTGTGATATGGAGTTTGTACATGTGAGCCACACAGGCTGTGATATGGAGTTTGTACATGTGAGCCACACAGGCTGTGATATGGAGTTTGTACATGTGAGCCACACAGGCTGTGATATGGAGTTTGTATATGTGAGCCACACAGGCTGTGATATGGAGTTTGTACATGTGAGCCACACAGGCTGTGATATGGAGTTTGTACATGTGAGCCACACAGGCTGTGATATGGAGTTTGTACATGTGAGCCACACAGGCTGTGATATGGAGTTTGTACATGTGAGCCACACAGGCTGTGATATGGAGTTTGTACATGTGAGCCACACAGGCTGTGATATGGAGTTTGTACATGTGACTCACACATGCTGTGATTTGGAGTTTGTACATGCGAGCCACACAGACTGTGATATGGAGTTTGTACATGTGAGCCACACAGGCTGTGATATGGAGTTTGTGCATGTGAGCCACACAGGCTGTGATATGGAGTTTGTACATGTGAGCCACACAGGCTGTGATATGGAGTTTGTGCATGTGAGCCACACAGGCTGTGATATGGAGTTTGTACATGTGAGCCACACAGGCTGTGATATGGAGTTTGTACATGTGAGCCACACAGGCTGTGATATGGAGTTTGTGCATGTGAGCCACACAGGCTGTGATATGGAGTTTGTGCATGTGAGCCACACAGGCTGTGATATGGAGTTTGTACATGTGACTCACACATGCTGTGATTTGGAGTTTGTACATGCGAGCCACACAAACTGTGATATGGAGTTTGTACATGTGAGCCACACAGGCTGTGATATGGAGTTTGTGCATGTGAGCCACACAGGCTGTGATATGGAGTTTGTACATGTGAGCCACACAGGCTGTGATATGGAGTTTGTGCATGTGAGCCACACAGGCTGTGATATGGAGTTTGTACATGTGAGCCACACAGGCTGTGATATGGAGTTTGTGCATGTGAGCCACACAGGCTGTGATATGGAGTTTGTGCATGTGAGCCACACAGGCTGTGATATGGAGTTTGTGCATGTGAGCCACACAGGCTGTGATATGGAGTTTGTGCATGTGAGCCACACAGGCTGTGATATGGAGTTTGTGCAATTGAGCCACACAGGCTGTGATATGGAGTTTGTACATGTGAGCCACACAGGCTGTGATATGGAGTTTGTGCATGTGAGCCACACAGGCTGTGATATGGAGTTTGTACATGTGAGCCACACAGGCTGTGATATGGAGTTTGTGCATGTGAGCCACACAGGAAGTGATATGGAGTTTGTGCATGTGAGCCACACAGGCTGTGATATGGAGTTTGTACATGTGAGCCACACAGGCTGTGATATGAAGTTTGTACATGTGAGCCACACAGGCTGTGACATGGAGTTTGTACATGTGAGCCACACAGGCTGTGATATGGAGTTTGTACATGTGAGCCACACAGGCTGTGATATGGAGTTTGTACATGTGAGCCACACAGGCTGTGACATGGAGTTTGTACATGTGAGCCACACAGGCTGTGATATGGAGTTTGTACATGTGAGCCACACAGGCTGTGATATGGAGTTTGTACATGTGAGCCACACAGGCTGTGACATGGAGTTTGTACATGTGAGCCACACAGGCTGTGACATGGAGTTTGTACATGTGACCCACACAGGCTGTGATATGGAGTTTGTACATGTGAGCCACACAGGCTGTGATATGGAGTTTGTGCATGTGAGCCACACAGGCTGTGATATGGAGTTTGTGCATGTGAGCCACACAGGCTGTGATATGGAGTTTGTGCATGTGAGCCACACAGGCTGTGATATGGAGTTTGTGCATGTGAGCCACACAGGCTGTGATATGGAGTTTGTACATGTGAGCCACACAGGCTGTGATATGGAGTTTGTGCATGTGAGCCACACAGGCTGTGATATGGAGTTTGTACATGTGAGCCACACAGGCTGTGATATGGAGTTTGTGCATGTGAGCCACACAGGAAGTGATATGGAGTTTGTGCATGTGAGCCACACAGGCTGTGATATGGAGTTTGTACATGTGAGCCACACAGGCTGTGATATGAAGTTTGTACATGTGAGCCACACAGGCTGTGACATGGAGTTTGTACATGTGAGCCACACAGGCTGTGATATGGAGTTTGTACATGTGAGCCACACAGGCTGTGATATGGAGTTTGTACATGTGAGCCACACAGGCTGTGACATGGAGTTTGTACATGTGAGCCACACAGGCTGTGATATGGAGTTTGTACATGTGAGCCACACAGGCTGTGATATGGAGTTTGTACATGTGAGCCACACAGGCTGTGACATGGAGTTTGTACATGTGAGCCACACAGGCTGTGACATGGAGTTTGTACATGTGACCCACACATGCTGTGATATGGAGTTTGTACATGTGAGCCACACAGGCTGTGATATGGAGTTTGTACATGTGAGCCACACAGGCTGTGACATGGAGTTTGTACATGTGAGCCACACAGGCTGTGATATGGAGTTTGTACATGTGAGCCACACAGGCTGTGATATGGAGTTTGTACATGTGAGCCACACAGGCTGTGACATGGAGTTTGTACATGTGAGCCACACAGGCTGTGACATGGAGTTTGTACATGTGACCCACACAGGCTGTGATATGGAGTTTGTACATGTGAGCCACACAGGCTGTGATAAGGAGTTTGTACATGTGAGCCACACAGGCTGTGACATGGAGTTTGTACATGTGAGCCAGGATTCTTCTCAAATTTTCTTGAGGGGGATATCGGAGCACCTATGGATTCATCCAGTGTGCATTGATGATGATCAATAAACAAACAAATTATACCTAACAGGATGAACGATGTTGAATCGGTTCTGTTGTAGCAAGCAAGAAAGGGGATGGTTTAACTAGAATCGATGACTCTTCCATTACACGCACACATGAAAATATTCAACAAGAGTGATTCCTATATTTCATGGTCTACTTATTGAGTCTGTTGCATAGGTACACAAGCACAGCGTTCCACATGCTCCTTCCTCACAATATGCTTGTGGTTTAACAATTCTAGATAAAGGGTTAGTGTTCAACAATACCCATCTCTACTATCTATTATCAGTAGATAGACTAGCTTCTCTACTAGTTTAAGATCCTCTAATTACTCAACTATCTATCACTATATAACATTCTAAAACACTAAAAATTCTACAACACTTTTTGCTTATTCTGTGTCCTTGTGAGAGCACTGCTACCTTGCTTCTCCATTACTATCATGCACACCTACATCTGATATCTCCTAACATTCACTGTTGAGTCATAGTCATCAACGACCTAGTCAGATAATGACCTGGCTGTTCCATCAATCTCAGCAGGATCTACAAGATGAGAGAATCATTTTGCCTTGTGTCTTTTGGCTTTGTTGTCCACAACTGTCTTAGAGGGGTCTAGCTACTAACTTGTTGATCACTTCAATGTCTGTAGATTGTCTCCTGACTAACCGTTATCAGTTACTATTTCTTTAACTTCTCAAACTAGGCATCAAGGTTCCATCATACTTGAAATATAACTTGACTGTCCATGTTTCACAACATAACTATTTGTCAAGGTCAGATACCTGTATTTGCACAATCTCTCTTATCTTAGGTGATATTTCTTTCCTGGAGATGTTGCTCTGGTACATCCAGGCTGTAACATATATCATGACAGATGTGACAGAATCTGAATGAAAGCAGATGAAATAGACTTTAACCATTATAAATGAACACAGCTGAATATCTGCATTAAAAATAGTGAGACAACAAAGTCAGCAAGTGTAAGTGGATAATACTCACCAAGAGCTGCCATTCCAGAGGCTAGTGGAATTAAACAGTAAATATAATAAATAATGAGGTAATCATATATAATGTGAGAGCTAATATGTCAATAAGAATAACTGAACTATAAACTATTATATTTTTGAGAGCTTTTATTGTTGCATAAATTATGTGGGCGTGTGAGTGTTGAAATGAAATAAGAACAACTTGTACAAGGATAATATGTTCCTAAATTGCTGACTAAGTTAGTAGTTACTTAGCAACACCAACACAATGACACTTAAGGTAACTTTTTCAAAGACCCTTTCAGCAAATATCTAAGCTGATGGTGGCAGTGATTTACCAATTACACTCACTCCTTACCAAACCTTTACATAATGTATCACACTTGACTTCAATCATCTACAGACCTAAGATGGTGTCAACTATTAGTGTCACCTAAACAGTGATCACAAAGTGACTACTGTACCTCACTCTTGATAATAGTGTGTTGTAGCTGCTATGATGGTGACTGCAGCTGCCTTTCTTTGTTTGGATCCTTCAATGCAATGAGATGTTAATTCGGATGATTCCACAGGCATGGAATGCAATTATGGATTTTAATTCCTTTGCAGTGATTTGGGTGCCTTCAACTAACTACAACTACTACCACAACTTATGATAGTAATAAATGGCTCAACTAAAATGCTTGTACAATCAACTTGTTTAATTTGTATTTTAGATAGAAAACATGTTTGCCAGTAATAGCCAATCAAAACTAGTTTTTACTGAGGTCTCTGTTGCCCAATCATTTAAATAGATGTATGTATTGTCTTTGATCTACTTTGAATATACAAGAGAAATGAACATACCTTTCTTCTTTAAAAAAGTTGGTGGTTCTTTAGAATAGGTAAAGTTGGCTGAAAATGAAAACAAAAACAATAGCAAAGTTCATGATGAGTGCTAAATCTAGTTACAAGTAAATAGCATGGAGCAAATATGTAACAGACAAAAATAATGTAACAGGATAGGCGAATGAAAGTACGGGGCAAGTAACTCAGCCGATACCCATTTCTTAATAGACTATAACAGTAACATAGAATAGCAGTCATCAGAATTAGTGACAGAATAACAAGTTGTGCTAATGGAAAGTTCATAGCGGGTAGTGGACAACCCACCGAGGACTAAGGTGAAGGAAGGGTGCAGAATAGTATTCGGACATAACAAGTTTTAGGAGAATGGAAATTTTCCAAGCAGTTGTTGTGGAAGTGGGGATAAACGAATGGCTTGACCGTCCGGTAAATAGGTTGACAAACAACTTCCAGGGCAGGTCAAAGTCATGAATCATGAAGTAAACATTATTTTAAAACACATAAGAGGTCAAACTGATCAGAAGTTATATTGGAGTCACGAAAACATGTTTTGATCAAGTCTTAGACATAATTCAACTATGGGTCAGAATGATGAGATCTGATTGGTTCAAGGGGTTGCAAGTTGTCACTTTGTGACAATTTCATTGGCTGCAGATATTCCATGTGCAGAGTTATGTTGGGGTATTTAAGCTTCGACACAATAGATTTTCATTTTTGAGGGCAAATAATTACTCCAGCAGATGACAGCCATTCACTGCATTTTGCTTCACAATGGACTGTGCAGCACATTTTTTGATGACGTCATTTATTTATTTGTTCAAATGTGTTCTATATACAATGTGTTGTAAGACTTTACAAACACCCTGTAAAAAGTTACTATAGCTCATTTCAAATCATCTGCCCAACTTCAAAACGCTATTACTCTCTAACCGTTTGTTAAAAACTTTTGAAATTTTCCAAATGTTATTAGAATGCAAAAGACCCTTTAAATGTATATTTAACAAATATCTTGCAGCTGCAGTTTTCTTAAAGCGGCGATATTTCTTTGATGTTTGTCAAAATTGTAAATTGTGAAGCCCTAAAGAATAGAAATTACCGTAGTTGCTGGTCTATGATTAATTTTCACTAGGTAAAGGTGTGGCCGTAATGGGGAAATAACTGGATAAAACAAAACACCAGGAGAATTATTGTCTGCTCAGTTCGAGGACGGACGATAATATCAAGGTATACCTGTATGTCCAATTTTCATAGTTGTGTGGTCCTGAAAAGGACCGTTTGTTGAACTAATTTAAGGTAATATAGGGGCCAACATTGTGGGGGCTATATACTTTCATTCTGAATCAGACGAGTCTAAAAGATTAATAACTGTTTGGGGTTGAACATTCCACAAACCATCATTTTTCCAATATTCCTCTTCCTGTTTTAAGACATGGTCTTCACATTTAGCCCAATAATCTTTGTCTATATTTAATAAAGCGAGATTAGCAAGAGTCTTTACATCGCATATTTTGAATGTTGTATTTTCATCTGCCACTTGTCCTTTAAATTTTGCCCAGATTAGTTCTATTGGATTTAAATGAGCATGGTAAGGTGGCAGCCTCAAACTTATATGACCGTGCTCTTGGATAATCTTATCTATTTGAAAAATCTTTGTCCTTTGTTTTTGCTTTACTAGAGATAGTAATTCAGGTTTTAAGTACATGTTATTAAATTGTATGTGCTCCTTTGTGAGTCATATCTTAATAGCATCTTTTGTACTGGATGACGTCGGGACTTTATCTTCAGGTGCAACATTGTTGTGGTACGCTGCATTGTCCATTATTAGGCAAGATGGTCGATCTAGTGATGGGAGAACAGAATTTTCAATCCAATGTCTAAATATGTGACCATTCATCTCAGAGTGATAATCCCGATTGTCTATGGATTTTGAAAGAAAAATGAGCTCTGCATTCTGTATTAGTCCATGTTGTCGACTACCTGCATGAGCAATTATCAAGCGCTGTCCTTTGCTGCTAGGTATTAATCTCTTAATCTTTCCATCTGATGTTTGCCATTCCCTTTGGTTAGTGTGGTGAGCATTGATCCATGTTTCATCCAAGTACACAATATCATAACCTTGCTTGCGCACCTCTTTTACTTAACGTAAGTACTTGCTTCTCATGACTACTATATGTGGCTTCTCACAGATGATGTTTCGTCCATTGGAATACTTTCTGAATGTAAAGCCTGCAGCTCTCACATTCCTCCATAATGTAGACTTTGATATTTCAATACTGTTGTTCTTTTTCAGCGATACTTTTAATTTTCTTATTGTAACAGTTTCATTCAAACCCAACATTTTGCGAATTTCACTTCTAAAAAGTTTACTGTCGAAATTATCCAACATTTTTGCTCTTCCTTGTGATTTTGTATATTTTGAACATTGACGGTCACGTGCTTGAATCCAGCGATTAAATGACCGTTTAGATAAATCCAAAATGTGTCTTGTCCTATTCTCAGGGTTTTCTAAAGAATGAAATAATCTTCCTCGTTTAGCCTCTTTGCAAAAATAGTCATACATTTTTATTGCGATATTTTGTAAACTGCAGAATTTCATTTTAAGACTCATGATAAATGTTATTGTTCCACGTCTCCACCTATGAATGAACGGAAATGGAACACACAATGCCTCGTGTTTTCTACAAGTGTCTAATTGTGTCAGAAAGCCCAAGTGGAAAGTGTGCAAAAACGTCAATTGTACCGTGTATGGATTTTTAATCGCTATTTTTAACTTAAAATACTGTAAACATTAAGTTTTGACTACATCAATGGGTCGTTATAAATTTATATAAATCAAATAAGCAACAATAATAACCAAATGTTTTTTTTTTAATGAAATTAATTCCCTGTTGGGTTCTAATCATTATAACTTTACATGTAAATTTTGAAAAAATTACAAAAAGAGATTAAAAAGATATCGATTTTAAAAGTTGGGCAGATGATTTGAAACGAGCTATAGTAACTAAAGAGTAGAGAGTATTTATCTGGGAATGTTTCAACAAATAAAACACGGTGTTAGGCAAGGTTGTGTGCTGTCACCAGATCTATTTAATATGTATAGCAAGATTACAAACAAATGAATAGACGATTAGAGGCCACAGAGATGGGATTTCTCAGAAGAATGTTGTTGAAAGTTCCCTGGACAGCTAAAAAGACCAATGTTGACATTTTCAATGAGGCCAGCACAAAAAAGGAGTTCCTAAAAAATATCACAAAGAAACAATCAAAATTTTTTCAGCCACATCATGAGAAGAGGAAAGTTGGAATACTTAGTTACAACTGGCAAAATAAAAGGAAAGAGAGATTACAGACGACAAAGAGAGAAAATACTGGATAGCATGGTGTCATGGCATGGAAAACAGTCAACAACAGAACTGATACAATGCACTGTAGATAGAAGATTGTGGAAAGACATGATTGCCTACGCCAACCGGTATTGCACATGATGATGATGATGATGATGATGATGATGATGATGAACAAACTTCATGGCATGTATAACACTTATACAGGTTGTGTCTTATTTGCTGGATCTATGAACAAACTTCATGGCATGTAAAATCATTATCTATGTAAAATCTGTATCAGATTTTCATTGACCCTAAGTTCAGAAAAAGATGGCAGGTGATTTGTGAGTATTTGAGATTTTTAAAAATAATAATAAAAATATGTCTTATGATTATTTTTTAAATTAAATTAATAAGAGTAATAATCAAGAATTTAGTACACAAATTAACAATTCTATTTAAAGTCTGAATGGCAGTGGACCGACAACACACATTGGACAAGCTAGTCCACAGCAGTGAGAGAGAATTACTCTGTGCTGAGGCTTCTGAGACATGAGCATTATTACTTCAAGGGTTCTTTCTGGGTCAAAAGTGCGGAAGTACGACTGTACTCAGCTATCAAATATGCTTATGTAAACAGCTAAACTACAAAATATGTTTATAAAAACAGTCAAAATATAAAGTATGTTTATGAGAACACAATATTGTTATGAGGTGGTTTCATTTCTACCAAACAAATCGTTTATCTTTCCATGTATAGTCTGTAAGTAAAGAATCATGAAGTAAAAGAACTCACGTGGACGATGAAAGTGTGAGCCAACAACAGGTTTGTTTTTGTCCAATGACTTGGGGCTACCTCCTTTAACATTGCTTTGCTTACCCATGCCCAAATAACTGATGTTGTAGAAACGACCAAAGTTGGGTTCAGATCTTCTAGAATCTAGACTATCCTGCATATAGACAAACAACAAACATTTCACAGCTTCATGCATGAAAATAGTGCCAGACATGAATGACTGGCTAGATTCTAATCAGTAGATATTTTGTCACTTCTAACAACTTTTACCAACTTATGCTAATCTATTTTACAATAAACAGCAATTAATAAACAAAAGAGTAATAACACTAGTAACAACACATAAAACAGACAATAACAATAACAAAGGTACAAAAGAGACAGATCCTTTTTTTGAAAATTAACACACGGAAGAGAATCTACAAGATTAACAATTAACATACAGAAGAGAATCTATAAGATTAACAATTAACCTACAGAAGAGAATCTATAAGATTAACAATTAACATACAGAAGAGAATCTATAACATTAACAATCAACATACAGAAGAGAATCTATAAGATTAACAATCAACATACAGAAGAGAATCTATAAGATTAACAATTAACATACAGAAGAGAATCTATAAGATTAACAATTAACATACAGAAGAGAATCCATAACATTAACAATTAACATACAGAAGAGAATCCATAACATTAACAATTAACATACAGAAGAGAATCTATAACATTAACAATTAACATACAGAAGAGAATCTATAACATTAACAATTAACATACAGAAGAGAATCTATAATATTAACAATTAACATACAGAAGAGAATCTATAATATTAACAATTAACATACAGAAGAGAAGCTCCAATAACGAAAATACAGAGAGGAACCACAATAACAAAATTAATACATAGAATAGAAAACATAATAATGACAATTAATACACATAAGAGAACCCAGAATTAGTGTAGTTCTTCTTCTACTAACAGACCATGTCAACTTTTTCCATGTAGCTCTATCTTCAGTCATTCTTTAGGGCTCTGAGAAAGTTGAGTCTTTGTGGTTATCTTCCCATCTCTTTTTCTGTCTACCTGCCCTTCTTCCTCCTCTCAAAGCTCCTTACAGAATGATCGTTGCCACGCCAGATGACTGAGATACATTAAACTTTTTCATTTGTGAAAATAGCTTGCATTTTCTTCAGTTGCTCTGTTATAAGGGGTTCACGTTTTACAAGCATATAGAATATTAATATAATGAGGGTGTGCATCAGCCTAATTTTAGAGCCAAGAGTAATGTTATCTTTCTAAACAGGTTTTAGCCTTGCAAGAGCTGCTATAGTATGTGCTATTCTAGCCTTGCAAGAGCTGCTATTTTTCATTTGTGCAATTTTAGCCTTGCAAGAGCTGCTATCGTTTGTGCTATTCTAGCCTTGCAAGAGCTGCTATAGTTTGTGCTATTCTAGCCTTGCAAGAGCTGCTATTGATTGGGCTATTCTAGCCTTGCAAGAGCTGCTATTGTTTATGCTATTCTAGCCTTGCAAGAGCTGCCATAGTTTGTGCTATTCGAGCCTTGCAAGAGCTGCTATCGTTTGTGCTATTCTAGCCTTGCAAGAGCTGCCATAGATTGTGCTATTCTAGCCTTGCAAGAGCTGCCATAGATTGTGCTATTCTAGCCTTGCAAGAGCTGCCATAGTTTGTGCTATTCGAGCCTTGCAAGAGCTGCTATCGTTTGTGCTATTCTAGCCTTGCAAGAGCTGCCATAGATTGTGCTATTCTAGCCTTGCAAGAACTGCCATAGTTTATGCTATTCTAGCCTTGCAAGAGCTGCCATAGTTTTGTGCTAATCTAGCCTTGCAAGAGCTGCTATCGTTTGTGCTATTCTAGCCTTGCAAGAGCGGCCATAGTTTGTGCTATTCTAGTCAATATTATAGGTGTAGAGTCTTCATTGCTGACAATTGATTCCAAGTATTTATATCTGTCCATTATTTCTAGTTCTTGTCCACTTATTGTGATTTTTGCAACAAGGCCCCTAGGGCATTTTCAGCATGCCACTCATTGTATCAGTTCTTGTTCTGTTTCTGCTAAACCATCAATGTCATCAACAAATCACAGGTTGTTTATAGTTTTGCCACCAATACTGACTGTACTTTCATGGTCTTCTAAAGCATCTGTCATGGTTCTTTCCAAGAAAATGGTGAATAAGTTTGGAGAAAGTAAGCAGCCTTGACAAACTCCAACTGTTGTACTGAATCATTTCTCTTAATTTTAAGTCATTTATCAAAGAAAAATCAACAAATGAAGATCTGTTCTGTTGTACTTCAACCTGCACGAAAGTTTGTTTCTCTGCATTGATATTTCTGATTGTGGTTTTAAATTAGTACTTCAGAGACCACAATAATGACAATTAATTCACAGAAGAGACACCACACAAATTACAATTAATTCGTAGAAGAGACACCACAAAAGTGACTAATTCACAGAAGAGACACCACACAAATTACAATTAATTCGTAGAAGAGACACCACAAAAGTGACTAATTCACAGAAGAGACACCACACAAATTACAATTAATTCATAGAAGAGACACCACAAAAGTGACTAATTCACAGAAGAGACACCACACAAATTACAATTAATTCGTAGAAGAGACACCACAAAAGTGACTAATTCACAGAAGAGACACCACACAAATTACAATTAATTCGTAGAAGAGACACCACAAAAGTGACTAATTCACAGAAGAGACACCACACAAATTACAATTAATTCGTAGAAGAGACACCACAAAAGTGACTAATTCACAGAAGAGACACCACACAAATTACAATTAATTCGTAGAAGAGACACCACAAAAGTGACTAATTCACAGAAGAAAAACACAAAAGTGACAATTAATTTGTAGAAGAAAAACACAAAAGTGACAATTTCCCCAAATTAAGCCACAATAATTAAAATTAATACAAAGAATAGAGCTCACAATACTGATAACTAACAAATACAAAAACTACAATAGCAATAGGTTAAAAGAGAGAGGGATAAGAACAGAGAGCAATGCTAATATTTCTAGCCATTCTATGTATCTACAGAACAGAACAAATTATTGAAATTGTTCAAGCCATTCCTATCACTCATCACTAAAAATGTTGTGAGATAATAATCATGAGCAAACAAACATACAAATATATTATTTTGAACAAAAGACTACAACTTGAAGAATACTAGTTTTCAGTGTAGAGCCCATGCAATCTAGAAAGCAATGTGTGAACAATATCAAGAAAATAAAATAGAAACACAAAATATGTATGTGTATATGTCATGGTATTGCAATTGTAAACATAGCTCCTGCATGCTTTCTACAGATTGTTTCATGAAGAGGAAACCAACAGTAAGTTTCTATGAAGCTGCCATATATTTTATCATTATCTATATGTTTATTTAACAATCCATATGTTAGTTATGTGTTCAATTTTTATATTTTTCTGTTCAATTTTCCTGTACCTTACAGTTGAGTGGGGAAAGTTCTGCTCTGTGGTTTGCTTCATTCATAATAATTTGTGTAGCATTTCAAACTTGCCTACTACATCTCATATTTTGTTTTTCTTTTCTTGCTGTTGAACTTAACTGTTAATGTTTTTGTTGTGTTATGATGCTCATGTGCTTCCCAATCATTAGTTATTTATGGAAAGTAACTTAACAATGGTGTCGACATATTCTGCTGTAAAAAAATGTAAGTGTAACAGTTTCTGGTTTATGACACATCATTCTATAATTATTTGGGCATTACAATCTCGAGTGGCGGAACTTCTTTTTGAGTTTGTACACTTTATGTAAAATGAATATGCACCTGTTTAAGAACACTTTGATTAGCATTATTTTAGTATCTTTGTTCTAGTTTAGTGTTTTCTTGTTACCGAGTTTAAATATATTGCAATAGCATGAAAGTTATAAGCTATTACAAACATTTTCTTCAATTATGCAGAATGGATAACCTAAAATAGGCTTCAGTTGATTGTATAAAAGTGTTGTATCATTTGTATGGCAGTGATTTCTTACAATTAAATAAATAGATTCAGTTACTAATAATACACTAAATTTAAAATCTTTAAACATGACATGTCTAAACTATGGATGAACCCGGGCTATTGTGGTATGATAACTTGAAAAGCAAATGGCATTATTTTTTGTCAATGAAGTGAGGCAACTATGAAATGTTATAAAAATGTTACTGGAAAATCAGTATTTTTATTTGTATTTTTCTTTTAAATAATTCCCATCTAAGCCACACTCTTAGCTCTCTTTTTTTCAATGCTTGAAGCATGTTCCTGCGTTATCTTCTAAAATAGTGAAATGCTGTCTTGCTGAGTTCTAGTGTTTCAAATAATTCTTCAGTCTCTGTCCTCTTAAGCTGTACCTGAGTTTTTAGGAAGAGAAAAATCTGGCAAAAAGAGTTGTTGTTGCTCATATGGAATGTAATGATTAGCAAGAAACTCATACATAAGTTATGATGTATGGATAGGCCCATTAGCAAGAAACTCATACATAAGTTATGATGTATGGATAGGCCCGTTATCAAGAAACTGATACATAAGTTATGATGTATGGATAGGCCCGTTATCAAGAAACTCATACATAAGTTATGATGTATGGATAGGCCCGTTATCAAGAAACTGATACATAAGTTATGATGTATGGATAGGCCCGTTATCAAGAAACTGATACATAAGTTATGATGTATGGATAAGCCCGTTATCAAGAAACTAATGCATAACTTGTGATATATGGATAGGCCCATTAGCAAGAAACTGATACATAAGTTATGATGTATGGATAAGCCCGTTATCAAGAAACTAATGCATAACTTGTGATATATGGATAGGCCCATTAGCAAGAAACTGATACATAAGTTATGATGTATGGATAAGCCCGTTATCAAGAAACTAATGCATAACTTGTGATATATGGATAGGCCCATTAGCAAGAAACTGATACATAAGTTATGATGTATGGATAAGCCCGTTATCAAGAAACTAATGCATAACTTGTGATATATGGATAGGCCCATTAGCAAGAAAAAGTTTGTGAACTGCGCTCCCAAAATGCCACAAAACTGCACAGATTTATTATCAATCTGATGAAAGCTATTCAAGATGAATATTTCTTTGATGATTGAAGCAATCAATCAGCATCGAATCCATATTGTTGTTATGATTCTATCATGCATTTTTGTGCCCTGTAGAGTGAGAAGATTGAGCTCAAGTGTTGGTATCAACCGATAAGCCTATGATTCATAGCCAGTTACTACTACTTTTATAATATTTTCACAATTTTGAATGCACATATTCCTGTAGCAGAAGAAATACAAATCTGTTTCTAGTAAGCAGAGACTAGGTTTACGACAAATTTGGATAAGTTAAGCCTCTTATCAAAATCATCCACAAAAATCATTTTCAGCAGAAATAACAATAATTGTTCAGTCTTGAGATAACTCACAAATAGAGGTTCCAACCACACATCTGTGCAGACAGGTTTAACATTGTTTTTACTTGTGCTAGATGAACACCTGGACTGTGTATGGAACAAGTCAAAATCACTTCCACTTTAGGAAGTAGATGAACATCAAATGACAAGACCCCAAATATCACTGTTTTAGACAAAGCAGATATCTACAGCACAACATTATTGTGATGCACAAGCTTTCTGGGCGGGTTTGCAGCCTTGCATGTCAAACTACCAGCTACCAAAAATTGTATTATTTGGTGAGCCGCAGAGAGGTCAATGTCAACAAGTTGAACAAAAGAATCACATTATAGATACAGTCAGTCTTACAGGCCCTCAATGGAGACAAATTACCAGAGCTTAGAAAAGCCCTATGTGAGCTGAACACCAAGAAAAGGGTAGTGCTGCAATGGAACCATTCACTCAGTCCTTCCTATATGCAAACTATACACAAGTAGTCATTACAAAATCCCTTATGATGTTGATTTTTTATGGTTTTTTCATATTGCCTCAAGATATTCCATAATAAGTCTCTCTACTGTCAAAAGTATTTTTGAAGTCAGTAAAAATTACGAATAAACTATTTTTCTTTCCTACATGTTCCTCTAATATATTTCGTAAAGTGAAAATGTCATCAAGACAGCCTCTCCCTTTTTTTAATCCAGCTTCTACCCTTTCAAAAACAGCGTCTACCATATCTCTGATCTAGTCCTATCCACAATGAATTGACGGTGTACTTACAAGGCAACTGATAGATGAGTCACTGTGTACTTACAAGGCAACTGATAGATGAGTCACTGTGTACTTACAAGGCAACTGATAGATGAGTCACTGTGTACTTACAAGGCAACTGATAGATGAGTCACTGTGTACTTACAAGGCAACTGATAGATGAGTCACTGTGTACTTACATGGCAACTGATAGATGAGTCACGGTGTACTTACAAGGCAACTGATAGATGAGTCACTGTGTACTTACAAGGCAACTGATAGATGAGTCACTGTGTACTTACAAGGCAACTGATAGATGAGTCACTGTGTACTTACAAGGCAACTGATAGATGAGTCACTGTGTACTTACAAGGCAACTGATAGATGAGTCACTGTGTACTTACAAGGCAACTGATTGATGAGTCACTGTGTACTTACAAGGCAACTGATAGATGAGTCACTGTGTACTTACAAGGCAACTGATAGATGAGTCACTGTGTACTTACAAGGCAACTGATAGATGAGTCACTGTGTACTTACAAGGCAACTGATAGATGAGTCACTGTGTACTTACAAGGCAACTGATAGATGAGTCACTGTGTACTTACAAGGCAACTGATAGATGAGTCACTGTGTACTTACAAGGCAACTGATAGATGAGTCACGGTGTACTTACAAGGCAACTGATAGATGAGTCACGGTGTACTTACAAGGCAACTGATAGATGAGTCACTGTGTACTTACAAGGCAACTGATAGATGAGTCACGGTGTACTTACAAGGCAACTGATAGATGAGTCACTGTGTACTTACAAGGCAACTGATAGATGAGTCACTGTGTACTTACAAGGCAACTGATAGATGAGTCACTGTGTACTTACAAGGCAACTGATAGATGAGTCACTGTGTACTTACAAGGCAACTGATAGATGAGTCACGGTGTACTTACAAGGCAACTGATAGATGAGTCACTGTGTACTTACAAGGCAACTGATAGATGAGTCACTGTGTACTTACAAGGCAACTGATTGATGAGTCACTGTGTACTTACAAGGCAACTGATAGATGAGTCACGGTGTACTTACAAGGCAACTGATAGATGAGTCACTGTGTACTTACAAGGCAACTGATAGATGAGTCACTGTGTACTTACAAGGCAACTGATAGATGAGTCACGGTGTACTTACAAGGCAACTGATAGATGAGTCACTGTGTACTTACAAGGCAACTGATAGATGAGTCACTGTGTACTTACAAGGCAACTGATAGATGAGTCACTGTGTACTTACAAGGCAACTGATAGATGAGTCACGGTGTACTTACAAGGCAACTGATAGATGAGTCACTGTGTACTTACAAGGCAACTGATAGATGAGTCACGGTGTACTTACAAGGCAACTGATAGATGAGTCACTGTGTACTTACAAGGCAACTGATAGATGAGTCACGGTGTACTTACAAGGCAACTGATAGATGAGTCACTGTGTACTTACAAGGCAACTGATAGATGAGTCACGGTGTACTTACAAGGCAACTGATAGATGAGTCACTGTGTACTTACAAGGCAACTGATAGATGAGTCACTTATTTCAAGCCGTTGTTGCGATTAAGGTTGCTTTTTTTTTTTTTTTAAATTAATGATTTCTTTTTCTCCATTTTGCAGGGAGTTTTGTCTTCTTTCCTCATTTGACTGAATATTCTCTACAGCCGGATTCAGTTTTGATTATCCATTGCTTTGAGTATCTCACTTGTTATAAGCCTTTACTTGAGGCCTTCTCATTAGTCATGAGTTTCACCTGATTTTTTTCCTGATTGCTTTGATTTCTTTCTAAAAGTGATATCCAAACTGTGAGGCTGATTTAATTGTGAGTCTGCTGTACACATTTCAAAATGTATTTAGTTTCTGGGATGTGGGTGATTTAGATAAAACATTGTATATGGCATTCTCAGTGTTTGTTGAAGGCTCATGTCATATTCTGATCTATCTTTCTTATTACATGGCTAAGCTTTTTATCTCTTGCTTCTTTAAGTATCTAATGGTAGGAATTGCTTTAAACATTTTTCTCAGTTCCTCCCTTCTGATCTTATCTCTCAACATGTTTTCTGTCATTCATCTAACACATTTCATTTTGGGAGTGTGTATTTTCCTGACTATTCTTGAATCTAGTGTCCAGGTCTAACATTGGTAACACAATGCTGGAAAGAAAATTGTGTTGCAGAGTCCCTTTTTGCCTAATAATTATTTCCATGTTGGACAGGATTGATGATAGATGTCCGATGATTTAACAAGCTTTGTAGCATCTTGATTCTACTTCTGCTGCTTATGAATTATCCTTTTGTCACTAGACTTTCTAGATATTTAAATTCCTCCACTTGTTTTGCCAGCCATCCATCATTATGCTGATGTTCTGTTTTTCTTTTCCAATGTTCATCAAAATTTGTGACATTTTTCTGTGCTAAAACGTATTTTTTATATTCTTCTTGGTTCTTCTACTCAGCTCCAAACTTTGTGTCACCATCATCATCATCATCAAGTACCGTGCCTGCTGGCATAGGTGATCATGTCTCTCCACAACTTTCGATCTCAACAGTTATTTATTATTTCTGTTGTTGACATTCTGCCAAGCCATTCTCTTAAGCTGTCTGGTATCTTTTCTCTTTGCTACCCTCTATCTCCTCGTCCCTCGATTTTTCCAGTTGTTACAATATATTCCAGCTGTCCCCTTCTCATAACATGACCAAAAAATGATGATTGTTTCTTCCTAATATTGCAATTCTCTTTTTGCTTTGGCCTCTTTCAGAACGTTTTCATTACTCTTCTTAGCTGTGTATTCTCAACATTCTTCGGTAAAACCACATTTCTAAAGCCTCCAGTGATTTTCTTGTCTGTTGTCCCATTGTCCATGATTCACATCCATATATTAAGACTGGCTCTACATAACATTTAAGAACTCTTTCTTGTTTCTATTGTCAAAATTGGATTGCATAGTATCGCCCTCATTTTTTGGAAAGCTGCTTTTGCCTGAACCATTCTGCATATCACCTCTTTTGTACATCTACCATCTGAGGTTAACGTTCTCAGATATTTAAATTCATTTACCTGTTTTAATATTGTTCCACTTGTCTTTACTATGCACTGAGGTGATGTCTTTTTCTTTGTTGTTACCATTACCTCTGTCTTTTTGCTAATACTGAGTCCTTTATTGTTGCTTCCTTTCACTATAATATCTAACATTTCTTGTAATTCATTTTCACTCTTAGCAATTAAGACTGTATCATCAGCATACCTTAGATTATTTATATTATGACCTCCAATTGTTATTCCAGGCATACCCCTTATGGATCTTAAAATAATCTCACTATAAATATTAAACAAATCTGGTGACAGCACACAACCTTGTCTAACACCCTGTTTTATTTATTGAAACATTCCCAATTGACTTCCGGTTCTTATGGCCGCTGTTTGTTGCCAGTACATGTTCTTTATTATTCTTAGATCCTTGCTGTCTATGTTTATGCCTTCTAAAATTTTGATTATTTCTTGGTGCTTTACTTTGTCAAATGCCTTGGTGTAATCTATGAAACATAGGTATGGATCTGTTTTCACCTTTATGGCTCTTTCCACTAAAGATCTTTTGATGTACATGGCATTGCTCATTCCTTTACCTATAACAAAACCACACTGTTCATCACTAATTTTTGGACTGATTTTATTTCGCACTCTTTGCATGATGATTATTAGTAATATCCTAGTCATGTGACTCATAAGGCTTATTGTATTATCGCATTCCATCACACCAGATTTCTTTGGTAGGGCTATGAATATTGATTTTAACAGGTCGTCTGATATATCCGCTGTTGTAGATATCATCCAACATTTTTAAAATTATTTCTATTCCAAAATCACCCATGGCTTCAATCTCTTCTTTATTTATATTATCTGGTCCAGGAGCTTTTCCTGCTTTCATATTGCGCAAAGCATCTTCCACTTCTTCTTTGAGTATTTCTAGACATTCCCCATTATCCTTAATATTTACTTCTGTTCGTTCATCATTATAAAGATCTTTAATGTAGTCTGTTCATCGTTCCCTTATGCTTTCTTGTTCAATCAACAGTTCTCCTTCCTATGATCTTAAACATCCAGTTTTTTTATTGCATTTTTCTTCCTGTTAATTCTTGACTTTGTTTGTATATAGCTTTAGCATTTCCTTTTTGTTGCATTTCAATCTCTTTGCATCTCTCTTTTAGCCATGCTTCTTTTGCTTCATTGCATTTTATTACAATTTCTTTATTTAATCTCTTAAACCCATATTTGTTTTCCTTATTTCTTCTTCTTGTATCTATTAGCTGCAAAATGTCATCTGTCATCCATTTCTTTCTTGGATTTGTCCTCACTGGTGGTCTGAACTCTTTTGATGTTTGTTGCATTGATTTTAGCACTTCCCACTGTTCATCAATGCTTTGTATCTTTTCTATCGCATTATACCGGTTTTGAATTGTGATGTTATATTTGTCTGTAACTTCTTGTCTGATTTGAGTAAATCTAAATTTAACTTGATGTTAACTGAGGCTCGTTTTGCTGCTTTTAATTTTACTCTAAGCTTTCTCACAACTGGTACATGATCACTACTGCAATCTGCCATTGGTCTAGTTTTCACACATACCAGACTGTTTCTAAAACTGTTGTTTATCATTATGTAATCAATTTGATTACATGAATTGTTTCCTGGGTTTTTCCATGTCCACAGATGTCCTGGATGTTGCTTAAAACCAGGTGTTTCCTATCATCATGTTGTGTTTTCTTGCCCAGTCAATAAGTTTGTCACCTATTTCATTCCTCTCGCCTAAGCCATAATAACCAACAACTTCCTCGACTCTTTCCTTTCCTATTTTTGCATTGAGATCCCTTGAGATCCCCTAGAACTATGGTGTTTTCATGGTTTGCATTCACGAAGTGCTATATTTAGCTCGTCGTAAATTTTATCAACAGTTTCCTCTAGACTGTCTACTGTTGGTGCATAAACTTGTAAGAAATTAATATATATTGGCTTTCCATTCAATTTCATTAAAGGACTGTCAGATATTGCCCAAAATCCTTTCACTGTTCTTGCTCTTTCTGCATCTATCTCCATGGTTTGTTGTTACTCTGAGCAATACATTTATCTCCTACAGATCTGCTAAGTCCATCACATGGTTAGCTCAACTCGGGGGGCAGCTGAGTGATGTCAACTATAGCTGAGTTTTGTTCCCAGTAATAATTCTGTTAGGCATGACTTGTCCTTAATCTGCATAGCCACTAGGATTGCCACGTTTCTGTCTGGTAAAAAAGGAAGATTTTCTGTTTTTGTCAGGAAAAAAAGGAAGATTTTACAGTTCTTGTCAGTAAAAAGAAAGGGAGATTTTCACGATCTATCGTAAACCATTTTTGGCACTTTATATTATGCCAATGACACTACCACTACTACTACTACTACCACTACTTCTACAACTACACTAGAAACTTTTTCAGGCTACCTGCTTAACACATTAACAAGTCTTAATTTACAAGCTGTAACCAAATCAAATTTTTTTTTTTCATATTTACAAAGAGGTAGATAATTTGCTGTTTCCTGAAGTAGATTTTTCCTTCTCCCAATGGCCTTTATACTGGACATGATGTTTCATTTCATAATATTCACCACAGCTGATGCTAATGTTTTTGTTACTTGCTTTACAGTAAGTCAGACTATTTAAAGGTCTAAGTGTCAACCACTTGAAAGTTTCTTCCAATTTCTCCAAGAACACCTAACTATAAAGTAATTTCTCTTTTTTCTTAGGACTGGTTGTTTGGTCACTCATTGTCAATCTGCTCACTGTAGCAGGCAAGCAGGACCTTCTCTTTGCTCTCATCTGATTTGTTCCATATCTTGCCTGTACATCATTAGAAAAGGAAAGTTGGAATACTTGGTTACAACTGGCAAAATACAGGGAAGGAGAGATCTCGGATGACAAAGAAAGAAAATACTGGATGGCTTGATATCATGGCATGGAAAACAGTCAACAACAGAATTGATATAATGCACGGTGGATAGAATTTGTGGAAGGACATGATGGCACATGATGATGATGCTCACAAGGTGGTTCTATCAAAAACTCAGTAATTTTCATTCTAGCGAAACAAAACTATTGGACAAGGCATCCAAGACAGCACCTTCCTTCTTGCTGATCTCTCATCACATGGCGGCTGACAAAGTTAACCTCTCAACAGCTAGCTTCAATCTGTCTGCCCTTTTCAACTATCTAAATGCCTTGACATGATCACCCCAGATCCAAAATCCATCCAGTTTTCCCCCAGAATTTTGTGACTATCTTATAACAATTACTGAGTATTACTAGTTACCGGACTAATTTTGTGACTATCTTATAACAATTACTGAGTATTACTAGTTACCGGACTAATTTTGTGACTATCTTATAACAATTACTGAGTATTACTAGTTACCGGACTAATTTTGTGACTATCTTATAACAATTACTGAGTATTACTAGTTACCTGACTAATTTTGTGACTATCTTATAACAATTACTGAGTATTACTAGTTACCTGACTAATTACTAACATCCTTTAACTCTTGTTAACTTTCTTTGCCTTAGTCAACACTGAGTTAGGATCCATAGACTGCAACACAAATTCCGAACAGCAGCATATGCTTGTGAATCATGAACAGTCTCACAAACAACAATTAAGAAATTGGCTTATTCTAAACAAAACACTACACAAAAATGTGTAGGATATCTTGGCAATGAAAAAGAGCAATGAAGATGTATTAAAAGACCTAAACATTGAAAAAAACTTATTTCTAGTCAACATTTTACAGAGGAATTAAAATACTATTCTGTAAATAGTATTTACATCAAAAGACACAGAAGGCTGGAAAGAACAATAATGGAAGGCATGGTTCCTGTATGACGCATTTGGGGCAGACCAAGAAAAATATGGTTTCAAAACGTCAAAGAGATCTTGAACATGCCTATAGAAAAAGTGGGAGATCTGGATAGAGATTCTTTCCAATGGGCTATGGCAGAATGCAACGTTCTGCAAAAGAGATGCAACCCAATGATGATGAAGATATGTCTACTTGTCAATGAAAACATTTTCTGTGTATATTATGTGTTACTGAAGATTTACAGTTAATATAATTTACAGATATAGGCATTTATGATTTGTAATAGTCTTACTGTCTGAAGTCCATAAGCAGGTGCTCTATGTACAAAGTAAAGGTCCCCTCTATGCCTTGCTAGGCGTATGGGAAATATGGTCTTAGTGTCCATATTTTTCTATGACCATATGCTCAGTTTTTTATTCAAACAGTAAAGTACAATTCTCTAATGGTTATTTAGGTTTTATTTAATGAATGATACACATAATTATATAAACAAAAGCAGATATGACAATGTGGGGCATATATAGGATAATTAGGCATAAATCTTAGTATCCATGGGTTGCCAAATGATTAATTCAGTTTCAGAAGGTTAAAGAAAAAAAAACAATTTTTTTAAAAATATGTATTCATAATTTCTACCAAAAAGACTGTATAAATTTATCAACAATAGTGGAATAACACTTTATTAATAATGGAATAACAATTTTATCAACAATAATGGAATATAAATACAACTTAAATTTTGTCACCTAGAGTCAATGATAATACTTGTTCCCCAAAATACTTGATTGTAACGAAAACAAATACCCACAATAAAAAGCCTACAGTCAGCATATCTTATATTTAATGTTTAGCTTGCAAGATATGTAACACAGAAGGTTAATGTGAACTATGATCAGCAACAATGAGCTGTGCTGCAACAAACTTTGCCTGCCTACTCTGCATTGTGACTTCACTGGATGCCCTTTAAGTTTCATGGCTTGCAGTCAAATGTCAAATTCCCAATCTTTTCCTGCCCAAAGATTACCCTAATTTTCTTAACCAAAGTGAAAATAAAAAAAATAGAAAGTCGTAGTGAGGGTACACTAACTTTCTATTACTGCCGACTGTAGGAATAAAAATAACACCATCCCCTAAAAAAATTATATACGTAATTTGGGAAATTTTTTGTTGTTGTATTTCCGTGTTAACATCATTGTAAGCTTCTCATTAATAACAAGAAGTACGTACAAATATTAATTTATCTGAGATAATGGAATTCGAAAAAGTGCTAAATAACAATTACTTTATGATAAAAGCAGTCAAAAATAAAAGCAGCAAAAATAACATCACAAAAATAAGCAGTGAAAAAGCAATAAAATAAAGCACATTTAATGTATCTGGTTCAAGATTAGCAGGCAACATGATTCGTCTAGGCATGGCTGTATCCAGTAAAAACTGAGCTGCAAACTTTTGTCAGGCAGTGGGGATAGTGTTGTCGATGGTCATTGCTCAAGTGACAGCACTCATTTCAGAAACATGGAGCCATCAATGAAGCAATCTACACACAACAAACATGGAAGAGTCTTCTGCACAAACCTGTCTACTGCTGCTAGAAGACCAGGGCAAGCACATGCCACTTAGTGAGTGCAAGAAGCACTGCATGTGTGGAGAGAAGGACAATTATTATTAAGTAACATTTAACAAATACACCAAACAAATCATCACAAATCTCACAATGACAGGCATACGTTTAAATCTAAGGAAAAAATATAACACAAAAAACAGCAGAGACACATACACTTTGATCTCAAACAGATAAATCTAGTTTAAAAAAAGAAAATCACATATAAATATGGTAGTAGGCACAATGCGGGCATCAAAGTTGTGAACAAGCAATCCTGCAATGGCTTGTTACAGCAACACTGAAGCAGTTTTTGTAACAGTGAAGCCTTGACAGCATACACAGACCCACACAAAAATGTCACATACAAGCACGCAATTTTTCATTTGATAAACAAAACAACAACAGAGCAGTGACATATTTTATAAAAACATATTTATGTGTGTATGAGTTTCAGACAGACACACTGAATGGTTTTGTGTATACAACGATATTTTCTCACGTGTAAATCTTCCCAGAACATTTTATATTATCATTAACTTTAATGAGATTTGTTAATTTGATCAACTTATGGCCTACGCTAGTAAATGATGTTTAATTGAAAGGAAAGCATAAGAGGCTAGCAATGTTTGACAACGTGGAACCAATCGAAATGGTGGCCTTGTGTTTGTGTATGACTGTAGAGGTTTGTGCCTATCAAAGAACCAAATGATAAAGCAGTACAATACGGCATGTAGCAGAACAAGTGCAAGCAGCACACTAAGTTTATCCACATACATTCCAAACAATACATTTCTTCAAATGTCTGAGATATTGTCATGTTGTTTAATAGTAATATGAGATGGATCAATACCATAATACCACATAATTTAATATCTGCTACTTCAAAGTGAATTATTTAAAGTAGATTACAATTATTGTTGACATGTATTGATGATGTGCACTGATCAATTGCTAAGCTTGAACAAACTGGTTACATTATTAGTGTAAGCTACAATTATAGAAGCTGAATGTACGACCAGTGCCTGGGCATTAAGAAGATCACTGGACAGATACAACAAAAGGAGAGACATAGGTGAGCAGTAATTGGGTCACATAATCCTTTGAGGCCAAGTATAATAGAAACAACAATGGAAAAATAATGGATGGCAGACATGATTACAAAGAATCAATAAACTCAATAAGACAGACACAAATTGTTATAGACTAAGTTGAATTAAAGGGAAAAATTGAATTTTTTTTTTCAATCTGACAGCAAAGTATGTTTCAGAGCTGAACTGAATATACAGAAATGTGAGTTTAACAGAATATATTAACCAAAAAAAGTCATTTGAATGCACTTTATATTATGCCATTTTCTTGGGAGACATACCTTGGATTTGCTATATACAAGTTTGTCTAATGCTACTGTCTGCTCTTGGAGTGAACTGAGAGCAAATGTTTCAAATGACTACAAAAGAGTGAGCTCAATTTTCTGCTCATACTAATCTTACTAATAAGCATACAAACACAACAATCAAATGTAATGTGTAGTATTTAGCTGTACGTAATCCATCAGAGACCAACAAAGTATCAATGAAACAAGGCTGTATAATGCTGCTCACAGCTGTATAAGCACAGAAGTATACAAATATGATACATGCATGTCTACAAGGCACGTGTTGATAACAGTAACATAAAGACATAAGTAACATGCTGAAATAAAACTATTTCACACCCACTACCATCATCTTGTTGTAGGTACTATGGGATGAAATCATTTCCTGTCCTAAATGATCTATCAATTTAGTCCATGTCTTGTCCAATATCTTACCTATTTGATACCCTCTGTCTTTCTAAAAGTGATGTATTGACAACTGAGTATGTAATATAAATAACTAATGACATGGATAGGAAATAACAGAAGTCTGCATTTGATAACAATCAACATGGGATAGGCAATGTCTTTCTAAAAGTGATGTATTGACAACTGAGTATGTAATATAAATAACTAATGACATGGATAGGAAATAACAGAAGTCTGCGTTTGATAACAATCAACATGGGATAGGCAATGTCTTTCTAAAAGTGATGTATTGACAACTGAGTATGTAATATAAATAACTAATGACATGGATAGGAAATAACAGAAGTCTGCATTTGATAACAATCAACATGGGATAGGCAAAAGGCTACTTTGGTGATATAGAGCCAGAAATAGTCATATGGTAATAATCAGAACATAAATAAAGACCATAAGTAAAATTATGAGTAAAGGTAAAGTGTAACAACCAAACAGGACAATTTCACTTTATAAAATAAGGAGTCAGACAAGGATGTGTTCTGTCGTTGGATTTGTTTTCACTTTACAGCGAATATATTATGAGATCAATAGTAGACAAAAAAAGAATTGAAGCCAACGGTCACATCATAAATAATTTACGATATGCGTGACACAGTCTTAATAGCAGAGACAGAGAATGAGCTACAAGAAATGATAGATATAATAGTAAAAGAAAGCAACAAGAAAGGTCTCAGTCTGAGTAGTAAGAAAACAGAAGTAATGGTTATATCGAAGAAACAATCATCACCATCACGCATGATAAAAATAAACAATACAAATCTGAAACAAATGCAACGTTTGAAATACTTGGGCACAATAATAACATCAGATGGAAGATGCACCACAGAAATAAAAAGCAGAATAGCTCAGGCCAAAATAGCATTTCAGAAAATGAAAAATATCTTATGCAACAAATTTATGTCATAAGAAATGAGAAAGAGAGTTCATCGATGCTATATAGAACCAATTCTGACCTATGGAACCGAATCATGGACAGTAGACAAACCAATGAAAAAACGATTAGAGGCCACAGAGATGAGATTTCTCAGAAGAATGTTGAAAGTTCCCTGTACATCTAAAAAGACCAATGAGAAAGTTCTCAAAGAGGCCAACACAAAAAGGGAGCTCCTAAAAAACATTAGAAAGAAGCAATCAACATTTTTTGGGCATATCATGAGAAGAGGAAAGTTGGAATACTTGGTTACAACTGGCAAAATAATTTGAAAGAGAGATCGCGGACGACAAAGAGAGAAAATACTGGATAGCTTGGTGTCATGGCATGGAAAACAGTCAACAACAGAACTCATACGATGCACTGTGGATAGAAGCTTATGGAAGGACATGATCGCCAACGCCAACCGGTACGGCACATGATGATGATGAAAGTGTAACAGTATAGGTGAATGAAAGCATAGGTCAGGTAACTCAGCCGGTACCCATTTTTTAACAGCTTATAACAGTGGCATAGAATAACGGTCAAAGTTGTACGAAGGCAATGGAAGTTCATAGCAGGTAGTGACAAAGCCGAGGACTAAAGTGGGGATGAAGGAAGGGTGCAGAATAGTACTTGGACATAACAAGTTTCAGGAAAATGGAAATTTTCCAAGCAGTTGTTGTGGAAGTGTGGATAAACACATGGCTTGGCCCGTCAGGTAATTAGATTGACAAACAACTTCCAGGATAGGTCAAAGTCATGAAGTAAACATAATTATTTTGAAAACTCAGGAGAGGTCAAACTGACCAGATGTTCTTTTGGAGTCACAAAAAAAGCCTATTGTAAATTTTAGACAGAAGTCACTGAACTGTCAAGTTTGGAGGCTGAAGTGTCAGAGCGGTCAGCTCAGCAAAGCCCTCGTGTTGGCTTAGCGGCGGCTGTTGACAATTTCATTGGCTACAGATATTCCATGCGCAAAATTATGTTTGAGTATTTAAGCTTCAACACAATCGATTTTCAGTTAGTTAGGCCCACAAGTCAGGAAGAGTAGTTAGGAGGAAGACAGAGCTAGTCAGAAGTTAGGAATTTCCAAGAGTTAGGCACGCAAATTAGAACAGTCAGTCAGACAGTTAGTAGTTTTAAGCTAGTTGAGAAGTTATGAAGAAACAGACTAGAGAGTAGTAAGAAGCAGTTAGAACCATAGATGTGGACTAGTCAAGCTTAGAGTAGAGAACACAGAAAAAGATAGCAGTGACTTAGGAAATTAGTTGAGCAGTAGACAGAACCAGAACAAGTGAATTAGAACATAATGAACATTTAGCCGTGAAAGTGGTTTTGAAGAGTGTTTTCAAAGTTGTGCTTCAGAGAACAAGTTTGTAAGTTGTGAGAGATTAATTTATAATATGCACTAATGGACATTTCAATCTCCATCTACGGTAGTCTCTGAATATCCAGAATTAAAGAACATTAATTCTAAGAGAAGTGCTTCCACTATTATGTATCACGTGCCAAGTTAAAGATCAATAAACTTGATTATTTATTATGACTGAGAATAGTCTGTGATGATTAACGTTGTTGACTATAAATGTGCTGTACTGTGCTCTGGCTCCAAAAATAATATAAAGATAAATAGTTCATCAACCAATAACATAAAGTACAAGACTTGAATCACTGTCTTAGCACACAAGTTTTCATCCACAATAATTCATCAAATAATAACATAAAGTACAAGACTTAATTCACTGTCTTAGCACACAAGTTTTCATCCACATGTGCTCAGCCACCTATCCAGAAGTATTCGGAGACTTCTGAACAGTGTTGCTTCAAGCATCGAAACTCACGATGTGAGGCGGCATTCCTCACCTTCCCAGAATTCTACCCTGATACTCATTTTCTGCCAGCGGCTGGGTCGACCGCGGGGGTATATTTTTTTTCCAACCACGAGTACACTGCTTCCAGTGGGAATCAAACATGGGTTGTCCGAACGTCGGTAGCCCAGTCGGGTGGTTTTCCAAACTAGGCTACCGAGGCCCCTAAATATGAGTGTCCCTGTACAAACACACTAGCATCCTGGAACAGTAACTAAGATGTACATATGAACTACAAATGAACTCAATGCTAGTTCTGGTTAAACAAAAGTACACAAGACCTTCATTTACACTAAAGTCTATCTATTGACCTTTCGAGCCGTAACCGGCCCATAGGGCGTAGACCAAGATACACCTTCTCCTATATGAATTTTTGTTCTAGCAGTTTTCTTTTAAAGATATTTTATTAAATCTCGCCATCTGTCTCTGTTCTGTGCAAGCAGTTCTATCTCATTGAGGGAGCCGATTCCTGCTGCTCTTGCCTCTCTCATCAATGTTCTTCTCAGTGTCTCCCTGGGTCTTCCTCTTTTTCTTTTACCTGTTGTTTCCCATATGAGGGCTTGCTTTGCTATTCGATTATTATCTCTTCTCATCACATGTCCAACGTATGACCATCGTCTTTTCTTTATTACTGAAGATATTAGTGGTTGATTGGCGATTTCTCTAATTTCCTCGTTTGTTTTGAATTCGTTCCATTCTATACCAAGTATTTTCCTTAGACATTTATTTTCGAATGCGTTCAACTTTGTTTCTATATCTCTTGTTGTTTTCCAGCTTTCACACGCATACGTAAGGGTTGATAGTACATTTGATTTGAATAGCCTAAGTTTTGTGTTTGTGCTAATGAGTTTTGATTTCCACAACTTTTCAAGGCTTCTGAAAGACATTGCTGCTTTAGCCAGTCTGATTCTAATTTCTTTGCTCGTATCCCCTTCTCGATCAATGTGACTTCCAAGATAGATAAAGTGATCGATCTCTTCGATACACTAAAGTACAGAAGCATTATGTCTTATGCTGGCCATGTGATGAGAAGAGACAAAAAAGAACACTGAGGCAGGAGGCAGCAACAGCAGTCATCAACTCTTACACTAAGATTGAACAACTTGCCCAGAACAAAGTAGTGTGGCAAAATACAATGTGGATATTGTGCAAGGTCTGATGTTTGATAATAAAGATCGTCAGACACAAGAGTCTTGAAAGTCTGTCCTATATGCCATATTTGGCTTGACAGAACAATAGATAGATAGAGAAGCATAATTAAAGTTCAATGGTGGTGAGAAAGGATGTATTTTTGGATGTGAAAAACACCTTTCAAAAGGTAACTCTGAAATATATTTGGAAATGTTTAAAAGATACAGTCCCTTGCAGCCACACCCTATAATAAGACTGATGGATTCCATCAATCTAAGAATCAGTCCAAGCTCACAAATAACACTGGTGTAAGACCAGCTGATATTATATCACCATCATTTTATGATGCTCAAATACGGACTTGGTAGTGTACTGGAACAGTCTGGTAACAACTGCTACCTTGCCAGAAGTTTAAAGAAACATAAGCTATGGAAGCAGCTTGTATGTGAATGATGCCATTTGCAAAAGCTGCTGTCCTAACTGGTAAAATAGAGAAATCAAATGCAAGTCATAATGACATCTGCATCAAATAACTTTTTTCTTGTGAGCCATTGATGTGGAACAGCATGGCTCTGCTCAAAATCTTGGAAATGGACTCCCTGGGATTGATATCAAAGACAATCACTAAGATGCTTCAGCTTTACAAAACAAAAAAGCCAATGTTTTGACCAAAAGACTTTCAACTGGGATTGGGGGGGGGGGGGAGATCTTTAAAAAATATCTAAACAGTGACCTTCATCATGTAATAACATATAGTGAGTTGAGAAAAAGTAGATAAGAAAGGAACATTGTTCAATCTCTGAGAGATCAATGACTAACCATAGACCACTTCCATTTCTCTTCATACCATTTTCATAATCTCATTTTATGTATGTATATATATTTGTGTGTGTGTGTGTGTGCATGCGTGTTTGTGTACATATATATATATATATATATATATATATATATATATATATATATATATATATATATATATGTGTGTGTGTGTGTGTGTGTTTGTATATATATATGTTTCAACTGTGCCATTTACTTTTGCTGAGGGTGACCAAAGTCAGAGCTGTCTTGCAATGTAATCCTCCAGTGTAAAGCTGTAACCATACTTGTAAAGCTGTAACCATACTTGTAAAGCTGTACCCATACTTGTAAAGCTGTATCCATACTTGTAAAGCTGCATCCATACTTGTAAAGTTGTACCCATAATTGTTATATTGTACCCATACTTGTAAAGCTGTACCCATACTTGTAAAGTTGTATCCATATGCGTAAAATTGTACCCATATGTGTACAGCTGTACCCATACTTGTAAAGCTGTACCCATACTTGTAAAGCTGTACCCATACTTGTAAAGTTGTACCCATACTTGTAAAGTTGTATCCACACTTGTAAAGCTGGGCCCATACTTGTAAAGTTGTATCCATATGTGTAAAGTTGTACCCATACGTGTAAAGCTGTACCCATACTTGTAAAGTTGTATCCACACTTGTAAAGCTATACTCATACTTGTAAAGCTGTACCCATACTTGTAAAGTTGTACCCATACTTCATTCAAATATTTATTTTTCATCTTCCTCACTCTCTACTTTAATTTCTTTTTTACTCATGCTGCTAATTTTTTTTTAGTGTATGGTCATATAGTTATTTTATATACTCTGTCAATTCAATACTTTGTCTTCATATTGTTTTCAATTTTATTAGAAGTTAGTACACATCTGGTGAACACCATTGTCATCATATAGATATACAAATGACAAAACAGTGCAATGTGAAAGTTCAAAATAGACAAAACTGTTGCACAGCAAGTGCAGCAATAAATGTTGATACAATTTTTGAAGGCATGTTTGTGATTATTGTGAAATACCAATAAAAATGATCAGGGCTGCAGAAGTAATTAGGGCTAACAAAAACTTTTGCCAGTAAATAAAGTACCTGATTTTTATTTTAAATTAAAAATATTCCAGCTATATGTTTATTATTTACAGAATAATTATTATTATTAATTTTGCTAGTCAATTGCAATATTGAAACTTTATTAACTGAATGAACATCTACAACAGTGTTTATAATTAACAGATGCTACACTCAACATCAACTATATGGGTAAGTGCGTGACTGAAGCACCTACCGATTTGGTCTGTGAGTGCCGGAAGCTGTTGGTGGTGGAGAAGGAGTTGATGGACACTGATGGACTGGACAGCTAACATGAAGAACAGCATGCAGTCACAGCGCAGCAAAAATATCAAGATTAACATCAGATAACACCAAAAAACAAAGCTGGCAGTGCACAATGAAGTAGCTTAGGCATTACGAAAGATATCACATTATAATTTTGGTCTAACATCAAACAATAAAAGCCTAGCCATGCAACCCATATCCAACCCCCAGGCCTGTATGTGAGATGGATGTCTCATTATGAAAAGGGGTAATTGCCAAGCATGTCATCTCTGATTTCTCTCATGGTAGATGCTACAGTTGAAAGATCGTGTCCTGATGGAGACAACACCACTACTTGAAAACTGTTTGTGTCTCAGAAGATAGCCATTAGCATTCATCAATAGTGTGGGCATGGTGTTGGAAGATGATCTCAGGCAACAGCATGCCAGACCAATCTTGATCTTGATTCTGACCATGCTGTCAGACATCACATTGGGCTTGTAGTGTTCTTTGCCATCCATCTCTATTCTATGCGAGATGTTCGATCTTATCTAATGAGTCTATACCTGCCCACTTTGCTTCTCCTATAGTGTTCTTTTCAGTGTCTCTCTGGGTCATCCTCCTTTCCTGATGTTTCCTATAGGAGGGTCTGTTTTGGAATTCTCTTGTTGTCTCTTCTCAGCACATGTCCAATATATGTCCATCTTCTCTACCTAATTGTAGATAAGACCATTAATCTTCTTCTTCTTTTCTCTTTTCACTGATACCTAAAAGGTGTCGTGGTTTATATCAATTGTCATTCTTGTGTCATGCTCGAATTGTCTGAATTAGTGATTTTCCTTTGTTGTTACATGTCTCTGTCACTGCATCTATCCATCTTCTTCTGGGTCTTCCTCTTGGTCTTTTTCCATGCATTCTCGAGAAGAACGCCCTTGATGGTGATTGGTAAGGATTCATTCTGACCAGGTGGCCAAACCATTTAAGTTGTTGTTGTTCTATATATTCTTGGCAGGGTTTTGTTCCTACTATTTTTCTTATGGTTTCATTTGGTATTCTATCTCTTCTTGTGTTGTTTGTTACTTTTCTCAAGCAATGCATCTCACATGTATTGATCTTTCTTAAGTGTGATTTAGAAAGGGTCCATGTTTGACTTTCATAGCACAAAATTGGTATGAAGATGCTTTTTATCATTTGTTGTTTAGCTGGCATAGAAATGTTTGGATGTCTTAGCAATGGAGAAAGCTGGTATGTGACAGCATTTGCTTTTTGTATTCTCATGTCAATTTCTCTGTCTAGTTTTCCATCTTCTGTGAACATTGTGCCTAAATACTTGAATTCCTCTACTTGTTTTATTTCTTTATCTTTGATCTTGATGTTTAATGGGTGTCTTAATTTGCTTATTCTTATAGCCTCTGTTTTTGCTGTGTTAATTTTCATACTGTAGTTTGTGCAGTTTTTATCTAGAGATGTTATATGCTGCTGTAGCAGTTTTCATCCTCATATATTAGGCATTGATCATCTGCGAAGAGTAGCTCGTTGATATTGGAGTTTTCTACTCATGTTATTATTTGATTTGTCCTTATTGTTAGTTGTTTCCTGATTTATTTTGTCCATATATATGATGAAGAGGAGTGGTGAGAGGACGCATCCTTGTCTTACTCCTGCTGTAACCTGAAACCATTCTTACAGACCTTCCGATGTTCTGACAGCACTTTGACTGTTTTTGTAGCATGCCATTATATTATCTAGTAGTTGTCCTGCTACCCCGTAGGTTTCTAAAGTTTGCCAAAGTTTGTTCCTGTCTACACGATCAAACGCTTTTTCCTGATCTATAAACATTATATTTAGGTTTCTGCTATTGTTTTTTCACATAGTTGTCTCAATGTAAATATAACATCAGTACAGCTTTTGCCTTTTCTGACCATCAATAAGGAACATTTTATAAAGAGCTTTAAGCAGAAACATTCTAATTTTTGTAAAAGATCCTCGTGTCGAGCATCTATGTCAGCCTTTTAGCTTCTTGATACTATAAGGGGGGAGTTACCATGTAGGCCCTATGCATCAATCTCCCGCTACCATTGTGAGCCTGAAAGCTTGCAGAAGATCCTGACTGAATATTATCAGACTATACTTCTGCCTGTACTGGTTGAAGTTTAGTCTGTACAAAAGTTCTTGGTTGAATTTACCGTCAAAGATTTTGTACACTTGAAGCTAGAACATGGTCAACATAAGAGTGTGAGCACACTTCAAGGTTGTCATGTGTCAAATGTTCTAATACAAGTGCTATCTTGTCGGTTCTCCCTTTAGTACTTCTTTCTTGGTGAAAGAAAATGAGTGATGATGCAGGCACAAACATACAGAACTTACAAAAAATTGTTCTCATCAAATGTCAAGCACTGAGAGATGTGCTTGTTGGTCCAGCTGTAAATGCATACTTAATTTATCAAGCTTGAGAACAATTAAGGAACTGCCTTGCCTGCCAAAGAAAAAGGTGCTTTGTTGGGGCATTTTCAATAAGAGATTTGCCTACAGAAATGCACCAAGGATGGGGGAGCAGATGCTCTGGGCTCTGATGTCTGCTCTCCAACCAATGTTGCCTGCTTTGTTTCAACCATCCATAAACATAAATCATTCCTGGCTATCAGAAAGTGCTCTCCCTGCCTGTTGTTGTTGTGGTTCAGTTCTGCTTCACTGCCAGCAGATGATAATTGCAATAATACAACTTCTGTGTTTATTAACAGCTTCCTATCCCCCTTTGTGTGGTGTTCCTTCTCTTCATTGACATACTTAAATAGACTCAATGACTGTGTCTGGCCAGCCAGAACCACCAGGTATACGAGTGAATCTGCCAATGACATGCACCACTATGAGTATCCTTGCTCATGATGTTTGTGTCTATGCATACAGTGAAACAGAACTATAGCCTGTTGACTGAAAACAGATGCAAGTTCTCAGCTATTGTTAGCATTTTTAATTAAAAGTGGTTTGCCTGGTTGAGGTTCAGAAAATGATGTACAGATTATCAGTTGTATGAACATCTCTTTTTTCTTGGTTAAATAAGATCATCGATGGCGCTTCCCAATACGCGCCTAATGGGTGACAGCAATTATATGACATGTGAAGAAAATGGAGGGCAATAAAGACGAGTATGAATGAAAGGCAATGAGGACGCATGATGTTGTAGATGGTGTAATAAGAATGTGTGAGGGCGATGGAGGGCAATAAGGATGTGTATGGGTGATGGAGGGCAATAAGGACATAAGGATAACAGAGGGCAATGAGGATGGATGATGATGTAGGTTAATGAGGGCGATTAGGGCAATGAGGACAGATGACGATATAGGGTAATAAGGACATATGAGGGCTGTGGAGGGCAATAAGGACATGTGAGAACAATAACGACATGTGAGAGTGAAGGAAAGCAGTGAGGATGATGGAAGACAACAAGGAAGTGTGAAGGAGATAGAGGGCAATGAGGACATGTGAGGACAATGGAGGAACAATAAGGATGTGAGAACAATGAAGCCTATAAACGATAAGGACCTGTGAGGATGATGGAGGACAATGAGGATGATGTGAGGACGATGGTGGGCAATAAGAACGTATGATGTGCCAAAGAGGCAAGTGAACTAGAACAGTAGTCTCCATGCACATAACCTGGTAAACATAAAGTACAAAGACGTCCCCAGGGTCAGCCGCATGCATTAACAAAGTTTCCTTCCACCCAGCACAAAGAGCTGAATTTTGAAATAAAGAAGCATTGGAACAATAGAGACAAGCAAGGAGCAGCTGACTTTAATTTAAAGGAAGCGTGCATGCGAGATATGGTTGGCTGGGTCATAACATGAACACATGCTGTGATTGACAAGCAGCAAGCAGGCAAGTGTCAGATCAAAAACTCTACACAAGCAACAATCGATTCACGGCTGAGTGATTGCACAAACTAGCTTGTATACTGAGAGATGTCCTTGCCTCACAAAGCTAACTACACTTTCTTACCCATGATCTCTCTCTCTCTCTCTCCTTCCTTATATAAGTATATAATTATATTTATATGTATCAAGCTAATGTTTTTCTTCTACTCGTTCTCTCTCTATTTCAGTCGCCTAAATATAAGCTAACAATATTTATTTTCTTATTCTCTCTTGATCCATCCGTCCATCTATCTTATCAAATCTAATCTAATCTAAATCTTTATCTAATCTTATCTATTTTAAATCTTTATCTCATCTTACCTATTCCTACTCCCACTCCACCCTGCCTGCCTGCCTGCCTGCCTGCCTGCCTGCCTGCCTGCCTGCCTGCCTGCCTGCCTGCCTGCCTGCCTGCCTGCCTGCCTGCCTGCCTGCTGCCTATCTATCTATCTATCTATCTATCTATCTATCTATCTATATATCTCTCCATCCAGAGCTAGTCCGCTCGCTCACTTTTTTATGCCTATATTTATTTCTATAACTCTCTTATAGAATTACAATTTCTCACTAACTGCTTTTCTCTCTCTTGAAATAGCTATCTTTTTTTTAAATAGTCGACTCTCTTTCTTTCTCTTGAGGTCTTATCCTGTCTCCTTCCTGAGCTAACTCTCTGTTTCTCACTCTTGAGGTCTTATCCTGTCTCCTTCCTGAGCTAACTCTCTGTTTCTCTCTCTTGAGCTAATTCTATGTCTCCCTCTTGAGTAATTATCTGTCTCTCTCTATTGCTCTCTTGAAATAACTCTTTCTCTCTCTCTTGGGCTAATTATCTGTGTCCTTCTTAAGCTAATTCTGTCTCTCTCCCTCTCTTTTGTAGCCATCTTAAGCTAATTCTGTCTCTCTCCCTCTCTTTGTAGCCATCTTAAGCTAATTCTGTCTCTCTCCCTCTCTTTGTAGCCATCTTAAGCTAATTCTGTCTCTCTCCCTCTCTCAGTAGCCCTCTTGAGCTAAATCTGTCTCTCTCCCCTCTCTCTTTCTCTCTTGGGATAATTATCTGAGTCCATCTTAATCTAATTCTCTGTCTCTCTCCCTCTCTTTGTAACCATCTTAAGCTAATTCTCTGTCTCTCTCCCTCTCTCTGTAGCCCTCTTGAGCTAAATCTCTGTCTCTCTCCCTCTCGAGCTAAATCTCTGTCTCTCTCCCTCTCTCAGTAGCCCTCTTGAGCTAAATCTCTGTCTCTCTCCCTCTCTCTGCAGCCCTCTAAATCTGTCTTCCTTTTGAATAATTCTCTTTCTCTCGACTTCTTGAGCAATTCTCTGTCTTAGGGCCGAAAATACTATCACTATTATCTACTGCTAATTTACACATTCTGTATCAGGTCTACGTTTCATTAACAAAAGCATTTTCATGATTGTGGCTTGTTAAACCTCTGATCAACGGTTCTATACCGAGCCAGAGAAAAACAATCATTGATCGGGAAGGGGATACAAGTAAAGAAATTAGAATCAGAACAGATAAAGCAGCAATGTCTTTCAGAAGCCTTGAAAAGTTGTGGGAATCAAACTCATCAGCACAAACACAAAACTTAGACTATTCAACTAATCAATTCAGATAAAGAGGTATGTTTACAGCACTTGGAAAAATTGAAAGTCCTCCTCTGAATTGATTCGCTGATTATCGCCTCGGAGGTTTCCCTCTATAATAATATTCATTTATTATTATTTGTCCTTAGACTATTCAAATCAAACATACTATCTACCCTTACGTATGCATGTGAGAGCTGGAAAACAATAAGAGACATAGAAACAAAGTTGAACGCATTCGAAAATAAATGTCTAAGGAAAATACTTGGTATAGCGTGGGACGAATTCAAAACAAATGAAGAAATTAGAGAAATCGCCAATCAACCACTAATATCTTCAGTAATCAAGAAAAGACGATGGTCATATGTTGAACATGTGATGAGGAGAGATAATAACTGAATAACAAAGCATGCCCTCATGTGTGAAACAACAGGTAAGAGGAAAAGAGGCCGACCCAGAGAGACACTGAGAAGAACATTGACCCCAGAGAGGCAAGAGTAGCAAGATCGGCTCCCTCAATGAGATAGAGTTGCTTGTACAGAACAGAGACAAATGGCGAGATTTTATAAAATATCTTTAGGATTGAAAACTGCTAGAATAAAAATTTAGATAAGAGAAAGAGTATATGGATCTATGCCCTATGGGTTGGCTATGGCTCGAAGGTCAATAGATAGAATTCTCTGTCTACCTCTATCAGTATTCTTGAGTAATTCGCTGTCTCCCTCTCTCTATCGGCTTCTTGAACTAATAACTCTGTTTCCCTCTATCGGCTTCTTGAACTAATAACTCTGTTTCTCTCTCTCTATCGGCTTCTTGAACTAATAACTCTGTTTCTCTCTCTCTCTATCGGCTTCTTGAACTAATAACTTTGTTTCTCTCTCTCTCTATCGGCTTCTTGAACTAATAACTCTGTTTCTCTCTCTCTCTATCGGCTTCTTGAACTAATAACTCTGTTTCTCTCTCTCTCTATCGGCTTCTTGAACTAATAACTCTGTTTCTCTCTCTCTCTATCGGCTTCTTGAACTAATAACTCTGTTTCTCTCTCTCTCTCTATCGGCTTCTTGAACTAATAACTCTGTTTCTCTCTCTCTATCGGCTTCTTGAACTAATAACTCTGTTTCTCTCTCTCTCTATCGGCTTCTTGAACTAATAACTCTGTTTCTCTCTCTCTCTATCGGCTTCTTGAACTAATAACTCTGTTTCTCTCTCTCTATCGGCTTCTTGAACTAATAACTCTGTTTCTCTCTCTCTATCGGCTTCTTGAACTAATAACTCTGTTTCTCTCTCTCTATCGGCTTCTTGAACTAATACTCTGTTTCCCTCTATCAACTTCTTGAACTAATACTCTGTTTCCCTCTCTCTATCGACTTCTTGAACTAATACTCTGTTTCCCTCTATCAACTTCTTGAACTAATACTCTGTTTCCCTCTATCAACTTCTTGAACTAATACTCTGTTTCCCTCTATCAACTTCTTGAACTAATACTCTGTTTCCCTCTATCAACTTCTTGAACTAATACTCTGTTTCCCTCTATCAACTTCTTGAACTAATACTCTGTTTCCCTCTATCAACTTCTTGAACTAATACTCTGTTTCCCTCTATCAACTTCTTGAACTAATACTCTGTTTCCCTCTATCAACTTCTTGAACTAATACTCTGTTTCCCTCTATCTGCTTCTTGAACTAATACTCTGTTTCTCTCTTCAGTTAACTTTCATATGTTGAGCTATCTTTATATTTAACACTGTCTTCGTGTGTCAAACTAGTGTTATTTTTTTATTTTCACTCCCTCCGATCTTACACCTCTCTCATTCACTCACTCTAATCTAACACCTGTCTTGCTCACTCACTCTGATCTTACATCTCTTTTGTTCACTTTCTCTGATCTTTCACCTCTCTCACTCATTTCTTCTTTCACTTGTATATTTTGTTAGCATGTAACATCTCTTTTGTTCACTTTCTCTGATCTTTCACCTCTCTCGCTCATTTCGTCTTTCACTTGTATATTTTGTTAGCATGTGCCGTACAAGTTAAAGCGACCTCAACAACAGACATGTTCTCCTACCTGATGGTCGCCGCCAGGTGAGAACGTCTCGTCATCGCTCTGGTCTGTCCCCGAGTCAGGGCCTGCCAAGGTAGAAACATGTAGTCGTGAAGCTGTTACATCAAGTCATTGTACAAGTACATGTGACCGTTAATTCATCGTTGGTGTGTACAAGTTGCATGTGACCGTTAATTCATCGTTGGTGTGTACAAGTTACATGTGACCGTTAATTCATCGTTGGTGTGTACAAGTTACATTTAGCCGTTAATTCATCGTTGGTGTGTACAAGTTACATTTAGCCGTTAATTCATCGTTGGTGTGTACAAGTTACATTTAGCCGTTAATTCATCGTTGGTGTGTACAAGTTACATTTAGACGTTAATTCATCGTTGGTGTGTACCAACTTACATTTAGACGTTAATTCATCGTTGGTGTGTACAAGTTACATTTAGACGTTAATTCATCGTTGGTGTGTACAAGTTACATTTAGACGTTGAGTCATCGGTCGTTAAGTCAGCGGTAGAGTGTACAAGTTACATTTAGACGTTAATTCATCGTTGGTGTGTACAAGTTACATTTAGACGTTAATTCATCGTTGGTGTGTACAAGTTACATTTAGACGTTAATTCATCGTTGGTGTGTGTGTACAAGTTACATTTAGACGTTAATTCATCGTTGGTGTGTACAAGTTACATTTAGACGTTAATTCATCGTTGGCGTGTACCAACTTACATTTAGACGTTGAGTCATCGGTCGTTAAGTCATCGGTAGAGTGTATAAGTTACATTTAGACGTTAATTCATCGTTGGTGTGTACAAGTTACATTTAGCCGTTAATTCATCGTTGGTGTGTACAAGTTACATTTAGACGTTAATTCATCGTTGGTGTGCACAAGTTGCATTTAGACGTTAATTCATCGTTGGTGTGTACAAGTTACATTTAGACGTTAATTCATCGTTGGTGTGTACAAGTTACATTTAGACGTTGAGTCATCGGTCGTTAAGTCATCGGTAGAGTGTATAAGTTACCGTAAAGTCGTTACATCAAGTCATCATCGGTGTAGACCAGTTACATGTAGCCGTAAAGTCATCGTCGGTGTGTACATGCACACATTAACTCCACAAAGACGACGGCATAAAGTAACAAATATTAATACCCTCGAGAACCCATAAAGATGGAGCCTGCCATTTCAGTGAATGACATAAGAGTTCCTACAAGTTCTCCGAGAACGATCAAGTGCATTCACTGACCTGAACTAGAGGAAGTGCTTCGCTTGGCAACTAGGAGAAGACTTTGTTACATTTGTTTTTTCATCTAAAGGAGGGTAGAAACAAGCCTGGCATTAGAGTGGAAAAAGAGGGGGAGGGCAACAAAACAACCTCCGATATAGAGGTAACATAATAGTGATAGCAGAAAACTACGTTCTATCACAGTTTCATCCGACGGATTTTGTTTGTAGATCTTGTTGAACAAAAGGCATTACCGTTGACTTAGAAAAGTCAGAGACTACGATAATATTATAACTTCAGAGAAAACGAACACACAAGAATGTAGAGTAAAACTAATGGAATAATCTTGAAACAAGGGCTTATGTTCAAACACCTGCTATCAATAATAACATCCGATGGTAGACGCACTACAGAAATTAGAAGCAGAATATCACAAGCAAAGACAGAACTCCGTTGAATTAAAAACGTCATATGTAACAATCAACTTTCATTTATGTTAGAAAATGTGCCCTATAGTGCTACATCGAACATAGAATGAGGAAGTGAGTCATGGACGATAAGCAGGACAACACTGAAAACATTTGAGGCATTTGAGACGTGGTTTATCAGAAGAATGCTACGAATTCCATGGATATCAAAAATTACTAATGAAGATTTTTTTTTAAAGGAGTAACTATAAATATCATCAGAATCATACCATAAGGAAAAGGCAACCTACATTCCTCGGACATGTGATGAGAAAATAAGGCATCTAGAATATTGTAACAACTGGCAGAGTGAATGGAAAGTGAAGCAGAGGAAACAAAGTGAAAAAAATATTGAACAACTTATCCAAATGGCATAATAAAAGATCACCGACTGAAATTAAGAAATGCTAGGACCGAGAAATGTGGAGAGAGATAATCGCCTACGTCGACCGGCATGGCATCAGATGATGATGAAGATGAAACAGTACTTCTGCCACAACGCTCGTGCACTGTGCTGATATCTCTTGTGTAACAAGTTCGGGGTGCTACAGTAAACACTGTCCACGTATAATATCAGAATAAATTAGAAGCAGAAACACAATGATCTTACCGTAAACACGCCAATAGACATTATTCTCAGAACAGCGAATGCTTTCACCGGCTAAGTCACACATACTTTATTCATTCAAATATGCACGCCACTCAAAACGATTTCTACTCTCGAACGCGTTTTTATATATAAAGTAGTTTGCCGATGCTGCTAACAACAACTTGTATCATTTGACCAATCAAAAGCAATTTCCTATATTCTATTTAGTCAGGGAAATACCTCCAAATTACCCAGTTATAAATAGCAACTAACATAAATACAGCTCTGAAATCTATGAACGGAAATAATCGTATCTGACAACACGGGGTCAATCACCCCCCCCCCCCCCCCCCCCCCCCAATAAACATGGAAAATGTGGGCTACGTGACACGTCATAGCGAGAGGGCATAAAATAACGACTAGCGAGGGCTACATGCTTCTTTTGTTGCCCAAGTTAGGAAATGTACAAACGGTATCGCGGTGACGTTGGGTTGAAGTATCGGGTCTTCCTCTCATGCTGTACAAACTGTATCATGATGTGCACTTGAAATATCGGGTGTTCCTCTCATGCTGTACAAACTGTATCATGATGTTGAGTTGAAATATCGGGTGTTCCTCTCATGCTGTACAAACTGTATCATGATGTTGAGTTGAAATATCGGGTGTTCCTCTCATGCTGTACAAACTGTATCATGATGTTGAGTTGAAATATCGGGTGTTCCTCTCATGCTGTACAAACTGTATCATGATGTTGAGTTGAAATATCGGGTGTTCCACTCATGCTGTACAAACTGTATCATGATGTTGAGTTGAAATATCGGGTGTTCCACTCATGCTGTACAAACTGTATCATGATGTTGAGTTGAAATATCGGGTGTTCCACTCATGCTGTACAAACTGTATCATGATGTTGAGTTGAAATATCGAGTGTTCCACTCATGCTGTACAAACTGTATCATGATGTTGAGTTGAAATATCGGGTGTTCCACTCATGCTGTACAAACTGTATCATGATGTTGAGTTGAAATATCGGGTGTTCCACTCATGCTCTAAATTACCCAAGCGGATCTTTCATGCGGTGAGAGATGAGTGATCAAAATCCTAATTAACAATAAGTCCGATATTTGTCAACAACAATAAGTCCGATATTTGTCAACAACAATAAGTCCGATATTTGTCAACAACAATAAGTCCTATACTTGTCAACAACAATAAGTCCGATATTTGTCAACAACAATAAGTCCGATATTTGTCATGAACAATAAGTCCGATATTTGTCAACAACAATAAGTCCGATATTTGTCAACAACAATAAGTCCGATATTTGTCAACAACAATAAGTCCGATATTTGTCAACAACAATAAGTCCGATATTTGTCATGAACAATAAGTCCGATATTTGTCAACAACAATAAGTCCGATATTTGTCATGAACAATAAGTCCGATATTTGTCAACAACAATAAGTCCGATATTTGTCAACAACAATAAGTCCGATATTTGTCAACAACAATAAGTCCGATATTTGTCAACAACAATAAGTCCGATATTTGTCATGAACAATAAGTCCGATATTTGTCAACAACAATAAGTCCGATATTTGTCATGAACAATAAGTCCGATATTTGTCAACAACAATAAGTCCGATATTTGTCATGAACAATAAGTCCGATATTTGTCAACAACAAAAATAAGTCCGATATTTGTCAACAACAATAAGTCCGATATTTGTCATGAACAATAAGTCCGATATTTGTCAGTACAATAAGTCCGATATTTGTCATGAACAATAAGTCCTATATTTGTCATGAACAATAAGTCCTATATTTGTCAACAACAATAAGTCCGATATTTGTCATGAACAATAAGTCCTATATTTGTCATGAACAATAAGTCCGATATTTGTCAACAACAATAAGTCCGATATTTGTCATGAACAATAAGTCCGATATTTGTCAACAACAATAAGTCCGATATTTGTCATGAACAATAAGTCCGATATTTGTCAACAACAATAAGTCCGATATTTGTCAACAACAATAAGTCCGATATTTGTCAACAACAATAAGTCCGATATTTGTCAACAACAATAAGTCCGATATTTGTCAACAACAATAAGTCCGATATTTGTCAACAACAATAAGTCCGATATTTGTCAACAACAATAAGTCCGATATTTGTCATGAACAATAAGTCCGATATTTGTCAACAACAATAAGTCCGATATTTGTCATGAACAATAAGTCCGATATTTGTCAACAACAATAAGTCCGATATTTGTCAACAACAATAAGTCCGATATTTGTCATGAACAATAAGTCCGATATTTGTCATGAACAATAAGTCCTATATTTGTCATGAACAATTACAAATGCAGAACCTCCAGCCACAGAAAATAATGAATGATCGACTGTCCGGTGAGAGTATATGTATCTGATGTAAGGGAGTAAAATAAGACGAGATATTTCCATGGATAATGATGACGATGTGGGATATTGCCTGTACAAGAGTGATACAAATCAATCCAAACTAAATGGAAAGATCAGCTACTGGATAAGTGTTGTATTCTCATAACCGCATGCGTGATGCTAAACCAAGAAAGATGCTCGACTAAGAGTGGTGCTAATAGACCAAGAGTGATGCTAGACCAATAGTGATGAAGAGTGATGTTAGACCGATAGTGATGTTAGACCAAGAGTGATGTTAGACCAATAGTGATGTTAGACCAAGAGTGATGTTAGACCAATAGTGATGTTAGACCAATAGTGATGTTACACCGATAGTGATGTTAGACCAATAGTGATGTTAGACCAAGAGTGATGCTAGACCAATAGTGATGAAGAGTGATGTTAGACCGATAGTGATGTTAGACCGATAGTGATGTTAGACCACTAGTGATGTTAGACCAAGAGTGATGTTAGACCAATAGTGATGTTAGACCGATAGTGATGTTAGAACGAGAGTGATGTTAGACCGAGAGTGATGTTAGACCGAGAGTGATGTTAGACCAAGAGTGATGCTAGACCGATAGTGATGTTAGACCAAGAGTGATGTTAGACCAAGAGTGATGTTAGACCAAGAGTGATGTTAGACCGATAGTGATGTTAGACCGATAGTGATGTTAGACCAAGAGTGATGTTAGACCAATAGTGATGTTAGACCGATAGTGATGTTAGACCAAGAGTGATGTTAGACCAATAGTGATGTTAGACCAATAGTGATGTTAGACCAATAGTGATGTTAGACCAATAGTGATGTTAGACCAATAGTGATGAAGAGTGATGTTAGACCAATAGTGATGAAGAGTGATGTTAGACCAATAGTGATGAAGAGTGATGTTAGACCAAGAGTGATGTTAGACCAAGAGTGATGTTACACCAATAGTGATGTTAGACCAAGAGTGATGTTAGACCAATAGTGATGTTAGACCAATAGTGATGTTAGACCAATAGTGATGTTAGACCAATAGTGATGAAGAGTGATGTTAGACCAATAGTGATGTTAGACCAATAGTGATGAAGAGTGATGTTAGACCGATAGTGATGTTAGACCAAGAGTGATGTTAGACCAAGAGTGATGTTAGACCAATAGTGATGTTAGACCAAGAGTGATGTTAGACCAATAATGATGAAGAGTGATGTTAGACCAATAGTGATGTTAGACCAAGAGTGAGGTTAGACCAAGAGTGAGGTTAGACCAATAGTGATGTTAGACCAAGAGTGATGCTAGACCAATAGTGATGAAGAGTGATGTTAGACCAATAGTGATGTTAGACCAAGAGTGATGTTAGACCGATAGTGATGTTAGGCCAAGAGTGATGTTAGACCAAAAGTGATGAAGAGTGATGTTAGACCAAGAGTGATGTTAGACCAACAGTGATGAAGAGTGATGTTAGGCCAAGAGTGATGTTAGACCAAGAGTGATGTTAGACCAAGAGTGATGTTAGACCAATAGTGATGAAGAGTGATGTTAGGCCAAGAGTGATGTTAGACCAAGAGTGATGTTAGACCAAGAGTGATGTTAGACCAATAGTGATGAAGAGTGATGTTAGACCAAGAGTGATGTTAGACCAAGAGTGATGCTAGACCAAGAGTGATGTTAGACCAATAGTGATGAAGAGTGATGTTAGACCAAGAGTGATGTTAGACCAAGAGTGATGTTAGGCCAAGAGTGATCAAGAGAGAAGTTTTAGGGTTATTGGGGTTAGGGGATCCCCTAGCAAAGAAGAACTAAGACGTAACCTTTCCTCCGTCAGTCTACGGTACACCTTTGGGCAACGTGTAGTACCCTTGTAGCCCCCTATTCAGGATTACGTGAAACCACAGAAGCAATGGGTGGATGGTGTTGAAGCAGCTGATAAGTAGTACCCAGTTAAGGTCTCCACTTCGCGATGGTAGACAGAGGACCTCAATTCTAGAGTCAATGCCTGCTCGAGTCAATGCAATAATCTCCGACTAGTACAACCACCTCCATCCTGGAAAGGATTGGGCCCGGGCAGGTATTTTTTTAGTCCGTTGACCCACAAATGACAGACCCTATTTCCATTCCGGATCTGGCAAGTTTTACTTTTGCTGAACTGTTTGTTTAATGTTTCACTATTCCCATTGTGCCGTGTTGTCAGAATCGACTCAGTCTGTCCATCCACTGAACAAACACTCTTGTCTAACATTCTCATATCCTTACTGGATTTATATGAACGTCCAATTATTGTTTAAAGCAATGTACGTTGTTATCTCACGCATTGTCTATCTTTAACACACATACACCCACCCAAACACACACACGATTAGGTTGGGCAAAAAAAAAAAAACGCCTGTAAACCGGATGTGAAGTTTCAACACACACATACACACACTAGCAACAATAACAAACAACAAAGGAAACCACCTACACGGAGCGGATAGACTGAACCACCCGGCAACACAAGCCGTAACGCGCACACGACAACCTCTGACCTTCCTGTTCATGCCTGCGTTTATCAAATAATGATAACGGATTTTTTTTTTTTTTAAATAGCGAGTGTCTAGTAATAACTCGAATCCGATAATATTCTTAGAAAAATGTATGAAGAATGGTGCAGATATACAAACAAATGAAGTAGAGAATGCAAGGGTTACCAAATACATTATTAAGTAACAAGCTAAAGCCTCCGAACAGATTAAGTACCATTTTTTCAACACTTTAAGAATAGGAACCTCTGATGTAGCTTAGTGGAGCTTTGGTAAAATGACGATACCCATCTGCTCCAATCAGGCCCAACATACGATCTGTATTATGAACAGAGAAGGCTCTTGTGACCATAAGCAGTACCATACAAGGTCAAGACGTATGGTCATGGTGATGTCACCAGCCTTAAGCTGACTAACATTTGCCTAGAACTTATGATTGACGTCTAAATGTCTTTAAGAAGTAGAATGGAGACAAGTTTCTTCCCGACATTCACTTTAAGAGGTAGAATGGAGACGAGTTTCTTCCCGACATTCACTTTAAGAGGTAGAATGGAGACGAGTTTCTTCCCGACATTCACTTTAAGAAGTAGAATGGAGACCCAGTTGCTTCCCGACATTCACTTTAAGAAGTAGAATGGAGACCCAGTTTCTTCCCGACATTCACTTTAAGAGGTAGAATGGAGACGAGTTTCTTCCCGACATTCACTTTAAGAAGTAGAATGGAGACGAGTTTCTTCCCGACATTCACTTTAAGAAGTAGAATGGAGACCCAGTTTCTTCCCGACATTCACTTTAAGAAGTAGAATGGAGACCCAGTTTCTTCCCGACATTCACTTTAAGAGGTAGAATGGAGACCCAGTTTCTTCCCGACATTCACTTTAAGAGGTAGAATGGAGACGAGTTTCTTCCCGACATTCACTTTAAGAAGTAGAATGGAGACGAGTTTCTTCCCGACATTCACTTTAAGAGGTAGAATGGAGACGAGTTTCTTCCCGACATTCACATTAAGAAGTAGAATGGAGACCCAGTTTCTTCCCGACATTCACTTTAAGAAGTAGAATGGAAACGAGTTTCTTCCCGACATTCACTTTAAGAGGTAGAATGGAGACCCGGTTTCTTCCCGACATTCACTTTAAGAAGTAGAATGGAGACCCAGTTTCTTCCCGACATTCACTTTAAGAAGTAGAATGGAGACCCAGTTTCTTCCCGACATTCACTTTAAGAGGTAGAATGGAGACGAGTTTCTTCCCGACATTCACTTTAAGAGGTAGAATGGAGACGAGTTTCTTCCCGACATTCACTTTAAGAAGTAGAATGGAGACCCAGTTTCTTCCCGACATTCACTTTAAGAAGTAGAATGGAGATCCAGTTTCTTCCCGACATTCACTTTAAGAGGTAGAATGGAGACGAGTTTCTTCCCGACATTCACTTTAAGAGGTAGAATGGAGACGAGTTTCTTCCCGACATTCACTTTATGAAGTAGAATGGAGACCCAGTTTCTTCCCGACATTCACTTTAAGAAGTAGAATGGAGACGAGTTTCTTCCCGACATTCACTTTAAGAGGTAGAATGGAAACGAGTTTCTTCCCGACATTCACTTTAAGAGGTAGAATGGAGACCCAGTTTCTTCCCGACATTCACTTTAAGAAGTAGAATGGAGACGAGTTTCTTCCCGACATTCACTTTAAGAGGTAGAATGGAGACCCAGTTTCTTCCCGACATTCACTTTAAGAAGTATAATGGAGACGAGTTTCTTCCCGACGTTCACTTTAAGAAGTAGAATGGAGACCCAGTTTCTTCCCGACATTCACTTTAAGAAGTAGAATGAAGACACAGTTTCTTCCCGACATTCACTTTAAGAGGTAGAATGGAGACGAGTTTCTTCCCGACATTCACTTTAAGAGGTAGAATGGAACGAGTTTCTTCCCGACATTCACTTTAAGAGGTAGAATGGAGACCCAGTTTCTTCCCGACATTCACTTTAAGAGAGTAGAATGGAGACGAGTTTCTTCCCGACATTCACTTTAAGAGGTAGAATGGAGACCCAGTTTCTTCCCGTCATTCACTTTAAGAAGTATAATGGAGACGAGTTTCTTCCCGACATTCACTTTAAGAAGTAGAATGGAGACCCAGTTTCTTCCCGACATTCACTTTAAGAGGTAGAATGGAGACGAGTTTCTTCCCGACATTCACTTTAAGAGGTAGAATGGAGACGAGTTTCTTCCCGACATTCACTTTAAGAGGTAGAATGGAGACGAGTTTCTTCCCGACATTCACTTTAAGAGGTAGAATGGAGACGAGTTTCTTCCCGACATTCACTTTAAGAAGTAGAATGGAGACCCAGTTTCTTCCCGACATTCACTTTAAGAAGTAGAATGGAGACCCAGTTTCTTCCCGACATTCACTTTAAGGGGTAGAATGGAGACGAGTTTCTTCCCGACATTCACTTTAAGAGGTAGAATGGAGACGAGTTTCTTCCCGACATTCACTTTAAGAAGTAGAATGGAAACGAGTTTCTTCCCGACATTCACTTTAAGAGGTAGAATGGAGACCCAGTTTCTTCCCGACATTCACTTTAAGAAGTAGAATGGAGACGAGTTTCTTCCCGACATTCACTTTAAGAGGTAGAATGGAGACCAGTTTCTTCCCGTCATTCACTTTAAGAAGTATAATGGAGACGAGTTTCTTCCCGACATTCACTTTAAGAAGTAGAATGGAGACCCAGTTTCTTCCCGACATTCACTTTAAGAGGTAGAATGGAGACTAGTTTCTTCCCGACATTCACTTTAAGAGGTAGAATGGAGACCCAGTTTCTTCCCGACATTCACTTTAAGAAGTAGAATGGAGACGAGTTTCTTCCCGACATTCACTTGAAGAGGTAGAATGGAGACCCAGTTTCTTCCCGACATTCACTTTAAGAGGTAGAATGGAGACCCAGTTTCTTCCCGACATTCACTTTAAGTAAGAAGTAGAATTGAAACGAGTTTCTTCCCGACATTCACTTTAAGAAGTAGAATGGAGACCCAGTTTCTTCCCGACATTCACTTTAAGAAGTAGAATGGAAACGAGTTCCTTCCCGACATTCACTTTAAGAAGTAGAATGGAGACACAGTTTCTTCCCGACATTCACTTTAAGAAGTAGAATGGAGACGAGTTTCTTCCCGACATTCACATTAAGAAGTAGAATGGAGACGAGTTTCTTCCCGACATTCACTTTAAGAAGTAGAATGGAGACGAGTTTCTTCCCGACATTCACTTTAAGAAGTAGAATGGAGACGAGTTTCTTCCCGATATTCACTTTAAGAAGTAGAATGGAGACGAATTTCTTCCCGATATTCACTACTAGAGAAATGAAAAGCCTTCTTCCACTGAGAAGGTATGGGTTGACTTGGGCCTCGCACTAACCTGTGGTATTTTCGGCCCGACATATTCGTCTTCAGCATGACGCTAGTATCAGGTTGCCCTCTCTCTTCCATTAAAACTCATTAGGTCAGTCTGGTTTTTCTGTTTCCATGAGCACAACAGGGATGTGGAGTAGCCAGAATCATTTCTGTTGCTCGCGGATCATGTCATAGTCAGCTGTGGGGTCGCTCTCAGTTCACTTGCTGGTGTCAATGGTCACTTACAATGGGCTAATTTTTTCCAATAATTTCCACGTCTGGGTGAGCTCATCTAAAGAAGGGCTAAGGAGCTATAGTTGACGATGACGAATTTATCATGACAATATATACTCGGCTTTGAATGACACGATTAGTTCTCTCTCTCCCTCTCTTTATTTCTCTCTCTCTCCCTCTCTCTCCTCTCCCCATGTAAACGACTCAAATATGTAACGCCAAACTGAAAACATTTCTTGATCGCCCTGGCCCTGATTATTGTCAGCGACTCTCCCACATAGAACTCATTGATCACGTGTTGTTGGAATCTTCCCAGAAAATATGGAAGAAAATAAGGTTTTCGGGAAGAAAATAAGGTTTTCGGGAAGAAAATAAGGTTTTCTATTTTTGACGAACAAAGGCATCGAATGGATACAAGGAGACCATTTGCAGGACCTCGACTTTGCTGATGACATAATCCTCATCAGCAGTCAGATAAAAACGATGCAGGAAAACACGAACTATCATCAAAAGCCAGCAAAATTGGGCTTGAGATCAATCATGAAAGAGTCTTGAAAAGCTTAATTCCAACAGATGACAGAATATACATGGAAAATAAACCAGTGGAAGAGATCGATCACTTTATCTATCTTGGAAGTCACATTGATCGAGAAGGGGATACAAGTAAAGAAATTAGAATCAGAATAGCTAAAGCAACAATGTCTTTCAGAAGCCTTGAAAAAGTTGTGGAAATAAAAACTTATCAGCACAAACACAAAACTAAGACTATTCAAATCAAACTTACTATCAACCCTTACGTATGTACGTGAGAGTTGGAAAACAACAAGAGACAGAAACAAAGTTCAACGCATTAGAAATAAATGTCTAAGGAAAATACTTGGTATAGAGTGAAACAAATTCAAAACAAACGAAATTAGAGAAATCGCCAATCAACCACTAACATTTCAGTAATAAGAAAAGACGATGGTCATATGTTGGTCATGTGATGAGGAGAGATAACCGAATAACAAACTCATGTGGGAAACAACAGGTATGAGGAAAAGAGGCCGATCCAGAGAGACACTGAGAAGAACATTGATCAGAGAGGCAAGAGTAGCAGGAATCGGCTCCCTCAATGAGATAATGAGTTGCTTGCACAGAACAGAGATACATGGCGAGATTTTATCAAATATCTTTACAAGGATTGAAAACTGCTAGAATACAAATGTAGATAAGAGAAAGAGTATCTGGGTCTATGCCCTATTGGACGACTATGGCTGGAAAGGTCAATAGATCAGATAGATAGAATTTTCTGTCTACCTCTGTCAGCATTCTTACAACCCTATATGTTCTCTACTCTAAACACACAGAAAACTAAGATAATGTCCATTGACAGAACAAAAAGCCAACCCAAAATTAGTTAAAGAACTTGAAACTAACAAACAATAAATAAATGATATCTGTAATAAATAACAATGGAGACTTACATAGAGAGATCAAAAGACGATTAGGAATAGCAACACAAAAATTAAACGTCATTAAAAACATGTGGCACAATACCAGCAAGGCTATACAATTAAAATTACTAGGGAAATGTATCTTCCCGATAGCATCATACGGTTGAGAATGATGGACAATTCCGCACACAGCAAGAAAGAAAATTGATTCATTCGAAACAAAAATGCTACAGAAAAACCCTTAAGATACTTTGAATAGTAAAAAAGAGAAAGGAAGATGTATTAAAAGATGTAAACATTAAAAAGAACTGGCGCATAAACACCATTCTAGAGAGGAAATTAAAATAGAGTGGCCACGTCAAAAGACACACAATGCTTATGCTGTTAGTCAAATACCACCAAACATGGACAAGCGTATATGTAAAGTTCAGGCACAACCCTCTCATTAAACCGGTACGCTCTCTATTCATAATTTATTGTTGAACACCCCCCCCCCCCCCACCAACCTCACCTTTTTTTTGTCTTACGTCTCCTTCTTTCACTCCACTCTCTTTTCTGTCTTCCAATCTCCATCACTAACGCGATTTTGTACATTACAATCGTTTATGAATGCAAGTTATGTCATTTATATAATGGCTTCATTAGGTGATAGTATCTGGCCCTTGGCGTCTTCATAGTTTTCAGATCTGGCCCTAACAAATAAAAGGTTGTCCACCCTTGTTGTATACTATCAACAACTTGTTTTCTCTTTTCAAAAGAAGCAAAATGTGTACCTTAGTCTTTGCCATTCTAAACGCAGCTCCATTATGTTACCAGGGGATGACGATCAAGATTCCTGTAAGAACCTCATGTATTTCGAGAGGAAGGAACTTGACAACCATTTATTTGTTACATTTCAGCGATGTTACATGTTGCTGCCAAATATGTGAAAGAAAAAATGGGTTCCAGGATTTCAGCCCCCAATACATTTAGGCAGGCTGCTCTGTCGTGGCCATGGGTTTTCTGTCCTTGAATCCCATAATCATTAATGGTTTTGATTTTTTTTTTATTTCTCATGAGAATCCCATTTCTGTGAGGACCATTTCAACTTCTAGAATATTCGCTTGTTGCAGTGGGGACATGAATGTTGATAAGTTGAGTAAAGAAGATGCCAGCCATATTGGTGGGACTTGTGGAGTGATCGCTTGAACGCTTCTGCCTCTGCCATCACATCATTTATCCTTTCAACCGACCCCTTTCCGTAGTTTGCATTACCCCCAGGAGTCTTGTTAGCAGCAACGATGCCCTGATCTTTAGTGTTGTCGCTGTGCCCACACGAGCCCTAGCATCCGCCTACACACACCAACGATACTGATACTGCACCAGGTAATGACGGCAGCCCGCCAGCTAGTCTCATCGTGAGGTCAGCCAGTCGGCTACTGTCAGGCTGAAAGTGGTTCCCAAATTGCTGCATATTTTGTTGGAGACTGCTTCTAGGCTTTCGTTTAATGGTAGCTCTAAGTGGAGATATGGCACACATCAAACGTTCAGAACGTTACGGGTTTGATTCCCTGTGGAGATTATAACTATATGTGGATGAGATCATGACTCGAGACCTGGCAGAAGTTGAATATAGAACCAAAGCTACATTTTGAGCACAACTAAATAACGAGTAGCATGTGTAAAGCGAAGAACAAGAAACAGTCAAGCGCTGTTGTTTTGGCAAAACTCAAAAGCAACTATTTACTCAATAATATAACAACACAAATTATACTTTAAGAATTCAAGAAATTAACCTCGTTGATGTTTATATGAGCTTTATACTACCCGACAGCCTCCTCTGTTATCAGTAAAGTGATTGGATAACCAATAGATAGTGTCATTGTATAGCGGCGACGGTCCCACACACAAGCAATCTAGAGTTAGCTTCAACATATGTCGAATATGTAGCTGTACAGAAATATGTGTAACAGTGTAGCCTTGTTTGTGGGAAAGCACCAGGTTTATTTCAATCAACAGCCACCACTCCGCAACACAGCCGAAATATGAAGGTCGTAACTGATGAGAGGCAGAAGCGGAGTGGAGTAAATACAACAATTAATCTCACACTCAATGTCATCTCCTGCAATGAATCCCTTAGCCGTGTAATCCCATCCTGATCTCTTGCTTGGTTACACAGACCTGTCAATGCATACAACAGCATAACCTTCTTCAGATGTGGTAGCCATTAACTGTTTCATTGCAAGGTATATCAGTCTACTGCACCAATCTCCACGCTCTCTGTCTACTGCACCAATCTCCACGCTCTCTGTCTACTGCACCAATCTCCACGCTCTCTGTCTACTGCACCCATCTCCACGCTCTCTGTCTACTGTACCAATCTCTGCACACTCTGTCTACTGCACCAATCTCTGCACTCTGTCTACTGCATCCATCTCCACGCTCTCTGTCTACTGCACCCATCTCCACGCTCTCTGTCTACTGTACCCATCTCTGCACACTCTGTCTACTGCACCAATCTCCACGCTCTCTGTCTACTGCACCAATCTCCACGCTCTCTGTCTACTGCACCAATCTCTGCACTCTGTCTACTGCACCAATCTCTGCACTCTGTCTACTGCACCAATCTCTACACTCTGTCTACTGCACCGATCTCCGCGCACTCTGTCTACTGCACCAATCTCTGCACACTCTGTCTACTGCACCAATCTCTGCACTCTCTGTCTACTGCATCAATCTCTACACTCTATGTCTACTGCATCAATCTCTACACTCTATGTCTACTGCATCAATCTCTACACTCTGTCTACTGCATCAATCTCTACACTCTGTCTACTGCATCAATCTCTACACTCTGTCTACTGCACCAATCTCTACACTCTGTCTACTGCACCAATCTCTACACTCTGTCTACTGCATCAATCTCTACACTCTATGTCTACTGCATCAATCTCTACACTCTATGTCTACTGCATCAATCTCTACACTCTGTCTACTGCATCAATCTCTACACTCTGTCTACTGCATCAATCTCTACACTCTGTCTACTGCACCAATCTCTACACTCTGTCTACTGCACCAATCTCTACACTCTGTCTACTGCACCAATCTTTACACTCTGCCTACTGCACCAATCTCTACACTATGTCTACTGCATCAATCTCTACACTCTGTCTACTGCACCAATCTCTGCACTCTGTCTACTGCATCAATCTCTACATTCTGTCTACTACACCAATCTCTGCACTCTGTCTACTGCACAAATCTCTACACTCTGTCTACTGCATCAATCTCTACACTCTGTCTACTGCACAATCTCTACACTCTGTCTACTGCACCAATCTCTACACTCTGTCTACTGCACCAATCTCTACACTCTGTCTACTGCACCAATCTCTACACTCTGTCTACTGCATCAATCTCCACTCCCTCTGACGCGAACAATGACAACTTCTTTGCAGTTTCTCCTCGAGCGCATGAAACTGAGAAGCGCTGGTTTCAACAAGTTTTGAACCACTGCTCGAATGTGGAAATTACGGGAAATTCCCAACGACAAGTCGCATCAGGTCACATTATAAAGGTCCCATTACAACTGCACGCCCCCCCCCCCACTCCGGTAAAGTGCATCTCTAAAAAATTGAAGAAAATACAGTCTTTTTCGGAGTTTTTTTTTTTTTTTTTTTTTTTGTAGAGCTGTGTACTTCTTAATTGGAATGATGTGTTGAATGTGTATAGTTTGTTTGTTATACTTGGCAAAGGCTTTTGCCGAAACGTTGTATTTTGTCTTGTCTTTATGTTAATTTAGCTGCTCAACACAATGTTTATTTTCTTTCTTTTATAAGTTGTAGTGTATGTGTTGGCTTCTTAGTGTAAGTTTTCTTCATGTTTCTTCTGGTTCAGTTCAAGGTCTAGTTGTACTCCTAAGTATGCGGGATACTAATCTTTCTTTAAAAAAATTATCCGTTGGAAATTAAGCTTGATATTTGCCCTAGCTGTTAAATTTCTTCAGCAAAATATTGTATTATCTGTGTATATTCTGTGTATTGGTATTTAATTTCCAGGTATTACAATACTCTTCTTGGCATCTAAGCTCTTTATTTAATTATGATTCAGCTATCCTAATATTTTCGTTTGTATGCCACATAACTAGGTCATCGGTATGGAGAGCTTTTTCCATTAGTAGGGTTTGGGCCAGGTTTAGCGTACAATAAAAAGAAGGAGAAACTAAGTGGTGATCCCTGTGGTAACCCTTCTTCTACCATGCTCAACGCATCACTTGCTATACAGACGTGGGTGTAGTTTCGTTACTCCAACCAGATGAATGCCCTGGTTGGTGCCATCACCTCAACCGCCATGCTACTCATGGTCAAAACGTACGCACAGTTGTCTTCTTTGATTAGCCTGCGGAGCGTGCCGTAAATGCCCATGCGCTAATTTGGTGTTGTATTACGCATCAGCCTGTATATATGACTACATCTTCCTCGTCGATGTTGTCCAAAATGAGGGCGTTGACCTCGGCATCAACCACGACTGAATTCTGCACTCTGTAATTTCGGTTGAGTGTGACAATACACAAGAATGTGCCTTTGAGTGACTTAGGCACCGATAACCACTTCTGGCCAGTGGTCATATATTGGTAAGTCCACAGACCTGCTTTATTGACATCAGCGCCACCCACTCATTATTTGCCTCTTCTTTTTAGCCTGTCACATTTCCCTGTGTTCAGCTCTTTGCGCAATGTATGTTTTTTTATCTGCACTTATCTTAAAGTATGCAGGCGCCCTCTAGATCTTGATCCTGCCATTCATAGTTGAAAAACCAAGAAGATACATCATTGCTACTCGTGGAGTGTCTCTCGTACACTCTAAGATAATGCACATCGCTTCATTTTGTACTTTCTCTAGCATGTCAATACGTGTTGTACTGAGAGCAAGCATGTAGTGGGTGTAACTTACATTCCTACAAGGTATGGAGACAGCTTTACAAAAAAGGGACACAACAAAATACTGACATTTCGGCTCCTATGTTGTGTCCCTTTTTTTTACCCGCACACTGCAATTAATTGCACATTCCCTTCCTGTGTTGTCATGACAGTGAGAATTACACAGAAATTAAAAACTAACAAGTCAACACTGACGTGGGGCTTTCCTAGAGGACTTTCAGAAATATACAACCTGTAATAATGGATTGTATAACAGATATAAGGAAAGAGCATTCATGTCTATATTGGATGTCATCTTGAAGGGTTATAAATGTAGATTAACAATAGCATCTGGTCTGTGGGGTGGTCAAGCTACAAGACATGAGTACGTTGATCAAGTCAAATACTTTAAGGCTGAATATTGTACTGGTTGTGCTGATAGAATTCTCAAATATTTACTCAACTGTTAGCAGTGGATGAAATTGGATATTAACATCATCGCTAAGGTATTACGAACGATGATGGTGGTGATGTGGGAGGCAAGAAATGAAACATTAAAGAGTTATGATGATGGCTCCTTCTGGTTACAACTAATAAAATTGTACCATAAAAGGAAATGTAAACACAGGGGAACCCTTCCTGGTACCAGTACGGCATGATGACGCTAATAAAACAATATTTAGGCGCGACTTGCAGTCATGTGTTCAATGAGAAATGCGTAAATATCCCACCAAATAAGAAAATATAACACCAGGAAATGCCTAAAAGAGATACATCTAGATGACATGGACATAAGAATAATATTTAATCTATAATGGGAGCAAACAGCAATAATAAAATATAACAAAGAGAACTCTACACACATTGATATAAAAGAGAAGTAAGACAGGGATGCATCCTATCACCAAGCTTGTTCAATCTATACACTGAGCAAATCTTTAAAAACGTCATAGAGATGCCAGGCCTACAAATTAATGGAAAAACAATCAATAACCTAAGATGTGCTGAAGATACTGTACTACTAGCAGAAAATCCTAAAGATCTACAACAATTACTTAATGAAATAAACATGATAAGCAAAAAATATGGACTAGATATGAATATCAAAAAGACTAAAACTATGATCATAAACAAAGAAATTACTCAAAACCCACAAGTGGATATCAAAAAAAGGAATAGACCTGGAGACAGTTCAGAACTACAACTACCTTGGACATACTATAACCAGTGATGGAAAATGTAAAACTGAAATAAACAAAAGAATAGGAATGGCAAAAAGTAATTTTAATGTCATGAATAACATACTAACATCAAACAAATAACACCAGCGCTAAAACTAAGAATAGCAAAATGTTACATCTTCTCAATATTCCTATATGGTACAGAAACATGGACATTAGACAAGAAAACAGAACAGAGAATTGAAGCCTTTGAAATGTGGATATATAGAAGAATAGGTAGAATCGGATGGAAAGAAAATAAAAGAAACGATGAAGTCTTAAAACAACTAAAAATGAAAAGAGAACTACTAAACACAATTCAAACAAGGCAAATGCGATTTTTGGGCCATGTTAAAAGTCACAACAGCCTACTAAAAGTAATCCTGGAGGGGAAAATACAAGGTAAAAGAGGCAGACCAAGACTAACATGGACTAGTAACATCAAAAGATGGACAAACCAGCCTATGGCAACCTGCACCATCAAAGCAAGAGACAGAGCAGAATGGCGCTCCATGGTAGCCAACCTTCGTTGCGGAGACGGCACTCGATGATGATGAACACCAGGAAAAATCGAAGGCGTAGATGAAATATAAGCGCGAACACAGCGAACGCAGAGATGTAAACAATTACATTAGGGGCTATAAAGTCCTTTTAAACAATTTTAAGAATGTTACCAACATATGTTACCGGCAAAAAAGAAGCAGATCGTTATGTTCAATTCATGCCTTCCTTAACCCATAACTGTAGCACACTCGCGTAAAAAGTTACATTACGCTCTCCTAATGCAGCTCCCATGCTGTGTTCGTTTTCTCCACAATTTGACTCGATTTCCTGGCTAATCATTATTTTCCAAACTGATTTACATAGTGTAATTCAACCTGCCAAATTTCTCCATTTACAGAGTGTGATTCAACCTGCCAAATTTCTCCATTTACAGAGTGTGATTCAACCTGCCAAATTTCTCCATTTACAGAGTGTGATTCAACCTGCCAAATTTCTCCATTTACAGAGTGTGATTCAACCTGCCAAATTTCTCCATTTACAGAGTGTGATTCAACCTACCAAATTTCTCCATTTACAGAGTGTGATTCAACCTGCCAAATTTCTCCATTTACAGAGTGTGATTCAACCTGCCAAATTTCTCCATTTACATGGAATTCAACGTGCCAGATCTCTACATTCCCACAATCAGTGGGGTTCAACCCGCCAGATCTCTCCATTTAAACAATCATTAGGGTTCACCTGCCAGATCTCTCCATTTAAACAATCATTAGGGTTCAACCCGCTAGATCTCTCCATTTAAACAATCATTAGGGTTTAACCTGCTAGATCTCTCCATTTAAACAATCATTAGGGTTCAACCTGCCAGATCTCTCCATTTAAACAATCATTAGGGTTCAACCTGCTAGATCTCTCCATTTACTAAATTAATCGTGTCAGATGTTTCCATTAATTAAATAAAAGCTCCTATGTGTCTATATTAACCAAGTTATCTAAATTGAATAATAGCCAGAAGCGAGTTATTTCACTTAGTATGACGTAGCAATTCTTACTGACAGTACGACCCAGATTGACAGGCTGGAGAAAATACAGAATGAAGCCATGCGCATTATCTTGGGATGTTGAGGGACACTCCCTGTGTAGCAATGAGGTATCTCCTTGACTTTCCAACCATGCATGACAGGATCAAGATCTTGAAGGTACGAGCAACTGAAAATAAGTGCAGATAAAGAGCATCCATTGCATCACGAGCGCAACACAGCTAAAGGTGGCAGGTTAAAAAGAGGCAAATCATGAATGGGCCGAGCAGAAGATGCCATCAAATAGGTCTGTGGTTTGCCAATATCAACACAGGCGAGGAATGGATGCCGGTGCCTATGTCATTCAATGGCACATTCTCGTGTATTGTCATACTCGACAGGAAATGTAAGGAACAGAACTAAGTCGTGGTCAATGCGAAGGTCAACGATCTCATCTGGGATAACACCGATGAGGGAGATGCAGTCATCTATACAGACTGATCCGTAATACGACACCAAAGGAGTGCAAGGGCATTTACAGCACGCTCGGCAGGCAGAATAGTTAAGGAAGACAGTGGTGCATACGTTATGCCAACGAGTAGCATGACGATGGAGGTCATGGCAGTGACCAGGGCATTCAGCTGGTTAGTTACAAGACTACACTCACGCCTGCATACTAGGTGATTCGATGAGCATGATAAGAAAAGTGGAAACGGGCTATGTACGTAGGCAATGGGTAGAGTCATTACAGAAGTAAAACATACGTAGTTGCCTTTGTCCCTGGACATGCGGGAGTACGGGAAAATGAAAGAGTGGACAGGTTGGCTAGATGTGCTGTCGTGGAAGACGGTCAACCATTGTTTCGGGCGGAGATCATCAATGCCCTCCGAGATGTGAGAAGGTCACATGACTTTGCCAACCATGAGACCACGTCACTCCTTCGGATGAAAGAGATGGGAGTTAAGATGGGCACAGTCTGAAACAAGAAACTTAGTGGGCGTGTAAGAAGACTTCTCAACCAACACAGAACTGGAATCGTCAGTCGCTGGACACTGCGAGACTTGCTGAGAAGGGAATCGGAGCACTTATGTACATGTTCGGAGTGCAATGATGATGACCCGTAAATAACTTAACAACTCATTTTCATTTATATAATATTTATTTATATTAGAATTAGAATAATTTATATAAGAAATATATGGCGGATTTAATTTAGTTAAAAGAAATATCTGGCTGGTTCAATTTAATTAATAGAAAGATCTTAAGGTTTAATGTAATTAATGGAAAGATTTAACAGGTTTAATTTAATTAGTCTGGCTTGTTGCAGGAGCTACTGAGGTAAGTGCTCTGTGCACACCGTGAGCTGTGTGTCTCATCCGTTTTGATCATGTTTCGATATTCCAATTGTTTACGATGATATATCGTATGACAGGGAACAGTTGGCTGTGTTAACTTTCTGCGCGGTTTCGCCTTATGTCTTTTGGCGTGTGCTGAAACTGCTACGATGTGGACTACAGTTACCTTTATTTATTTGAGAGATGATATATTCGGATGATTACGCTGGCACGGGCGATTGAGAAATTATGGATTTTAATTCGTTTGCAGTGATACCGGGGCCTTCCATCGCGGCCTATCCAAAGTTGGTTGATTGACTGCTTTTGACAAACAACTAGACGGGTAAACAAAGCGATCCAATTACTGGCATCTCAAGACTGATCACCATCAGATTGTATCCATGACTGTGGGCGGTACCGGAACCAAATTATATGCGTATGTATATCTATTTATGTATCTGGTACCGCCCACAGTCATGGATACAAGCTGATGTGATAGTGATCAGTCTTATTGGTGAAGCATGATGCCAGTAATTGTATCGCTTTGTTTCACCGTCTAGTTGTTTGTCAGAAGCAGTCAATCAACCGATTTTCATTGTCTTTGGAGTCGTTAATATTAAACGGTCACTGCGGTCCGTATGTAACATTTCTTTACACTTTCATGCGCATCATGCTTCGGTCAACTAGAGAGATTGCAAAGGGAATTTCATACCTAGGAGCAGGTAAAACGTCCCAGCCGGTGCACCCCACATTCACACCCTCTGGAGAATGACGTTGCTGGTCGAATCTAGGGAAAGATGTTCCTTGTGAAGTCTGCAGCAGCTGGAATGTCAAGGTAAAAGTACGAGACTTGAACCGGCGTCTTAGCACGCGTGTGCCACGTGTTCGAAGATGTGTCCAAAAGTGTTCGAAGATTCCTATCTAGTGTCGCCTCAAGCATCGTAACTCACGAGCGAGGCGCCATACCTTACTTCCCATTGTGCTACCCTGGTACCCATTTCTGTCAGCGGCTGGATCGATCACGGAGGTACTTTTTGTCCAACCACGAGTACAACTCACAAACTGCTTCCAGCGGGATCGAACACAGGTTGTCCGAACGTCGGCACGAGTAGAGTGCGGTGTTTTCCCTAACTAGGCTACAGAGGCCACCCCCCCCCCCCCCCCAGAATGTCTAGTCGCAAGTATTATCACCTGTTACATTTCATGAGGTAGGGGCTACATTGTTAAGGGAACACAGAGTGATATGTATATAGTTGATATAGTTGATATAGTTTATATAGTTGATATAGTTCAATGAGAACTAAAGAACTGAACCTGCACACAAACAATTGACTTATTTATTTTCCCAATCCCACAAATGTCAAATGGACGATGGTATTGGTTTATATTCCACCGTCAACCAAAAACCGGTCAAGAGTTCCGCGGGCCACCAAAATGGGTCCCGCGAGCCGTAGATTGGACCATGTTTATCTACAAGATAAAAGAAAAGAATCTATATGTTTTCAAGAATATAACTATCCTGTGTATGACGAAACAAGAAAATGAAAGACAAATAAATAAAAGAGCATGAATGGCAAAAGGCGCTACACCATTAAATACTCATATCAAAAGCAGATAACATGACAGCTCAAACTATGGATAACAAAGTGTATCCATAGCTAACTCAAAACTCCCGTATGGAGGAGTATGGAGATTCAATAAGAAATCAGTAAGGAAAATTAAAGGAAGTGTGGACAAGAAGAATTTGGAGAATTGCTTGAACAAAGAACCCCCACAATCTGGACAAGACAAACGACATTTTTTTTTACACATAAAGATAAAAATAACTAAAAGCCATCTTGGAAGGAAAAATTTGGGGTAAACTCTGGGACGGGGGGGGGGGGGGGAGGGAGTAGCTCTAGCAGCGTGAGCTTTCAAGGCAAGGATGGCACAAGATGATGATAAGCTATGTGACTACAACCTTCTTGGTACGTCATTTATCATTGTATAGACATCGCACAGGAGACCGTTACACAGCATCCATTTAAAAATAAGCACAGTCAGCAACTAAAATATCGAACACCTCATGCAGAAATCGCAAGGACAATAAATTAGCTGATTGCCTAGACCGCGCGCGGGGATCGATTACTGACAAGCAAACCTTTTTTTTTTTTTAACAATCACCGCCAGCTGACGTCACAGGCCAGGTTGTTTTCACGAGTCGTGCCGGTAACACACTGCACTAGTCAATTATGTATGAACTTGGGCACGAGAAGGTATTCACAGGTACCCTAAATGTTCATTGCTCTCCTTGTTCTCTCTGACATAGACAACCATCGCTGTCATTCACCGCCAACTTGATAAACCTCAAACTAAGCACACGAAACGCTGCCTGACCTGAACTTCTCATTGTTCAGTGACTCGGCACTATCACCGCTTCTAGACAAGGACATATGTTGGACTGTTCTATGATGGCGTACTTCTTTTTTTGTAAAGCTGTCACCATATATTGTAGGACTATACGTTACACTCTTACTCCTAGCACCTTTCTTTAATTACTGTAGTAGCCAATATTGGTTCCGCCATCTTCCTTCAATAGCATGTAAATGTATAACTTCAAAAAGGAAATCCCAACCAAAAGTGGGAGTGTAAGCTTACGAGTTATATAACCCATATATTATCTCACCGCCGTGATATTGTCTAATTTGTTTACTTGTCTATCGTTACCCGCCTTGTCAGCAACTTGTATCAATATAAAACATTTTCTTTGTTAAAGCCGCACCCATAACGTGGTGTGGGCTCGGGAAACGTTTATGCCTATCAAATAATGTAAGATAAGAAGTATTAAGTCGGTGAAACCACCAATGTAGTCTTAATACTATTACATCTGAAAGCTAATGAGTCCTACATTACATGTGATAAGCTTCCACTACTGAGAAAGTAGCTCTCAACGAGCTTACTGCCAAAATAACGAACCATAACACAGCGGGTATCGTCACAACAAGGCAAAGAGAACGCAGATTTGCGTATAAAACAGAGAGAATAATGTTAATGAAACAAAGAAACAATACATACTGATTTAAGAGAGCCATCCAGTTCAAAAGAGGAGAACATACATGTCCCAAAGATGACTACCACACACTTGATCGACTATGACAGGCTTACCTTCGGACTTAGAATATATCATACATAATAAACTGAACAAATAATACCTGCACAACATTCGCCTCTCATACATACACCACTATGATCCTGAACATATACTATAGGATCATGACCACCATGCACACATGGTCTCAAAAATAAAAAATAAAAACACCATGAACACATACTACAGGATCGTTCCATACTTGACCAGCATTCGCCAGACGACGCAACGTTACAATCTGTATAGGCATGGTCTAAAGTCAAATTAACCATACTCAATAGTGTGACGGTGAAATCAGCAAAACGGTACACAAGAAGAGAAGATTACTGAACACAAAAGAGACTAAACATATTCTATTGTTCTCCATTTTGTACAAGTTGTGTCCAAGTTAATTTATACAATTGTCTGTTTATTATACTCTGTTGGTTTGCCTGTCTGTTTCATATGGTTAATGATACCTTTGATCATTATGATATCACCATGTTTCTACAACACTCCTCTGACGCTATGACGGGCATCAAGAAGCCAACCGTGTGATTACATTAAAGCTACATTCATATTGATTCTTGGCGTCCGCAAGAGCCGAAGTAGCTCCATTCATATCAATTACAACTTTCACGTTGCCACGTTCGGCTTTACCCATAAACGAGATATCATGTGTGCGTCTGTGTGTATAAACACACACAATAAAGAGCATACCCAAAAGGAGAATTGAACAGAAAGATAGACAGGTAAATATTATGTAGGCATCAAAAAAAGATAACATGACACAATGCTAAAGGCAATGGTAGATGGATGGTCAGACTAGAAAGGAAGACATTCCTAAGGATAACAGTATCAAGAACTGGGCCAATAGCAGTCTGTTACAGTGGAAGAAACAGGCCATGTTGGGGGTTTAACTGCAGCTAATCTTTAATGTACTGACACCCCTTGGCACTCAACTATTTTCCCTTGTATATGCAAATCACCATGGCACTCAACTATTTTCCCTTGAGTATACACATCACCATGGCACTCAACTATTTTCCCTTGAGTATACACATCACCATGGCACTCAACTATTTCCCTTGTATACACATCACCATGGCACTCAACAATTTTCCTTGTATATACACATCACCATGGCACTCAACTATTTCCCTTGTATACACATCACCATGGCACTCAACTATTTCCCTTGTATACACATCACCATGGCACTCAAATATTTCCCTTGTATATACACATCACCATGGCACTCAAACTATTTCCCTTGAGTATACACATCACCATGGCACTCAACTATTTCCCTTGTATACACATCACCATGGCACTCAACTATTTCCCTTGTATACACATCACCATGGCACTCAACTATTTCCTTGAGTATACACATCACCATGGCACTCAAACTATTTCCCTTGAGTATACACATCACCATGGCACTCAACTATTTCCCTTGAGTATACACATCCCCATGGCACTCAAACTATTTCCCTTGAGTATACACATCACCATGGCACTCAACTATTTCCCTTGTATATACACATCACCATGGCACTCAACTATTTCCCTTGTATACACATCACCATGGCACTCAACTAATTCCTTTGTATACACATCACCATGGCACTCAAATATTTCCCTTGTATATACATCACCATGGCACTCAACTATTTCCCTTGTATACACATCACCATGGCACTCAAATATTTCCCTTGTATATACACATCACCATGGCACTCAACTATTTCCCTTGTATACACATCACCATGGCACTCACCTATTTCCCTTGTATACACATCACCATGGCACTCAACTATTTCCCTTGTATACACATCACCATGGCACTCAACTATTTCCCTTGTATACACATCACCATGGCACTCAACTATTTCCCTTGTATATACACATCACCATGGCACTCAACTATTTCCCTTGTATATACACATCACCATGGCACTCAACTATTTCCCTTGTATATACACATCACCATGGCACTCAACTATTTCCCTTGTATATACACATCACCATGGCACTCAACTATTTCCCTTGTATATACACATCACCATGACTCCTAAACTATTTCCGCTAGTGTCGTTTCTTGCACATATACTTCGAGGAAAAGACGATGTGAACATCACAATACAAAAGACGCAAGAGAAAGGAGACGAGGCCAGGAACACAACTGTTCATTCTGCGGTTGGATCTGTTGACTCAATATTGGCAGATTCCGCTATGAGAGAAGCTGCTCAGTAAAACAGCATAACCATATATAGTAAAGTAAAGTCACGCCAAATGGCGTATAGGGAATATGGTGTTAGTGACGATAAATTTTACAGACCTTCAGTTCATAATTTTTGGGGTAATGTGGTCGGTATTACGACCGTGCCGCTTTACTTTCCCAGAAAAAAAAATCCGGTACCCTTTAAGGTTGGGTGAACCTGGAAGCCGTCGGTTGGGATCGAACCCTACCTCTTGTCCTTTGTAGTCCAGTTCACTAACCACTGAGCTATCGCGGCTCCCAACTATATATAGTACACAAAATATTACCACACCAATGACAGATTATGTTTGCTTGTCACAAACCTTATGTCATGACGTCAACAACTATACACATATACGTTATTCAATGAAGCCTGTTAATAAGAAGTTTCTAAGCTTTGCTATACTTTGCTATACAAGAGTTACCATTACAGAGAAATATTTAACCCAAACCAAAATCACCTGTAAACTAACAGCAGTGTCCCTGTACGGTTAGCGAAAGCTTGGCTGACGTGTTTACCCTTTTGGTGGCTCACGTGAATCATCCATAAAAGCTACAGAACGTGCCCACATTTTGGAGCCCCCTCATTCCTAGCAGGGAAAGACTCATATATTTGTTGTAGTCCATTGATCTCACTGCAGATTTCAACAAGAACTCAGCGTTGACGTTGTGCTGTGTTGTACAGACTGTCATCTCACAGCAGATGTCAACAAGAACTCAGCGTTGACGTTGTGCTGTGTTGTACAGACTGTCATCTCACAGCAGATGTCAACAAGAACTCAGCGTTGACGTTGTGCTGTGTTGTACAGACTGTCATCTCACAGCAGATGTCAACAAGAACTCAGCGTTGACGTTGTGCTGTGTTGTACAGACTGTCATCTCACAGCAGATGTCAACAAGAACTCAGCGTTGATGTTGAGCTGTGTTGTACAGACTGTCATCTCACAGCAGATGTAAACAAGAACTCAGCGTTGACGTTGTGCTGTGTTGTACAGACTGTCATCTCACAGCAGATGTCAACAAGAACTCAGCGTTGACGTTGAGCTGTGTTGTACAGACTGTCATCTCACAGCAGATGTCAACAAGAACTCAGCGTTGACGTTGAGCTGTGTTGTACAGACTGTCATCTCACAAGTGCCGTTGATGCAAGCAATCATGATTTATTCATCCACCCCCAGTAACACTGTTCCTAGAGCAAGTCAGAGGTGTAAATACTTGCACATTGTTGGTTGGTTATTTATAGAAGCGACACAGACTTGGCTTGAGCGAGCACGTGACGAGGTAGTTGACACTAGCACACAGCCATGTTTGTAGAACTAAGTCCCACCATGTTTTCTTAGACTTGTCCAGAATACTGTTTCTATTTCCATAACAATGTCACGGTCACTCTATGACAGGAATACTAGCACAAGCCGTTTGCACTTATCAGCAGCGCTGAACTGCCAACAGTGTACCACTGACCCGCGTGTTACGTGTACCCTGGAGCCACATAATGGACATAATACGTCATTTAGGAATCGGTGACTGTCAGTCTATGAACTACTGCTTGGCACGCGACAGATTGTCAAAGAAATGAAGTATAAGGTGAAAGTAGTTGGCAACTAAAACCTGGTTGCTTGCGTCAGGATCAGTGAACAACACACAGCTGATAGAGATCCAAATCCAGCAAGTTGTTGTTGCCTTGGAAACGGACTAACCAGTCAGGTCATAAAGTGTGAAGCAATTCGGTATCCACAAATGTCATGTTGGGAGTTGGATGTGATGGGTCGTAAAGCGCATAATTTGCGGCTTACTAACTACGACACGATGCAACTGCGCTCATTTAACGTCCTGTTAAAAATAAACGAAGAAGAAGAAGAACGTGTCAAATGATTTTAACCCAAGTGTAATGCTCTTTCAGCATGTTACACCCACTGGAGTCTCGGCGAGCCAGCCTTTCGATTCTCGTTGAGAACAGTGCCTAGAGCGCGAGATGACGTAAATTGATGCAAGAACGTGTAGCTATAAATTGATGGAAGAACATGTAGCTATAAATTGATGGAAGAACATGTAGCTAGCGAGTGTCAAGTCAAGTGTCGTCTCTGCATCAAAGACTAATATATATCTCGTTCTGCTCCAGATCCAACATGGTGTTACAAAAAACGTAAACCGCAAGAAAAACATGCACTACTATAACAAAAACATGCACTACTATAACAAAAACATGCACTACTATAAACAAAAACATGCACTACTATAACAAAAACATGCACTACTATAACAAAAACATGCACTACTATAACAAAAACACGCACTACTATAACAAAAACATGCACTACTATAACAAAAACATGCACTACTATAACAAAAACATACGCTACTATAACAAAAACACACATTATAACAAAAACATAAACTACTATAACAAAAACATACACTTCTGTTACAAAAAACACACATTACTATAACAAAAACATACACTACTACAAGCCGATAAACACACAACACGATAACAGAAAGGTACATTTTTTAAGAGTACTTTAGGGGCACATGAGACCAACGAAAAAACACACCACATAGTTTCGCTTCGTCAAACTTGCAAGGTCAATGTCACTGCACGTCAAACTAACAACATTCTTGTATCTTGTTTGAGCTGTTCTTAATCGGTTATTACCTGCCGTGTGTGTGCGCCTGTTAGTGCTGGCAATATGTGCTCTCTAGGCTAATCAGTGAAGGAGTAAAGGTAGCCAGACAGCATTGTATGATGTTTAGATGTGAAGTGTTTGATATAGTCATGATCTGGAGGTGAAGTTATTTTCTTTGTTCCATGTTATAACAACCTCCCCCGCCCCCCTCAATTCTGAGAAATACACGCCTACATTAGAGTCAACTCAAGCATCAGATAACTGACTCACGATTTCAATACTTTCTAAATAATGACAAGTGATGTGACTCTTTCCGGCTGTAATATTTCCCAAACCAGTGTTAAGCTTTCGCCAATCTGAAAGTAGCGGCGGTTACACACTCGTCCTAACAGTGTTGTAGCTGCAATGTTGCCAAAATTGAATTGGTAACAATATCCAGTCAGGGGTACAACGATCTAAACTGCCCATACATATATTGCCACAACCGGTGAGATAATAAACTGGAACTATCAAGTTACGGCCAGTTATATGACGTGAGCGAGCTGGCATTTAGAGCGCGGCATTACTGTCGACCTGCTGTGCATATGTACATGTCCCTCCCTCTTGTTCTCTTGCTCTTCACTCCATCGTTCTTTAATCAGAAGAAAAAAAAACACAAGTTTTGTGTCGATCTAATGCTGTGTCGATCTGCATCACAACTTCTAGCTACGTATCTACAGTTTGATAACTCTCACAATATGTCAAACGTTTGCAAATAAATATTTGCATTAGAACAATTGATAACCGCAACCATACAGCTTATAAGTAACAATAAATAGTGACAGAAAGAATTATTTTAAAAAGTTAGAAACGACAGAGTTCACGAGAATTGGTACGTTGAAAGGTGATAGAGACCAAGACGTAATCCTCTTGCACTAAACAGTCTAATAAGCAATGCTGAGAAATTCTGGAAGGAAATGTATTTCTCGTCGTTATTTCTGTAGACATTCAAGCAAGAATTTTATGACTTGATATGGAAGGTCTTCTTAGGCTAGAGTGACTATCAAACCAGCAACAATGATCCACTAATGGGAAGAAACTCTACTGGAGGTAGAAACTATCACCCGGTACACAGAAATAGTGTGTACTTAGACCAAATAAAACTCCACATGGAAGATTCAACAGACTGCAATGTAAACATAACCTTGATTTATAGTATATAGACTGGGAAGGCATAGTGTGACTCGATTGACTGCACTAATATAGAGCCGATCAGCTCAATATCTCAGAACTAGTACTCTTGAATAGCACACAAGCAGTCAACAAGCATCGCCACCATCATCATGTGTGCTGCTGTGTGACGCTGGCTGTCCGACATTATTCAACCACAAACTCAGTGATTTCCCTCTTCTTCAGGTTCACCTAGCCCTCTCCTAGGCTCTCAGACGTTTCCCGTGAATGTAATTCAGAGACTTGCCACTTGTGTTCGTAAGCAACCGTAAAAAAAGAGAATACAATCAAGCAATTATATCGGAGAGAAATGAACAAAAACAGCAGTTTGGAATAACACTATCAATAGAAGCAAGATCCTCAACAGCAAAGCTTGCGCTAAAGTACAGAGGTACATATAGTCTAATACATATAGCCTTCTGACCTAAACAAAATAAGAACACAGAAACGACACTTTATTTCAAATGTGGAAAAGTGTATTTGGTATCGTGACTCCAGCATGCATACAGTGATTAGTCAAAGTAGTAATGGCGGTTGTAGTAAGAGTAAATATAGTAAGAAGATGTTATAGTAGTAGTTATAGTTGCTGGTAGGTCTTCATCCCAACGTTGTGCTACCAATGCCAGACCTGGACCCTAGATGCAAGAACAATAAGAAAAATAACCTCTACAGAGATTAAACGTGCCAGACGAATGACAGGAAACAGTCTGAGAGATAAGATCAGAAATGAAGAACTGAGAAAAAAAGCTAGGAATAGCCTCCGCCATAGAATATATAAGGAAACAACAGATAAAATGGTTTGGCCACGTGACAAGGCAGAAAGATCACAATACAACACAACAAGCCTTTAACAAACGTTGTGAGAACACCAGATCCAAGGGTCGACCACGAAAAAGATGGGTCGATGGAATATTAGAAGCACTAGGAAACATAACAGCAGCAGAGGCGAACAGAAGAGCAAAAACCCGCAAATTATATCTCCCCTCGACGCTAAAAGGCAGATGAGGAAGGAAAGAAGAGGAAGAGAAGAAGATAGTTGCTGGTAGGTGAAAACTGTGTGTGTAACGTAACCATTAATCATGAAAATATTATTGGTTGTCTTTCGTGTCTCTAAAGCAGTAATAAAGTAAAGATCAGTTTCTAGCTGTGTGTGCATATTAGGCTACACATCAAGGATATGACAGTAAATCAATGAATAAAGCAGGGCTTGGCAAACCATTCATGTAGTGCATCCATAACTATTGATATATATATCGACCCCAATTATTATATTCCTTTTTAGACAAAGAATTATAATTAAACTTGGCCGCAAACTGTGTGCTAACAATTTATAAGATGCCAGACGTGATGACCACACTCGTGAATACGTTTGATCATGAAGTTGTACAGAGGCAGTCATTAATAAGTTTGCTGACCAGTTGCCGGCTAACAATTTGCTGCTGACTAAATCTAATCACGAAAAGAAAACATGTATTATTGTTCTACGAAAAGAAAACATGTATTATTGTTCTACGAAAAGAAAACATGTATTATTGTTCTACGAAAAGAAAACATGTATTATTGTTCTACGAAAAGAAAACATGTATTATTGTTTTGCTTGCTACTTACTGGATACAATCACGACACGAGAGGAGTTTGACGTGGAGGAACTCTTCTTCATGGCCACTAGCAAGCAGTTTCTCCAGTTTCCGTCCGATGTGGACAAAGAGTGCCCAGTGCCACTGTTCTCGCCCACTAATTTATGTTAACACACAAAGTGACACTGTTGATGATAGAAATAAATAAATGTCGACCAAGACCGCACAAATGATACTACCGCACTGTGAACTCTCATATCAGTCAATTACAGCGTCACTGCTTGTGCCCTGGAAGACTATGGTCCATATGGAAGATAAACACGTTCGCACTTTGAAACAGAAAACATCAATCGATAAATGCAGCTAAATTAACTAAGAGCGTATAACACTAGAACATACTGTCCCACTAATTGGTAGCCTTCACAATCAGCTTTTGTAAAGGCTCGGAGGTCAATGTATGTCTACATTTATTCTTAAGATGATCTCATAGAATTGTGTCACATGTATAATCCTGGAGTTGTTAACGCAACGTGATGGAACAATCTAAAGAAAGTGGCTACTTGCCAACAGGAGAATGGATCTAAACGGATTGTCTTGCTGCTGGTTGTGAAGGCACGGTCCAGATATTTGACTACTAAGCTCATGCGTGATCGCGTTCCCTAACAAGCGAACACTCGGCTCCTCGCACCTTTTGTGGCAGTCATGCGGTACACGTGACGTAACACGCGAAAAATTGTAAAACTGATAATTGTACGACCTTAATAGGCAAATCGTAGTATTTGTTGAGTAAGAAAACATACGCGTGCTCACACAGGAAATGTGGCTTCTGGCTACTGTTATCTATCTAGATACACATACCAAATACAGCAAGTGTCTGTGAAATCCATGAACACGGACATCCTCTTAAACTTTCATATATTATGAATTTATTCAGAATTATCACCAAGTCATACCTTTTAAAATGTTAACAGAAAGTGCACACTAAAGAAAATATGTAGAATGGGTTCACTTGAAGTACTTCAGCACAGTCCTACTTTGCAGGCAATGAAATGTTCCAAATGTTAACAAACGGCAAGACTTTGTTGACAGGCTCACAACGCTTGACACTTGTTCTTGGAACATTAAGAAAATTAGCATCTTTATTTGATGAACCGAAAGAAAGTGTGACAGGGAGAGTAGGACAAATAAAAGGTGAGTGCGAATCAAAGAGCGTTATCGAGAAATACAGTGTTCAGCGGCGGGAGGATATATAAAGATAAAAGTTAGAGACGAGACGGCAAACGTAAAACACATCTCTGCACAAGCTTACAGCACATTTCCCAGTCCACATCTGCTACCACTAGGAAATATAATCACTAATCAGCTGTGATTAACAATCTACAACCTCCAAAACCCAACAAACTAATCGGTCTGTAACAACTTGACGGTCGATAAATGATGACTTGAAGTAGTTTGAACACACGCCAGAGTGAGTCAAGCGTTTGTTTGAACACACGCCAGAGTCAGTCCAACATTTGCTTGCCCACGCGGCTGTTTGAACACACTCCTGAGTGAGTCCAACATTTGCTTGCCCACGCGGCTGTTTGAACACACTCCTGAGTGAGTCCAACATTTGCTTGCCCACGCGGCTGTTTGAACACACTCCTGAGTGAGTCCAACATTTGCTTGCCCACGCAGTTGTTTGAAAACACTCCTGAGTGAGTCCAACATTGCTTGCCCACGCGGCTGTTTGAAAACACTCCTGAGTGAGTCCAACATTTGCTTGCCCACGCGGCTGTTTGAAAACACTCCTGAGTGAGTCCAACATTTGCTTGCCCACGCGGCTGTTTGAAAACACTCCTCAGAGAGTCCAACATTTATTTGCCCACGTGGCTGTTTGAACACACGCCAGAGTCAGTCCAACATTTGTTTGCCCACGTGGCTGTTTGAACACACGCCAGAGTGAGTCCAACATTTGTTTGCCCAAGCGGCTGTTTGAACACACGCCAGAGTGAGTCCAACATTTGCTTGCCCACGCGGCTGTTTGAACACACGCCAGAGTCAGTCCAACATTTGTTTGCCCACGCGGTTGTTTGAACACACTCCTGAGTGAGTCCTACATTTGTTTGCCCACGCGGCTGTTTGAAGTCACTCCAGAGTAAGTCCAACGTTTGTTTGCCCACGCGGCTGTTTGAACACACTCCTGAGTGAGTCCTACATTTGTTTGCCCATACGGCTGTTTGAAGTCACTCCAGAATGAGTTAAACATTTGTTTGCCCATACGGCTGTTTGAAGTCACTCCAGAGTGAGTCCAACGTTTGTTTGCCCACGGGGCTGTTTGAAGTCACTCCAGAGTGAGTCCAACGTTTGTTTGCCCACGGGGCTGTTTGAAGTCACTCCAGAGTGAGTTCAACGTTTGTTTGCCCACGGGGCTGTTTGAAGTCACTCCAGAATGAGTCCAACGTTTGTTTGCCCACGGGGCTGTTTGAAGTCACTCCAGAGTGAGTCCAACGTTTGTTTGCCAACGGGGCTGTTTAAAGTCACTCCAGAGTGAGTTCAACATTTGTTTGCCCATACGGCTGTTTGAAGTCACTCCAGATGAGTTAAACGTTTGTTTGCCCATACGGTTGTTTGAAGTCACTCCAGAATGAGTTAAACGTTTGTTTGCCCATACGGTTGTTTGAAGTCACTCCAGAGTGAGTCCAACGTTTGTTTGCCCACGGGGCTGTTTGAAGTCACTCCAGAGTGAGTCCAACGTTTGTTTGCCCACGGGGCTGTTTGAAGTCACTCCAGAGTGAGTCCAACGTTTGTTTGCCCGCGGGGCTGTTTGAAGTCACTCCAGAGTGAGTCCAACGTTTCTTTGCCCACGGGGCTGTTTGAAGTCACTCCAGAGTGAGTTTAACATTTGTTTGCCAACGGGGCTGTTTGAAGTCACTCCAGAGTGAGTCCAACGTTTCTTTGCCCACGGGGCTGTTTGAAGTCACTCCAAAGTGAGTTTAACATTTGTTTGCCAACGGGGCTGTTTGAAGTCAATCCAGAATGAGTTAAACATTTGTTTGCCCATATGGCTGTTTGAAGTCACTCCAGAGTGAGTCCAACGTTTGTTTGGCCACTGGGCTGTTTGAAGTCACTCCAGAGTGAGTCCAACGTTTGTTTGCCCACGGGGCTGTTTGAAGTCACTCCAGAGTGAGTCCAACGTTTGTTTGCCCACGGGGCTGTTTGAAGTCACTCCAGAGTGAGTCCAACGTTTGTTTGCCCACGGGGCTGTTTGAAGTCACTCCAGAGTGAGTCCAACGTTTCTTTGCCCACGGGGCTGTTTGAAGTCACTCCAGAATGAGTTTAACATTTGTTTGCCAACGGGGCTGTTTGAAGTCACTCCAGAGTGAGTCCAACGTTTGTTTGCCAACGGGGCTGTTTGAAGTCACTCCAGAATGAGTTAAACATTTGTTTGCCCATACGGCTGTTTGAAGTCACTCCAGAGTGAGTTAAACATTTGTTTGCCCATACGGCTGTTTGAAGTCACTCCAGAGTGAGTCCAACGTTTGTTTGGCCACGGGGCTGTTTGAAGTCACTCCAGAATGAGTTAAACATTTGTTTGCCCATACGGCTGTTTGAAGTCACTCCAGAGTGAGTCCAACGTTTGTTTGCTCATACGGCTGTTTGAAGTCACTCCAAAGTGAGTTCAACATTTGTTTGCCCACACGGCTGTTTGAAGTCACTCCAGAATGAGTTAAACATTTGTTTGCCAATACGGCTGTTTGAAGTCACTCCAGAGTGAGTCCAACGTTTGTTTGCCCATACGGCTGTTTAAAGTCACTCCAAAGTGAGTTCAACATCTGTTTGCCCACTGGGCTGTTTGAAGTCACTCCAGAGTGAGTCCAACGTTTGTTTGCTCATTGGGCTGTTTGAAGTCACTCCAGAGTGAGTGGAACGTTTGTTTGCCCACGGGGCCGTTTGAAGTCACTCCAGAGTGAGTCGAACGTTTGTTTGCCCACGGGGCTGTTTGAAGTCACTCCGGAGTGAGTCCAACGTTTGTTTGCACACGCGGCTGTTTGAAGTCACTCCAGAGTGAGTCCAACGTTTGTTTGCCCATACGGCTGTTTGAAGTCACTCCAAGTGAGTTCAACATCTGATTGCCCACGGGCTGTTTGAAGTCACTCCAAGTGAGTTCAACATCTGTTTGCCCACGGGGCTGTTTGAAGTCACTCCAGAGTGAGTCCAACGTTTGTTTGCCCACGGGGCTATTTGAAGTCACTCCAGAGTGAGTCCAACGTTTGTTTGCACACGGGGCTGTTTGAAGTCACTCCAAAGTGAGTCCAACATTTGTTTGCACACGGGGCTGTTTGAAGTCACTCCAAAGTGAGTCCAACGTTTGTTTGCACACGGGGGCTGTTTGAAGTCACTCCAGAGTGAGTCCAACATTTGTTTGCACACGGGGCTGTTTGAAGTCACTCCAGAGAGAGCCCAACATTTGTTTGCACACGCGGCTGTTTGAAGTCACTCCAGAGTGAGTCCAACATTTGTTTGCCCACGGGGCTGTTTGAAGTCACTCCAGAGTGAGTCCAACGTTTGTTTGCACACGCGGCTGTATGAAGTCACTCCAGAGTGAGACCAACGTTTGTTTGCACACGGGGCTGTTTGAAGTCACTCCAGAGTAAGTTCAACGTTTGTTTGCCCACGGGGCTGTTTGAAGTCACTCCGGAGTGAGTCCAACGTTTGTTTGCACACGCGGCTGTTTGAAGTCACTCTAGAGTGAGTCCAACGTTTGTTTGCCCACGGGGCTGTTTGAAGTCACTCCAGAGTGAGTCCAACGTCTGTTTGCACACGCGGCTGTTTGAAGTCACTCCAGAGTGAGTCCAACATTTGTTTGCACACGCGGCTGTTTGAAGTCACTCCAGAGTGAGTCCAACGTCTGTTTGCACACGCGGCTGTTTGAAGTCACTCCAGAGTGAGTCCAACGTCTGTTTGCACACGCGGCTGTTTGAAGTCACTGCAGAGTAAGTCCAACGTTTGTTTGCCCACGGGGCTGTTTGAAGTCACTCCGGAGTGAGTCCAACGTTTGTTTGCACACGCGGCTGATTGAAGTCACTCTAGAGTGAGTCCAACGTTTGTTTGCCAACGGGGCTGTTTGAAGTCACTCCAGAGTGAGTCCAACGTTTGTTTGCACACGCGGCTGTTTGAAGTCACTCCAGAGTGAGTCCAACATTTGTTTGCACACGCGGCTGTTTGAAGTCACTCCAGAGTGAGTCCAACGTCTGTTTGCACACGCGGCTGTTTGAAGTCACTCCAGAGTGAGTCCAACGTCTGTTTGCACACGCGGCTGTTTGAAGTCACTCCAGAGTGAGTCCAACGTTTGTTTGCCCACGGGGCTGTTTGAAGTCACTCCAGAGTGAGTCCAACATTTGTTTGCACACTCGGCTGTTTGAAGTCACTCCAGAGTGAGTCCAACGTCTGTTTGCACACGCGGATGTTTGAAATCACTCCAGAGTGAGTTCAACGTTTGTTTGCCCACGCGGCTGTTTGAAGTCACTCCAGAGTGAGTCCAACATTTGTTTGCACACGGGACTGTTTGAAGTCACTCCAGAGTGAGTCCAACGTCTGTTTGCACACGCGGCTGTTTGAAGTCACTCCAGAGTGAGTCCAACATTTGTTTGCACACGGGACTGTTTGAAGTCACTCCAGAGTGAGTCCAACGTCTGTTTGCACACGCGGCTGTTTGAAGTCACTCCAGAGTTAGTCCAACGTTTGTTTGCACACGGGGCTGTTTGAAGTCACTCCAGAGTGAGTCCAACGTCTGTTTGCACACGCGGCTGTTTGAAGTCACTCCAGAGTAAGTCCAACGTTTGTTTGCACACGGGGCTGTTTGAAGTCACTCCAGAGTGAGTCCTACATTTGTTTGCCCACGCGGCTATTTGAAGTCACTCCAGAGTAAGTCCAACGTTTGTTTGCCCACGCGGCTGTTTGAACACACTCCTGAGTGAGTCCTACATTTGTTTGCCCATACGGCTGTTTGAAGTCACTCCAGAATGAGTTAAACATTTGTTTGCCCATACGGCTGTTTGAAGTCACTCCAGAGTGAGTCCAACGTTTGTTTGCACACGGGGCTGTTTGAAGTCACTCCAAAGTGAGTCCAACATTTGTTTGCACACGGGGCTGTTTGAAGTCACTCCAGAGTGAGTCCAACGTTTGTTTGCACACGGGGGCTGTTTGAAGTCACTCCAGAGTGAGTCCAACATTTGTTTGCACACGCGGCTGTTTGAAGTCACTCCAGAGTGAGTCCAACATTTGTTTGCCCACGGGGCTGTTTGAAGTCACTCCAGAGTGAGTCCAACGTTTGTTTGCACACGCGGCTGTATGAAGTCACTCCAGAGTGAGACCAACGTTTGTTTGCACACGGGGCTGTTTGAAGTCACTCCAGAGTAAGTTCAACGTTTGTTTGCCCACGGGGCTGTTTGAAGTCACTCCGGAGTGAGTCCAACGTTTGTTTGCACACGCGGCTGTTTGAAGTCACTCTAGAGTGAGTCCAACGTTTGTTTGCCCGGGGCTGTTTGAAGTCACTCCAGAGTGAGTCCAACGTCTGTTTGCACACGCGGCTGTTTGAAGTCACTCCAGAGTGAGTCCAACGTCTGTTTGCACACGCGGCTGTTTGAAGTCACTCCAGAGTGAGTCCAACGTCTGTTTGCCCACGGGCTGTTTGAAGTCACTCCGGAGTGAGTCCAACGTTTGTTTGCACACGCGGCTGTTTGAAGTCACTCCAGAGTGAGTCCAATGTTTGTTTGCCCACGGGGCTGTTTGAAGTCACTCCGGAGTGAGTCCAACGTTTGTTTGCACACGCGGCTGTTTGAAGTCACTCTAGAGTGAGTCCAACGTTTGTTTGCCCACGGGGCTGTTTGAAGTCATTCCAGAGTGAGTCCAACGTCTGTTTGCACACGCGGCTGTTTGAAGTCACTCCAGAGTGAGTCCAACATTTGTTTGCACACGCGGCTGTTTGAAGTCACTCCAGAGTGAGTCCAACGTCTGTTTGCACACGCGGCTGTTTGAAGTCACTCCAGAGTGAGTCCAACGTCTGTTTGCACACGCGGCTGTTTGAAGTCACTCCAGAGTGAGTCCAACGTTTGTTTGCCCACGGGGCTGTTTGAAGTCACTCCAGAGTGAGTCCAACATTTGTTTGCACACTCGGCTGTTTGAAGTCACTCCAGAGTGAGTCCAACGTCTGTTTGCACACGCGGATGTTTGAATCACTCCAGAGTGAGTTCAACGTTTGTTTGCCCACGCGGCTGTTTGAAGTCACTCCAGAGTGAGTCCAACATTTGTTTGCACACGGGGCTGTTTGAAGTCACTCCAGAGTGAGTCCAACGTCTGTTTGCACACGCGGCTGTTTGAAGTCACTCCAGAGTGAGTCCAACGTTTGTTTGCACACGGGGCTGTTTGAAGTCACTCCAGAGTGAGTCCTACATTTGTTTGCCCACGCGGCTATTTGAAGTCACTCCAGAGTAAGTCCAACGTTTGTTTGCCCACGCGGCTGTTTGAACACACTCCTGAGTGAGTCCTACATTTGTTTACCCATACGGCTGTTTGAAGTCACTCCAGAATGAGTTAAACATTTGTTTGCCCATACGGCTGTTTGAAGTCACTCCAGAGTGAGTTCAACGTTTGTTTGCCCACGGGGCTGTTTGAAGTCACTCCAGAATGAGTCCAACGTTTGTTTGCCCACGGGGCTGTTTGAAGTCACTCCAGAGTGAGTCCAACGTTTGTTTGCTCATACGGCTGTTTGAAGTCACTCCAAAGTGAGTCCAACATTTCTTTGCACACGGGGCTGTTTGAAGTCACTCCAAGTGAGTCCAACGTTTGTTTGCACACGGGGGCTGTTTGAAGTCACTCCAGAGTGAGTCCAACATTTGTTTGCACACGGGGCAGTTTGAAGTCACTCCAGAGTGAGCCCAACATTTGTTTGCACACGCGGCTGTTTGAAGTCACTCCAGAGTGAGTCCAACATTTGTTTGCACACGCGGCTGTTTGAAGTCACTCCAGAATGAGTTAAACGTTTGTTTGCCCATACGGTTGTTTGAAGTCACTCCAGAATGAGTCCTACATTTGTTTGCCCATACGGCTGTTTGAAGTCACTCCAGAATGAGTTAAACGTTTGTTTGCCCATACGGTGTTTAAAGTCACTCCAGAGTGAGTCCAACGTCTGTTTGCACACGCGGCTGTTTGAAGTCACTCCAGAGTGAGTCCAACGTCTGTTTGCACACGCGGCTGTTTGAAGTCACTCCAGAGTGAGTCCAACGTTTGTTTGCCCACGGGGCTGTTTGAAGTCACTCCAGAGTGAGTCCAACATTTGTTTGCACACTCGGCTGTTTGAAGTCACTCCAGAGTGAGTCCAACGTCTGTTTGCACACGCGGATGTTTGAAGTCACTCCAGAGTGAGTTCAACGTTTGTTTGCCCACGCGGCTGTTTGAAGTCACTCCAGAGTGAGTCCAACATTTGTTTGCACACGGGGCTGTTTGAAGTCACTCCAGAGTGAGTCCAACGTCTGTTTGCACACGCGGCTGTTTGAAGTCACTCCAGAGTGAGTCCAACGTTTGTTTGCCCACGCGGCTGTTTGAAGTCACTCCAGAGTGAGTCCGACGTTTGTTTGCCCACGGGGCTGTTTGAAGTCACTCCAGAGTGAGTCCAACGTTTCTTTGCCCACGGGGCTGTTTGAAGTCACTCCAGAGTGAGTTTAACATTTGTTTGCCCACGGGGCTGTTTGAAGTCACTCCAGAGTGAGTTTAACATTTGTTTGCCCACGCGGCTGTTTGAAGTCACTCCAGAGTGAGTCCAACGTTTGTTTGCCCACGGGGCTGTTTGAAGTCACTCCAGAGTGAGTCCAACGTTTGTTTGCCCACGGGGCTGTTTGAAGTCACTCCAGAGTGAGTTCAACGTTTGTTTGCCCACGGGGCTGTTTGAAGTCACTCCAGAATGAGTCCAACGTTTGTTTGCCCACGGGGCTGTTTAAAGTCACTCCAGAGTGAGTTCAACATTTGTTTGCCCATACGGCTGTTTGAAGTCACTCCAGAGTGAGTCCAACGTTTGTTTGCCCACGGGGCTGTTTGAAGTCACTCCAGAATGAGTTAAACGTTTGTTTGCCCATACGGTTGTTTGAAGTCACTCCAGAATGAGTCCTACATTTGTTTGCCCATACGGCTGTTTGAAGTCACTCCAGAATGAGTTAAACGTTTGTTTGCCCATACGGTTGTTTAAAGTCACTCCAGAGTGAGTCCAACGTCTGTTTGCACACGCGGCTGTTTGAAGTCACTCCAGAGTGAGTCCAACGTCTGTTTGCACACGCGGCTGTTTGAAGTCACTCCAGAGTGAGTCCAACGTTTGTTTGCCCACGGGCTGTTTGAAGTCACTCCAGAGTGAGTCCAACATTTGTTTGCACACTCGGCTGTTTGAAGTCACTCCAGAGTGAGTCCAACGTCTGTTTGCACACGCGGATGTTTGAAATCACTCCAGAGTGAGTCAACGTTTGTTTGCCCACGCGGCTGTTTGAAGTCACTCCAGAGTGAGTCCAACATTTGTTTGCACACGGGGCTGTTTGAAGTCACTCCAGAGTGTCCAGTTGTTTGTCGGGTTTTGCCAACGTTTGTTTGCACACGCGGCTGTTTGAAGTCACTCCAGAGTGAGTCCAACGTTTGTTTGCCCACGCGGCTGTTTGAAGTCACTCCAGAGTGAGTCCTACATTTGTTTGCCCACGCGGCTATTTGAAGTCACTCCAGAGTGAGTCCAAACGTTTGTTTGCCCACGGGGCTGTTTGAACACACTCCAGAGTGAGTTTAACATTTGTTTGCCCACGGGGCTGTTTGAAGTCACTCCAGAGTGAGTTAACATTTGTTTGCCCACGGGGCTGTTTGAAGTCACTCCAGAGTGAGTTCAACGTTTGTTTGCCCACGGGGCTGTTTGAAGTCACTCCAGAATGAGTCCAACATTTGTTTGCCCACGGGGCTGTTTGAAGTCACTCCAGAGTGAGTCCAACGTTTGTTTGCCCACGGGGCTGTTTGAAGTCACTCCAGAATGAGTCCAACGTTTGTTTGCCCACGGGGCTGTTTAAAGTCACTCCAGAGTGAGTTCAACATTTGTTTGCCCATACGGCTGTTTGAAGTCACTCCAGAGTGAGTCCAACGTTTGTTTGCCCACGGGCTGTTTGAAGTCACTCCAATGAGTTAAACGTTTGTTTGCCCATACGGTTGTTTGAAGTCACTCCAGAATGAGTCCTACATTTGTTTGCCCATACGGCTGTTTGAAGTCACTCCAGAATGAGTTAAACGTTTGTTTGCCCACGGTGTTTAAAGTCACTCCAGAGTGAGTCCAACGTCTGTTTGCACACGCGGCTGTTTGAAGTCACTCCAGAGTGAGTCCAACGTCTGTTTGCACACGCGGCTGTTTGAAGTCACTCCAGAGTGAGTCCAACGTTTGTTTGCCCACGGGGCTGTTTGAAGTCACTCCAGAGTGAGTCCAACATTTGTTGCACACTCGGCTGTTTGAAGTCACTCCAGAGTGAGTCCAACGTCTGTTTGCACACGCGGATGTTTGAAATCACTCCAGAGTGAGTTCAACGTTTGTTTGCCCACGCGGCTGTTTGAAGTCACTCCAGAGTGAGTCCAACATTTGTTTGCACACGGGGCTGTTTGAAGTCACTCCAGAGTGAGTCCAACGTCTGTTTGCACACGCGGGCTGTTTGAAGTCACTCCAGAGTGAGTCCAACGTTTGTTTGCCCACGCGGCTGTTTGAAGTCACTCCAGAGTGAGTCCGACGTTTGTTTGCCCACGGGCTGTTTGAAGTCACTCCAGAGTGAGTCCAACGTTTCTTTGCCACGGGCTGTTTGAAGTCACTCCAGAGTGAGTTTAACATTTGTTTGCCCACGGGGCTGTTTGAAGTCACTCCAGAGTGAGTTTAACATTTGTTTGCCCACGGGGCTGTTTGAAGTCACTCCAGAGTGAGTTTAACATTTGTTTGCCCACGGGGCTGTTTGAAGTCACTCCAGAGTGAGTTCAACATTTGTTTGCCCACGGGGCTGTTTGAAGTCACTCCAGAGTGAGTCCAACGTTTGTTTGCCCACGGGGCTGTTTGAAGTCACTCCAGAATGAGTCCAACGTTTGTTTGCCCGGGGCTGTTTTAAAGTCACTCCAGAGTGAGTTCAACATTTGTTTGCCCATACGGCTGTTTGAAGTCACTCCAGAGTGAGTCCAACGTTTGTTTGCCCACGGGCTGTTTGAAGTCACTCCAGAATGAGTTAAACGTTTGTTTGCCCATACGGCTGTTTGAAGTCACTCCAGAGTGAGTCCAACATTTGTTTGCCCATACGGCTGTTTGAAGTCACTCCAGAGTGAGTTAAACGTTTGTTTGCCCATACGGCTGTTTGAAGTCACTCCAGAGTGAGTCCAACGTTTGTTTGCACACGGGGCTGTTTGAAGTCACTCCAGAGTGAGTCCAACGTTTGTTTGCACACGCGGCTGTTTGAAGTCACTCCAGAGTGAGTCCAACGTTTGTTTGCCCACGGGGCTGTTTGAAGTCACTCCAGAGTGAGTCCAACATTTGTTTGCACACTCGGCTGTTTGAAGTCACTCCAGAGTGAGTCCAACGTTTGTTTGCACACGCGGCTGTTTGAAGTCACTCCAGAGTGAGTCCAACGTTTGTTTGCCCACGCGGCTGTTTGAAGTCACTCCAGAGTGAGTCCAACATTTGTTTGCACACGGGGCTGTTTGAAGTCACTCCAGAGTGAGTCCAACGTCTGTTTGCACACGCGGCTGTTTGAAGTCACTCCAGAGTGAGTCCAACGTTTGTTTGCCCACGGGGCTGTTTGAAGTCACTCCAGAGTGAGTCCAACGTTTGTTTGCCCACGGGGCTGTTTGAAGTCACTCCAGAGTGAGTCCAACGTTTGTTTGCCACGGGGCTGTTTGAAGTCACTCCAGAGTGAGTCCAACATTTGTTTGCACACGGGCTGTTTGAAGTCACTCCAGAGTGAGTCCAACGTTTGTTTGCACACGCGGCTGTTTGAAGTCACTCCAGAGTGAGTCCAACGTTTGTTTGCACACGGGGCTGTTTGAAGTCACTCCAGAGTGAGTCCAACATTTGTTTGCACACGCGGCTGTTTGAAGTCACTCCAGAGTGAGTCCAACGTTTGTTTGCACACGGGGCTGTTTGAAGTCACTCCAGAGTGAGTCCAACATTTGTTTGCCCACGCGGCTGTTTGAAGTCACTCCAGAGTGAGTCCAACGTTTGTTTGCCCACGCGGCTGTTTGAACACACTCCTGAGTGAGTCCTACATTTGTTTGCCCAACGGCTGTTTGAAGTCACTCCAGAATGAGTTAAACATTTGTTTGCCCATACGGCTGTTTGAAGTCACTCCAGAGTGAGTCCAACGTTTGTTTGCACACGGGGCTGTTTGAAGTCACTCCAGAGTGAGTCCAACATTTGTTTGCACACGGGGCTGTTTGAAGTCACTCCAGAGTGAGTCCAACGTTTGTTTGCACACGGGGCTGTTTGAAGTCACTCCAGAGTGAGTCCAACATTTGTTTGCACACGCGGCTGTTTGAAGTCACTCCAGAGTGAGTCCAACATTTGTTTGCCCACGGGGCTGTTTGAAGTCACTCCAGAGTGAGTCCAACGTTTGTTTGCACACGCGGCTGTTTGAAGTCACTCCAGAGTGAGTCCAACGTTTGTTTGCACACGGGGCTGTTTGAAGTCACTCCAGAGTGAGTCCAACGTTTGTTTGCCCACGGGGCTGTTTGAAGTCACTCCAGAGTGAGTCCAACGTTTGTTTGCCCACGCGGCTGTTTGAAGTCACTCCAGAGTGAGTCCAACGTTTGTTTGCCCACGGGGCTGTTTGAAGTCACTCCAGAGTGAGTCCAACGTCTGTTTGCACACGCGGCTGTTTGAAGTCACTCCAGAGTGAGTCCAACGTTTGTTTGCCCACGCGGCTGTTTGAAGTCACTCCAGAGTGAGTCCAACGTTTGTTTGCCCACGGGGCTGTTTGAAGTCACTCCAGAGTGAGTCCAACGTTTGTTTGCACACGCGGCTGTTTGAAGTCACTCCAGAGTGAGTCAACGTTTGTTTGCCCACGGGGCTGTTTGAAGTCACTCCAGAGTGAGTCCAACGTTTGTTTGCACACGCGGCTGTTTGAAGTCACTCCAGAGTGAGTCCAACGTTTGTTTGCCCACGGGGCTGTTTGAAGTCACTCCAGAGTGAGTCCAACGTCTGTTTGCACACGCGGCTGTTTGAAGTCACTCCAGAGTGAGTCCAACATTTGTTTGCACACGCGGCTGTTTGAAGTCACTCCAGAGTGAGTCCAACGTCTGTTTGCACACGCGGCTGTTTGAAGTCACTCCAGAGTGAGTCCAACGTTTGTTTGCACACGCGGCTGTTTGAAGTCACTCCAGAGTGAGTCCAACGTTTGTTTGCCCACGGGGCTGTTTGAAGTCACTCCAGAGTGAGTCCAACATTTGTTTGCACACTCGGCTGTTTGAAGTCACTCCAGAGTGAGTCCAACGTTTGTTTGCACACGCGGCTGTTTGAAGTCACTCCAGAGTGAGTTCAACGTTTGTTTGCCCACGCGGCTGTTTGAAGTCACTCCAGAGTGAGTCCAACATTTGTTTGCACACGGGGCTGTTTGAAGTCACTCCAGAGTGAGTCCAACGTTTGTTTGCACACGCGGCTGTTTGAAGTCACTCCAGAGTGAGTCCAACGTTTGTTTGCACACGGGGCTGTTTGAAGTCACTCCAGAGTGAGTCCAACATTTGTTTGCCCACGCGGCTGTTTGAAGTCACTCCAGAGTGAGTCCAACGTTTGTTTGCCCACGCGGCTGTTTGAAGTCACTCCAGAGTGAGTCCTACATTTGTTTGCCCAACGGCTGTTTGAAGTCACTCCAGAATGAGTTAAACATTTGTTTGCCCACACGGCTGTTTGAAGTCACTCCAGAGTGAGTTCAACGTTTGTTTGCCCACGGGGCTGTTTGAAGTCACTCCAGAGTGAGTCCAACGTTTGTTTGCCCACGGGGCTGTTTGAAGTCACTCCAGAGTGAGTCCAACGTTTGTTTGCCATACGGCTGTTTGAAGTCACTCCAAAGTGAGTCCAACATTTGTTTGCACACGGGGCTGTTTGAAGTCACTCCAAAGTGAGTCCAACGTTTGTTTGCACACGGGGCTGTTTGAAGTCACTCCAGAGTGAGTCCAACATTTGTTTGCACACGGGCTGTTTGAAGTCACTCCAGAGTGAGCCCAACATTTGTTTGCACACGCGGCTGTTTGAAGTCACTCCAGAGTGAGTCCAACATTTGTTTGCACACGCGGCTGTTTGAAGTCACTCCAGAATGAGTTAAACGTTTGTTTGCCCATACGGTTGTTTGAAGTCACTCCAGAATGAGTCCTACATTTGTTTGCCCATACGGCTGTTTGAAGTCACTCCAGAATGAGTTAAACGTTTGTTTGCCCATACGGTTGTTTAAAGTCACTCCAGAGTGAGTCCAACGTCTGTTTGCACACGCGGCTGTTTGAAGTCACTCCAGAGTGAGTCCAACGTCTGTTTGCACACGCGGCTGTTTGAAGTCACTCCAGAGTGAGTCCAACGTTTGTTTGCCCACGGGGCTGTTTGAAGTCACTCCAGAGTGAGTCCAACATTTGTTTGCACACTCGGCTGTTTGAAGTCACTCCAGAGTGAGTCCAACGTCTGTTTGCACACGCGGATGTTTGAAGTCACTCCAGAGTGAGTTCAACGTTTGTTTGCCCACGCGGCTGTTTGAAGTCACTCCAGAGTGAGTCCAACATTTGTTTGCACACGGGGCTGTTTGAAGTCACTCCAGAGTGAGTCCAACGTCTGTTTGCACACGCGGCTGTTTGAAGTCACTCCAGAGTGAGTCCAACGTTTGTTTGCCCACGCGGCTGTTTGAAGTCACTCCAGAGTGAGTCCGACGTTTGTTTGCCCACGGGGCTGTTTGAAGTCACTCCAGAGTGAGTCCAACGTTTCTTTGCCCACGGGGCTGTTTGAAGTCACTCCAGAGTGAGTTTAACATTTGTTTGCCCACGGGGCTGTTTGAAGTCACTCCAGAGTGAGTTTAACATTTGTTTGCCCACGGGGCTGTTTGAAGTCACTCCAGAGTGAGTCCAACGTTTGTTTGCCCACGGGGCTGTTTGAAGTCACTCCAGAGTGAGTCCAACATTTGTTTGCCCACGGGGCTGTTTGAAGTCACTCCAGAGTGAGTCCAACGTTTGTTTGCCCACGGGGCTGTTTGAAGTCACTCCAGAATGAGTCCAACGTTTGTTTGCCCACGGGGCTGTTTAAAGTCACTCCAGAGTGAGTTCAACATTTGTTTGCCCATACGGCTGTTTGAAGTCACTCCAGAGTGAGTCCAACGTTTGTTTGCCCACGGGGCTGTTTGAAGTCACTCCAGAATGAGTTAAACGTTTGTTTGCCCATACGGTTGTTTGAAGTCACTCCAGAATGAGTCCTACATTTGTTTGCCCATACGGCTGTTTGAAGTCACTCCAGAATGAGTTAAACGTTTGTTTGCCCATACGGTTGTTTGAAGTCACTCCAGAGTGAGTCCAACGTCTGTTTGCACACGCGGCTGTTTGAAGTCACTCCAGAGTGAGTCCAACGTCTGTTTGCACACGCGGCTGTTTGAAGTCACTCCAGAGTGAGTCCAACGTTTGTTTGCCCACGGGGCTGTTTGAAGTCACTCCAGAGTGAGTCCAACATTTGTTTGCACACTCGGCTGTTTGAAGTCACTCCAGAGTGAGTCCAACGTCTGTTTGCACACGCGGCTGTTTGAAATCACTCCAGAGTGAGTTCAACGTTTGTTTGCCCACGCGGCTGTTTGAAGTCACTCCAGAGTGAGTCCAACATTTGTTTGCACACGGGGCTGTTTGAAGTCACTCCAGAGTGAGTCCAACGTCTGTTTGCACACGCGGCTGTTTGAAGTCACTCCAGAGTGAGTCCAACGTTTGTTTGCCCACGGGCTGTTTGAAGTCACTCCAGAGTGAGTCCGACGTTTGTTTGCCCACGGGGCTGTTTGAAGTCACTCCAGAGTGAGTCCAACGTTTCTTTGCCCACGGGGCTGTTTGAAGTCACTCCAGAGTGAGTCCAACATTTGTTTGCACACGGACTGTTTGAAGTCACTCCAGAGTGAGTCCAACGTCTGTTTGCACACGCGGCTGTTTGAAGTCACTCCAGAGTTAGTCCAACGTTTGTTTGCACACGGGGCTGTTTGAAGTCACTCCAGAGTGAGTCCAACGTCTGTTTGCACACGCGGCTGTTTGAAGTCACTCCAGAGTAAGTCCAACGTTTGTTTGCACACGGGGCTGTTTGAAGTCACTCCAGAGTGAGTCCTACATTTGTTTGCCCACGCGGCTATTTGAAGTCACTCCAGAGTAAGTCCAACGTTTGTTTGCCCACGCGGCTGTTTGAACACACTCCTGAGTGAGTCCTACATTTGTTTGCCCATACGGCTGTTTGAAGTCACTCCAGAATGAGTTAAACATTTGTTTGCCCATACGGCTGTTTGAAGTCACTCCAGAGTGAGTCCAACGTTTGTTTGCACACGGGGCTGTTTGAAGTCACTCCAAAGTGAGTCCAACATTTGTTTGCACACGGGGCTGTTTGAAGTCACTCCAGAGTGAGTCCAACGTTTGTTTGCACACGGGGCTGTTTGAAGTCACTCCAGAGTGAGTCCAACATTTGTTTGCACACGCGGCTGTTTGAAGTCACTCCAGAGTGAGTCCAACATTTGTTTGCCCACGGGGCTGTTTGAAGTCACTCCAGAGTGAGTCCAACGTTTGTTTGCACACGCGGCTGTATGAAGTCACTCCAGAGTGAGTCCAACGTTTGTTTGCACACGGGGCTGTTTGAAGTCACTCCAGAGTAAGTTCAACGTTTGTTTGCCCACGGGGCTGTTTGAAGTCACTCCGGAGTGAGTCCAACGTTTGTTTGCACACGCGGCTGTTTGAAGTCACTCTAGAGTGAGTCCAACGTTTGTTTGCCCACGGGGCTGTTTGAAGTCACTCCAGAGTGAGTCCAACGTCTGTTTGCACACGCGGCTGTTTGAAGTCACTCCAGAGTGAGTCCAACGTCTGTTTGCACACGCGGCTGTTTGAAGTCACTCCAGAGTGAGTCCAACGTTTGTTTGCCCACGGGGCTGTTTGAAGTCACTCCAGAGTGAGTCCAACGTTTGTTTGCACACGCGGCTGTTTGAAGTCACTCCAGAGTGAGTCCAATGTTTGTTTGCCCACGGGGCTGTTTGAAGTCACTCCGGAGTGAGTCCAACGTTTGTTTGCACACGCGGCTGTTTGAAGTCACTCTAGAGTGAGTCCAACGTTTGTTTGCCCACGGGGCTGTTTGAAGTCATTCCAGAGTGAGTCCAACGTTGTTTGCACACGCGGCTGTTTGAAGTCACTCCAGAGTGAGTCCAACATTTGTTTGCACACGCGGCTGTTTGAAGTCACTCCAGAGTGAGTCCAACGTCTGTTTGCACACGCGGCTGTTTGAAGTCACTCCAGAGTGAGTCCAACGTTTGTTTGCACACGCGGCTGTTTGAAGTCACTCCAGAGTGAGTCCAACGTTTGTTTGCCCACGGGGCTGTTTGAAGTCACTCCAGAGTGAGTCCAACATTTGTTTGCACACTCGGCTGTTTGAAGTCACTCCAGAGTGAGTCCAACGTCTGTTTGCACACGCGGATGTTTGAAGTCACTCCAGAGTGAGTTCAACGTTTGTTTGCCCACGCGGCTGTTTGAAGTCACTCCAGAGTGAGTCCAACATTTGTTTGCACACGGGGCTGTTTGAAGTCACTCCAGAGTGAGTCCAACGTCTGTTTGCACACGCGGCTGTTTGAAGTCACTCCAGAGTGAGTCCAACGTTTGTTTGCACACGGGGCTGTTTGAAGTCACTCCAGAGTGAGTCCAACATTTGTTTGCCCACGCGGCTGTTTGAAGTCACTCCAGAGTAAGTCCAACGTTTGTTTGCCCACGCGGCTGTTTGAACACACTCCTGAGTGAGTCCTACATTTGTTTGCCCATACGGCTGTTTGAAGTCACTCCAGAATGAGTTAAACATTTGTTTGCCCACACGGCTGTTTGAAGTCACTCCAGAGTGAGTTCAACGTTTGTTTGCCCACGGGGCTGTTTGAAGTCACTCCAGAGTGAGTCCAACGTTTGTTTGCCCACGGGGCTGTTTGAAGTCACTCCAGAGTGAGTCCAACGTTTGTTTGCTCATACGGCTGTTTGAAGTCACTCCAAAGTGAGTCCAACATTTCTTTGCACACGGGGCTGTTTGAAGTCACTCCAAAGTGAGTCCAACGTTTGTTTGCACACGGGGGCTGTTTGAAGTCACTCCAGAGTGAGTCCAACATTTGTTTGCACACGGGGCTGTTTGAAGTCACTCCAGAGTGAGCCCAACATTTGTTTGCACACGCGGCTGTTTGAAGTCACTCCAGAGTGAGTCCAACATTTGTTTGCACACGCGGCTGTTTGAAGTCACTCCAGAATGAGTTAAACGTTTGTTTGCCCATACGGTTGTTTGAAGTCACTCCAGAATGAGTCCTACATTTGTTTGCCCATACGGCTGTTTGAAGTCACTCCAGAATGAGTTAAACGTTTGTTTGCCCATACGGTTGTTTAAAGTCACTCCAGAGTGAGTCCAACGTCTGTTTGCACACGCGGCTGTTTGAAGTCACTCCAGAGTGAGTCCAACGTCTGTTTGCACACGCGGCTGTTTGAAGTCACTCCAGAGTGAGTCCAACGTTTGTTTGCCCACGGGGCTGTTTGAAGTCACTCCAGAGTGAGTCCAACATTTGTTTGCACACTCGGCTGTTTGAAGTCACTCCAGAGTGAGTCCAACGTCTGTTTGCACACGCGGATGTTTGAAGTCACTCCAGAGTGAGTCCAACGTTTGTTTGCCCACGCGGCTGTTTGAAGTCACTCCAGAGTGAGTCCAACATTTGTTTGCACACGGGGCTGTTTGAAGTCACTCCAGAGTGAGTCCAACGTCTGTTTGCACACGCGGCTGTTTGAAGTCACTCCAGAGTGAGTCCAACGTTTGTTTGCCCACGCGGCTGTTTGAAGTCACTCCAGAGTGAGTCCGACGTTTGTTTGCCCACGGGGCTGTTTGAAGTCACTCCAGAGTGAGTCCAACGTTTCTTTGCCCACGGGGCTGTTTGAAGTCACTCCAGAGTGAGTTTAACATTTGTTTGCCCACGGGGCTGTTTGAAGTCACTCCAGAGTGAGTTTAACATTTGTTTGCCCACGCGGCTGTTTGAAGTCACTCCAGAGTGAGTCCAACGTTTGTTTGCCCACGGGGCTGTTTGAAGTCACTCCAGAGTGAGTCCAACGTTTGTTTGCCCACGGGGCTGTTTGAAGTCACTCCAGAGTGAGTTCAACGTTTGTTTGCCCACGGGGCTGTTTGAAGTCACTCCAGAATGAGTCCAACGTTTGTTTGCCCACGGGGCTGTTTAAAGTCACTCCAGAGTGAGTTCAACATTTGTTTGCCCATACGGCTGTTTGAAGTCACTCCAGAGTGAGTCCAACGTTTGTTTGCCCACGGGGCTGTTTGAAGTCACTCCAGAATGAGTTAAACGTTTGTTTGCCCATACGGCTGTTTGAAGTCACTCCAGAATGAGTCCTACATTTGTTTGCCCATACGGCTGTTTGAAGTCACTCCAGAATGAGTTAAACATTTGTTTGCCCATACGGCTGTTTGAAGTCACTCCAGAGTGAGTCCAACGTTTGTTTGCACACGGGGCTGTTTGAAGTCACTCCAGAGTGAGTCCAACGTTTGTTTGCACACGGGGCTGTTTGAAGTCACTCCAGAGTGAGTCCAACGTTTGTTTGCACACGGGGCTGTTTGAAGTCACTCCAGAGTGAGTCCAACATTTGTTTGCACACGCGGCTGTTTGAAGTCACTCCAGAGTGAGTCCAACGTTTGTTTGCCCACGGGCTGTTTGAAGTCACTCCAGAGTGAGTCCAACGTTTGTTTGCACACGCGGCTGTTTGAAGTCACTCCAGAGTGAGTCCAACGTTTGTTTGCACACGGGGCTGTTTGAAGTCACTCCAGAGTGAGTCCAACGTTTGTTTGCCCACGGGGCTGTTTGAAGTCACTCCAGAGTGAGTCCAACGTTTGTTTGCACACGCGGCTGTTTGAAGTCACTCCAGAGTGAGTCCAACGTTTGTTTGCCCACGGGGCTGTTTGAAGTCACTCCAGAGTGAGTCCAACGTCTGTTTGCACACGCGGCTGTTTGAAGTCACTCCAGAGTGAGTCCAACGTCTGTTTGCACACGCGGCTGTTTGAAGTCACTCCAGAGTGAGTCCAACGTTTGTTTGCCCACGGGGCTGTTTGAAGTCACTCCAGAGTGAGTCCAACATTTGTTTGCACACGCGGCTGTTTGAAGTCACTCCAGAGTGAGTCCAACGTTTGTTTGCCCACGGGGCTGTTTGAAGTCACTCCAGAGTGAGTCCAACGTTTGTTTGCCACACGCGGCTGTTTGAAGTCACTCCAGAGTGAGTCCAACGTTTGTTTGCCCACGGGGCTGTTTGAAGTCACTCCAGAGTGAGTCCAACGTTTGTTTGCACACGCGGCTGTTTGAAGTCACTCCAGAGTGAGTCCAACATTTGTTTGCCCACGCGGCTGTTTGAAGTCACTCCAGAGTGAGTCCAACGTTTGTTTGCACACGCGGCTGTTTGAAGTCACTCCAGAGTGAGTCCAACGTTTGTTTGCACACGCGGGTGTTTGAAGTCACTCCAGAGTGAGTCCAACGTTTGTTTGCCCACGGGGCTGTTTGAAGTCACTCCAGAGTGAGTCCAACATTGTTTGCACACGCGGCTGTTTGAAGTCACTCCAGAGTGAGTCCAACGTTTGTTTGCACACGCGGCTGTTTGAAGTCACTCCAGAGTGAGTCAACGTTTGTTTGCCACGCGGCTGTTTGAAGTCACTCCAGAGTGAGTCCAACATTTGTTTGCACACGGGGCTGTTTGAAGTCACTCCAGAGTGAGTCCAACGTTGTTTGCCCACGCGGCTGTTTGAAGTCACTCCAGAGTGAGTCCAACGTTTGTTTGCACACGGGGCTGTTTGAAGTCACTCCAGAGTGAGTCCAACATTTGTTTGCCCACGCGGCTATTTGAAGTCACTCCAGAGTGAGTCCAACGTTTGTTTGCCCACGCGGCTGTTTGAAGTCACTCCAGAGTGAGTCCAACATTTGTTTGCCATACGGCTGTTTGAAGTCACTCCAGAGTGAGTCCAACATTTGTTTGCCCACACGGCTGTTTGAAGTCACTCCAGAGTGAGTTCAACGTTTGTTTGCCCACGGGGCTGTTTGAAGTCACTCCAGAGTGAGTCCAACGTTTGTTTGCCCACGGGGCTGTTTGAAGTCACTCCAGAGTGAGTCCAACGTTTGTTTGCTCATACGGCTGTTTGAAGTCACTCCAGAGTGAGTCCAACATTTGTTTGCACACGGGGCTGTTTGAAGTCACTCCAGAGTGAGTCCAACGTTTGTTTGCACACGGGGCTGTTTGAAGTCACTCCAGAGTGAGTCCAACGTTTGTTTGCACACGGGGCTGTTTGAAGTCACTCCAGAGTGAGTCCAACATTTGTTTGCACACGCGGCTGTTTGAAGTCACTCCAGAGTGAGTCCAACGTTTGTTTGCACACGCGGCTGTTTGAAGTCACTCCAGAAGAGTTAAACGTTTGTTTGCCCATACGGTTGTTTGAAGTCACTCCAGAATGAGTCCTACATTTGTTTGCCCACGGGGCTGTTTGAAGTCACTCCAGAGTGAGTTAAACGTTTGTTTGCCCACGGGGCTGTTTGAAGTCACTCCAGAGTGAGTCCAACGTTTGTTTGCCCACGGGGCTGTTTGAAGTCACTCCAGAGTGAGTCCAACGTCTGTTTGCACACGCGGCTGTTTGAAGTCACTCCAGAGTGAGTCCAACATTTGTTTGCCCACGGGGCTGTTTGAAGTCACTCCAGAGTGAGTCCAACATTTGTTTGCACACTCGGCTGTTTGAAGTCACTCCAGAGTGAGTCCAACGTCTGTTTGCACACGCGGATGTTTGAAGTCACTCCAGAGTGAGTTCAACGTTTGTTTGCCCACGCGGCTGTTTGAAGTCACTCCAGAGTGAGTCCAACATTTGTTTGCACACGGGGCTGTTTGAAGTCACTCCAGAGTGAGTCCAACGTCTGTTTGCACACGCGGCTGTTTGAAGTCACTCCAGAGTGAGTCCAACGTTTGTTTGCCCACGCGGCTGTTTGAAGTCACTCCAGAGTGAGTCCGACGTTTGTTTGCCCACGGGGCTGTTTGAAGTCACTCCAGAGTGAGTCCAACGTCTGTTTGCACACGGGCTGTTTGAAGTCACTCCAGAGTGAGTCCAACGTTTGTTTGCACACGGGGCTGTTTGAAGTCACTCCAGAGTGAGTCCTACATTTGTTTGCCCACGCGGCTGTTTGAAGTCACTCCAGAGTAAGTCCAACGTTTGTTTGCCCACGCGGCTGTTTGAACACACTCCTGAGTGAGTCCTACATTTGTTTGCCCATACGGCTGTTTGAAGTCACTCCAGAATGAGTTAAACATTTGTTTGCCCACACGGCTGTTTGAAGTCACTCCAGAGTGAGTTCAACGTTTGTTTGCCCACGGGGCTGTTTGAAGTCACTCCAGAATGAGTCCAACGTTTGTTTGCCCACGGGGCTGTTTGAAGTCACTCCAGAGTGAGTCCAACGTTTGTTTGCTCATACGGCTGTTTGAAGTCACTCCAAGTGAGTCCAACATTTCTTTGCACACGGGGCTGTTTGAAGTCACTCCAAGTGAGTCCAACGTTTGTTTGCACACGGGGGCTGTTTGAAGTCACTCCAGAGTGAGTCCAACATTTGTTTGCACACGGGGCAGTTTGAAGTCACTCCAGAGTGAGCCCAACATTTGTTTGCACACGCGGCTGTTTGAAGTCACTCCAGAGTGAGTCCAACATTTGTTTGCACACGCGGCTGTTTGAAGTCACTCCAGAATGAGTTAAACGTTTGTTTGCCCATACGGTTGTTTGAAGTCACTCCAGAATGAGTCCTACATTTGTTTGCCCATACGGCTGTTTGAAGTCACTCCAGAGTGAGTTAAACGTTTGTTTGCCCACGGGGCTGTTTGAAGTCACTCCAGAGTGAGTTCAACGTTTGTTTGCCCACGGGGCTGTTTGAAGTCACTCCAGAGTGAGTCCAACGTTTGTTTGCACACGGGGCTGTTTGAAGTCACTCCAGAGTGAGTCCAACGTTTGTTTGCCCACGGGGCTGTTTGAAGTCACTCCAGAGTGAGTCCAACATTTGTTTGCACACTCGGCTGTTTGAAGTCACTCCAGAGTGAGTCCAACGTCTGTTTGCACACGCGGATGTTTGAAGTCACTCCAGAGTGAGTTCAACGTTTGTTTGCCCACGCGGCTGTTTGAAGTCACTCCAGAGTGAGTCCAACATTTGTTTGCACACGGGGCTGTTTGAAGTCACTCCAGAGTGAGTCCAACGTTTGTTTGCACACGCGGCTGTTTGAAGTCACTCCAGAGTGAGTCCAACGTTTGTTTGCCCACGCGGCTGTTTGAAGTCACTCCAGAGTGAGTCCGACGTTTGTTTGCCCACGGGGCTGTTTGAAGTCACTCCAGAGTGAGTCCAACGTTTCTTTGCCCACGGGGCTGTTTGAAGTCACTCCAGAGTGAGTTAACATTTGTTTGCCCACGGGGCTGTTTGAAGTCACTCCAGAGTGAGTTTAACATTTGTTTGCCCACGCGGCTGTTTGAAGTCACTCCAGAGTGAGTCCAACGTTTGTTTGCCCACGGGGCTGTTTGAAGTCACTCCAGAGTGAGTCCAACGTTTGTTTGCCCACGGGGCTGTTTGAAGTCACTCCAGAGTGAGTCAACGTTTGTTTGCACCACGGGGCTGTTTGAAGTCACTCCAGAATGAGTCCAACGTTTGTTTGCCCACGGGGCTGTTTAAAGTCACTCCAGAGTGAGTTCAACATTTGTTTGCCCATACGGCTGTTTGAAGTCACTCCAGAGTGAGTCCAACGTTTGTTTGCCCACGGGGCTGTTTGAAGTCACTCCAGAATGAGTTAAACGTTTGTTTGCCCATACGGTGTTTGAAGTCACTCCAGAATGAGTCCTACATTTGTTTGCCCATACGGCTGTTTGAAGTCACTCCAGAATGAGTAAACGTTTGTTTGCCCATACGGTTGTTTAAAGTCACTCCAGAGTGAGTCCAACGTCTGTTTGCACACGCGGCTGTTTGAAGTCACTCCAGAGTGAGTCCAACGTCTGTTTGCACACGCGGCTGTTTGAAGTCACTCCAGAGTGAGTCCAACGTTTGTTTGCCCACGGGGCTGTTTGAAGTCACTCCAGAGTGAGTCCAACATTTGTTTGCACACTCGGCTGTTTGAAGTCACTCCAGAGTGAGTCCAACGTCTGTTTGCACACGCGGATGTTTGAAATCACTCCAGAGTGAGTTCAACGTTTGTTTGCCCACGCGGCTGTTTGAAGTCACTCCAGAGTGAGTCCAACATTTGTTTGCACACGGGGCTGTTTGAAGTCACTCCAGAGTGAGTCCAACGTCTGTTTGCACACGCGGCTGTTTGAAGTCACTCCAGAGTGAGTCCAACGTTTGTTTGCCCACGCGGCTGTTTGAAGTCACTCCAGAGTGAGTCCTACATTTGTTTGCCCACGCGGCTGTTTGAAGTCACTCCAGAGTGAGTCCAACGTTTCTTTGCCCACGGGGCTGTTTGAACACACTCCAGAGTGAGTTTAACATTTGTTTGCCCACGGGGCTGTTTGAAGTCACTCCAGAGTGAGTTTAACATTTGTTTGCCCACGGGGCTGTTTGAAGTCACTCCAGAGTGAGTTCAACGTTTGTTTGCCCACGGGCTGTTTGAAGTCACTCCAGAATGAGTCCAACATTTGTTTGCCCACGGGCTGTTTGAAGTCACTCCAGAGTGAGTCCAACGTTTGTTTGCCACGGGGCTGTTTGAAGTCACTCCAGAATGAGTCCAACGTTTGTTTGCCCACGGGGCTGTTTAAAGTCACTCCAGAGTGAGTTCAACATTTGTTTGCCCATACGGCTGTTTGAAGTCACTCCAGAGTGAGTCCAACGTTTGTTTGCCCACGGGGCTGTTTGAAGTCACTCCAGAATGAGTTAAACGTTTGTTTGCCCATACGGTTGTTTGAAGTCACTCCAGAATGAGTCCTACATTTGTTTGCCCATACGGCTGTTTGAAGTCACTCCAGAATGAGTTAAACGTTGTTTGCCCATACGGCTGTTTAAAGTCACTCCAGAGTGAGTCCAACGTCTGTTTGCACACGCGGCTGTTTGAAGTCACTCCAGAGTGAGTCCAACGTCTGTTTGCACACGCGGCTGTTTGAAGTCACTCCAGAGTGAGTCCAACGTTTGTTTGCCCACGGGGCTGTTTGAAGTCACTCCAGAGTGAGTCCAACATTTGTTTGCACACTCGGCTGTTTGAAGTCACTCCAGAGTGAGTCCAACGTCTGTTTGCACACGCGGATGTTTGAAATCACTCCAGAGTGAGTTCAACGTTTGTTTGCCCACGCGGCTGTTTGAAGTCACTCCAGAGTGAGTCCAACATTTGTTTGCACACGGGGCTGTTTGAAGTCACTCCAGAGTGAGTCCAACGTCTGTTTGCACACGCGGCTGTTTGAAGTCACTCCAGAGTGAGTCCAACGTTTGTTTGCCCACGCGGCTGTTTGAAGTCACTCCAGAGTGAGTCCGACGTTTGTTTGCCCACGGGGCTGTTTGAAGTCACTCCAGAGTGAGTCCAACGTTTCTTTGCCCACGGGGCTGTTTGAAGTCACTCCAGAGTGAGTTTAACATTTGTTTGCCCACGGGGCTGTTTGAAGTCACTCCAGAGTGAGTTTAACATTTGTTTGCCCACGGGGCTGTTTGAAGTCACTCCAGAGTGAGTTTAACATTTGTTTGCCCACGGGGCTGTTTGAAGTCACTCCAGAGTGAGTTCAACATTTGTTTGCCCACGGGGCTGTTTGAAGTCACTCCAGAGTGAGTCCAACGTTTGTTTGCCCACGGGGCTGTTTGAAGTCACTCCAGAATGAGTCCAACGTTTGTTTGCCCACGGGGCTGTTTAAAGTCACTCCAGAGTGAGTTCAACATTTGTTTGCCCATACGGCTGTTTGAAGTCACTCCAGAGTGAGTCCAACGTTTGTTTGCCCACGGGGCTGTTTGAAGTCACTCCAGAATGAGTTAAACGTTTGTTTGCCCATACGGTTGTTTGAAGTCACTCCAGAATGAGTCCTACATTTGTTTGCCCATACGGCTGTTTGAAGTCACTCCAGAATGAGTTAAACGTTTGTTTGCCCATACGGTTGTTTAAAGTCACTCCAGAGTGAGTCCAACGTCTGTTTGCACACGCGGCTGTTTGAAGTCACTCCAGAGTGAGTCCAACGTCTGTTTGCACACGCGGCTGTTTGAAGTCACTCCAGAGTGAGTCCAACGTTTGTTTGCCCACGGGGCTGTTTGAAGTCACTCCAGAGTGAGTCCAACATTTGTTTGCACACTCGGCTGTTTGAAGTCACTCCAGAGTGAGTCCAACGTCTGTTTGCACACGCGGATGTTTGAAATCACTCCAGAGTGAGTTCAACGTTTGTTTGCCCACGCGGCTGTTTGAAGTCACTCCAGAGTGAGTCCAACATTTGTTTGCACACGGGGCTGTTTGAAGTCACTCCAGAGTGAGTCCAACGTCTGTTTGCACACGCGGCTGTTTGAAGTCACTCCAGAGTGAGTCCAACGTTTGTTTGCCCACGGGGCTGTTTGAAGTCACTCCAGAGTGAGTCCGACGTTTGTTTGCCCACGGGGCTGTTTGAAGTCACTCCAGAGTGAGTCCAACGTTTCTTTGCCCACGGGGCTGTTTGAAGTCACTCCAGAGTGAGTTTAACATTTGTTTGCCCACGGGGCTGTTTGAAGTCACTCCAGAGTGAGTTTAACATTTGTTTGCCCACGGGGCTGTTTGAAGTCACTCCAGAGTGAGGTTAACATTTGTTTGCCCACGGGGCTGTTTGAAGTCACTCCAGAGTGAGTTCAACATTTGTTTGCCCACGGGGCTGTTTGAAGTCACTCCAGAGTGAGTCCAACGTTTGTTTGCCCACGGGGCTGTTTGAAGTCACTCCAGAATGAGTGCAACGTTTGTTTGCCCACGGGGCTGTTTAAAGTCACTCCAGAGTGAGTTCAACATTTGTTTGCCCATACGGCTGTTTGAAGTCACTCCAGAGTGAGTCCAACGTTTGTTTGCCCACGGGGCTGTTTGAAGTCACTCCAGAATGAGTTAAACGTTTGTTTGCCCATACGGTTGTTTGAAGTCACTCCAGAATGAGTCCTACATTTGTTTGCCCATACGGCTGTTTGAAGTCACTCCAGAATGAGTTAAACGTTTGTTTGCCCATACGGTTGTTTAAAGTCACTCCAGAGTGAGTCCAACGTCTGTTTGCACACGCGGCTGTTTGAAGTCACTCCAGAGTGAGTCCAACGTCTGTTTGCACACGCGGCTGTTTGAAGTCACTCCAGAGTGAGTCCAACGTTTGTTTGCCCACGGGGCTGTTTGAAGTCACTCCAGAGTGAGTCCAACATTTGTTTGCACACTCGGCTGTTTGAAGTCACTCCAGAGTGAGTCCAACGTCTGTTTGCACACGCGGATGTTTGAAATCACTCCAGAGTGAGTTCAACGTTTGTTTGCCCACGCGGCTGTTTGAAGTCACTCCAGAGTGAGTCCAACATTTGTTTGCACACGGGGCTGTTTGAAGTCACTCCAGAGTGAGTCCAACGTCTGTTTGCACACGCGGCTGTTTGAAGTCACTCCAGAGTGAGTCCAACGTTTGTTTGCCCACGCGGCTGTTTGAACACACTCCTGAGTGAGTCCTACATTTGTTTGCCCATACGGCTGTTTGAAGTCACTCCAGAATGAGTTAAACATTTGTTTGCCCATACGGCTGTTTGAAGTCACTCCAGAGTGAGTTCAACGTTTGTTTGCCCACGGGGCTGTTTGAAGTCACTCCAGAATGAGTCCAACGTTTGTTTGCCCACGGGGCTGTTTGAAGTCACTCCAGAGTGAGTCCAACGTTTGTTTGCACACGGGGCTGTTTGAAGTCACTCCAAAGTGAGTCCAACATTTCTTTGCACACGGGGCTGTTTGAAGTCACTCCAAAGTGAGTCCAACGTTTGTTTGCACACGGGGGCTGTTTGAAGTCACTCCAGAGTGAGTCCAACATTTGTTTGCACACTCGGCTGTTTGAAGTCACTCCAGAGTGAGCCCAACATTTGTTTGCACATGCGGCTGTTTGAAGTCACTCCAGAGTGAGTCCAACATTTGTTTGCACACGCGGCTGTTTGAAGTCACTCCAGAGTGAGTCCAACGTTTGTTTGCACACGAGGCTGTATGAAGTCACTCCAGAGTGAGACCAACGTTTGTTTGCACACGGGGCTGTTTGAAGTCACTCCAGAGTGAGTTCAACGTTTGTTTTCCCACGGGGCTGTTTGAAGTCACTCCGGAGTGAGTCCAACGTTTGTTTGCACACGCGGCTGTTTGAAGTCACTCTAGAGTGAGTCCAACGTTTGTTTGCCCACGGGGCTGTTTGAAGTCACTCCAGAGTGAGTCCAACGTTTGTTTGCCCACGGGGCTGTTTGAAGTCACTCCAGAGTGAGTCCAACGTCTGTTTGCACACGCGGCTGTTTGAAGTCACTCCAGAGTGAGTCCAACATTTGTTTGCACACGCGGCTGTTTGAAGTCACTCCAGAGTGAGTCCAACGTCTGTTTGCACACGCGGCTGTTTGAAGTCACTCCAGAGTGAGTCCAACGTCTGTTTGCACACGCGGCTGTTTGAAGTCACTCCAGAGTGAGTCCAACGTTTGTTTGCCCACGGGGCTGTTTGAAGTCACTCCAGAGTGAGTCCAACATTTGTTTGCACACTCGGCTGTTTGAAGTCACTCCAGAGTGAGTCCAACGTCTCTTTGCACACGGGCTGTTTGAAGTCACTCCAGAGTGAGTTCAACGTTTGTTTGCCCACGCGGCTGTTTGAAGTCACTCCAGAGTGAGTCCAACATTTGTTTGCACACGGGGCTGTTTGAAGTCACTCCAGAGTGAGTCCAACGTCTGTTTGCACACGCGGCTGTTTGAAGTCACTCCAGAGTGAGTCCAACGTTTGTTTGCACACGGGGCTGTTTGAAGTCACTCCAGAGTGAGTCCTACATTGGTTTGCCCACGCGGCTATTTGAAGTCACTCCAGAGTAAGTCCAACGTTTGTTTGCCCACGCGGCTGTTTGAACACACTCCTGAGTGAGTCCTACATTTGTTTGCCCATACGGCTGTTTGAAGTCACTCCAGAATGAGTTAAACATTTGTTTGCCCATACGGCTGTTTGAAGTCACTCCAGAGTGAGTCCAACGTTTGTTTGCCCACGGGGTTTTTTGAAGTCACTCCAGAGTGAGTCCAACGTTTGTTTGCCCACGGGGCTGTTTGAAGTCACTCCAGAGTGAGTTCAACGTTTGTTTGCCCACGGGCTGTTTGAAGTCACTCCAGAATGAGTCCAACGTTTGTTTGCCCACGGGGCTGTTTAAAGTCACTCCAGAGTGAGTTCAACATTTGTTTGCCCATACGGCTGTTTGAAGTCACTCCAGAGTGAGTTCAACGTTTGTTTGCCCACGGGGCTGTTTGAAGTCACTCCAGAATGAGTTAAACGTTTGTTTGCCCATACGGTTGTTTGAAGTCACTCCAGAATGAGTTAAACGTTTGTTTGCCCATACGGTTGTTTGAAGTCACTCCAGAATGAGTTAAACGTTTGTTTGCCCATACGGTTGTTTGAAGTCACTCCAGAGTGAGTCCTACATTTGTTTGCCCATACGGCTGTTTGAAGTCACTCCAGAATGAGTTAAACGTTTGTTTGCCCATACGGTTGTTTGAAGTCACTCCAGAATGAGTTAAACGTTTGTTTGCCCATACGGTTGTTTGAAGTCACTCCAGAGTGAGTCCAACGTTTGTTTGCCCACGGGGCTGTTTGAAGTCACTCCAGAGTGAGTCCGACGTTTGTTTGCCCACGGGGCTGTTTGAAGTCACTCCAGAGTGAGTCCAACGTTTCTTTGCCCACGGGGCTGTTTGAAGTAACTCCAGAGTGAGTTTAACATTTGTTTGCCCACGGGGCTGTTTGAAGTCACTCCAGAGTGAGTTTAACATTTGTTTGCCCACGGGGCTGTTTGAAGTCACTCCAGAGTGAGTTAACATTTGTTTGCCCACGGGGCTGTTTGAAGTCACTCCAGAGTGAGTTCAACATTTGTTTGCCCACGGGGCTGTTTGAAGTCACTCCAGAGTGAGTCCAACGTTTGTTTGCCCATACGGCTGTTTGAAGTCACTCCAGAGTGAGTTCAACATTTGTTTGCCCATACGGCTGTTTGAAGTCACTCCAGAGTGAGTTCAACATTTGTTTGCCCATACGGCTGTTTGAAGTCACTCCAGAGTGAGTTCAACATTTGTTTGCCCATACGGCTGTTTGAAGTCACTCCAGAGTGAGTCGAACGTTTGTTTGCCCACGGGGCTGTTTGAAGTCACTCCGGAGTGAGTCCAACGTTTGTTTGCACACGGGGCTGTTTGAAGTCACTCCAGAGTGAGTCCAACGTTTGTTTGCCCATACGGCTGTTTGAAGTCACTCCAAAGTGAGTTCAACATCTTTTGCCCACGGGGCTGTTTGAAGTCACTCCAGAGTGAGTCCAACGTCTGTTTGCACACGCGGCTGTTTGAAGTCACTCCAGAGTGAGTCCAACATTTGTTTGCACACGGGGCTGTTTGAAGTCACTCCAGAGTGAGTCCAACATTTGTTTGCCCACGGGGCTGTTTGAAGTCACTCCAGAGTGAGTCCAACATTTGTTTGCACACGGGGCTGTTTGAAGTCACTCCAGAGTGAGTTCAACATCTGTTTGCCCACGGGGCTGTTTGAAGTCACTCCAGAGTGAGTCCAACATTTGTTTGCCCATACGGCTGTTTGAAGTCACTCCAGAGTGAGTTCAACATTTGTTTGCCCACGCGGCTGTTTGAAGTCACTCCAGAGTGAGTCCAACATTTGTTTGCACACGGGGCTGTTTGAAGTCACTCCAGAGTGAGTCCAACGTCTGTTTGCACACGCGGCTGTTTGAAGTCACTCCAGAGTGAGTCCAACGTTTGTTTGCACACGGGGCTGTTTGAAGTCACTCCAGAGTGAGTCCAACATTTGTTTGCACACGGGGCTGTTTGAAGTCACTCCAGAGTGAGTCCAACGTTTGTTTGCACACGCGGCTGTTTGAACACACGGCAGAGAGAGTCCAATGTTTGTTTTTGTTTAATATATAGCATCGATTATCAAAAAAATGTCACAAGTATATTCGTTGGCATGATTTGTAAACTATTGTTTTCTATGGCATGGATCAGTCCATTGTCTAACTATCATTCCTTGTGTGTCGTCTCTTACAATGTGAGTGCTTGCTTAACACAGCGTAACCATTTTTTCTTTGGAAAGGAGAAAGAAGAGTAACACTCACGCACTGTGATGTTTCCCTAAGATAGAGAAAAGAGTAACACTCACGCACTGAAATGTTTCTCTAAGATAGAGACAAGAGTAGCACTCACGCACTGAAATGTTTTCCTAAGATAGAGACAAGAGTAACACTCACGCACTGTGATGTTTCCCTAAGATAGAGAAAAGAGTAACACTCACGCACTGAAATGTTTCTCTAAGATAGAGACAAGAGTAGCACTCACGCACTGAAATGTTTTCCTAAGATAGAGACAAGAGTAACACTCACGCACTGAAATGTTTCCCTAAGATAGAGACAAGAGTAACACTCACGCACTGAAATGTTTCCCTAAGATAGAGACAAGAGTAACACTCACGCACTGAAATGTTTCCCTAAGATAGAGACAAGAGTAGCACTCACGCACTGAAATGTTTTCCTAAGATAGAGACAAGAGTAACACTCACGCACTGAAATGTTTCCCTAAGATAGAGACAAGAGTAGCACTCACGCACTGAAATGTTTCTCTAAGATAGAGACAAGAGCAACACTCACGCACTGAAATGTTTCTCTAAGATAGAGACAAGAGCAACCCTCACGCACTGAAATGTTTCTCTAAGATAGAGACAAGAGCAACACTCACGTACTGAAATGTTTCTCTAAGATAGAGACAAGAGCAACACTCACGCACTGAAATGTCTCTCTAAGATAGAGACAAGAGCAACACTCACGCACTGAAATGTTTCCCTAAGATAGAGACAAGAGTTACACTCACATCACACACTGTAATGTTTCCCTAAGATAGAGACAAGAGTTACACTCACATCACACACTGTAATGTTTCCCTAAGATAGAGACAAGAGTAGCACTCACGCACTGAAATGTTTCTCTAAGATAGAGACAAGAGCAACACTCACGCACTGAAATGTTTCCATAAGATAGAGACAAGAGTTACACTCACGCACTGAAATGTTTCCCTAAGATAGAGACAAGAGTTACACTCACATCACACACTGTAATGTTTCCCTAAGATAGAGACAAGAGTTACACTCACATCACACACTGTAATGTTTCTCTAAGATAGAGACAAGAGTTACACTCACATCACACACTGTAATGTTCCCTAAGATAGAGACAAGAGTTACACTCACATCACACACTGTAATGTTTCCCCAAGATAGAGACAAGAGTTACACTCACATCACACACTGTAATGTTTCCCTAAGATAGAGACAAGAGTTACACTCACATCACACACTGTAATGTTTCCCTAAGATAAAAGAGTTACACTCACATCACACACTGTAATGTTTCCCTAAGATAAAAGAGTTACACTCATACACTAAAATGTTTCCCTATGATAGAGATATGCGCAGTGTCCTGCTGAGTCTAGCTATATATATATATATATATATATATATATATATATATATATATATATATATATATATATATCATCATCATCATCAAGTACCGGGCCTGCTGGCGTAGGTGATCATGTCTCTCCACAACTTTCGATCACGACAGTTATTTATCATTTCTATTGTTGACCTTCTGCCAAGCCATTCTCTTAAGCTGTCTAGTATCTTTTCTCTTTGCTTCCCTCTATCTCTTCGTCCCTCAATTTTCCAAGTTGTTACAATATATTCCAGCTGTACTTTTCTCATTGCATGGTCAAAAATGATGATTGTTTCCTCCTAATATTGGAAATTATCTCTCTTTTTGCTTTGACCTCTTTCAGAACGTTTTCATTACTCTTCTTACCTGTCCAAAGTATTCTCAACATTCTTCTGTAAAACCACATTTCTACCGACTCCAGTGATTTTCTTGTCTGTTGTCCTATTAGCCATGATTCACATCCATATGTTAAGACTGGCTCTACATAACATTTAAGAACTATTTTTCTTGTTTCTATTGTCAAAAATGGATTGCATAGTATCTTCCTCATTTTTTGGAAAGCTGTTTTTGTCTGAGCCATTCTGCATCTCACCTCTTTTGTACATCTTCCGTCTGAGGTTAACAAAGTTCCCAAATATTTAAATTCATTTACCTGTTTTAATATTGTTCCACTTGTCTTTATTTTGCACTGAGGTAATGTCTTTTTCTTTGTTGTTACCATTACTTCTGTCTTTCTGCTAGCTATTAAGGCTGAGTCCTTTATTTTTGCTTTCTTTCACTATAATGTCTAACATTTCTTGTAACTCATTTTCACTATTAGCGATTAAGACTGTGTCTCAGCATACCTTAGATTATTTATATTATGACCTCCGATTGTTATTCCAGGCATGCCCATTATGGATCTTAAAATAATCTCACTATAAATATTAAACAAATCTGGTGACAGTACACAAAATTGCCTAACACCCTGTTTAATTTATATATATATATATATATATATATATATATATATATATATATATATAGTGCCTATTTTAGAGTGCTCTCATTGCTCCTTATAGCTGTCAAGTCACAACATTCTGCCGTAAAATACTAAACTACGGTAACACAACAGTTCTGTGATATCTAAAGAACTTCGTGTCTGTGCAGGATTCACTACCATTTGTCAAGGCTTGCCATCATGAGCACAAAATAATTTTCTTCCATTCCACGTCAATGACTGGTTGCAAAATATATTTGACACGTCCACACGTTACATACAAGGTGTTAAATTATCGACAGAAAATTCAACAAAAAAAACCCAAACAAATCCTGCAAGGTACATCAACACGCACTGAAGACTGACAGTGGACACACCCACACCTCAGCACCTGAGCGGGAGAGAGGCATTACACGACCTGAGCCAAATGTTCGATGTCAGAATTACCACCATACAGCCTTCTACTGGCAAGGGTTGCCATTTTAGCGCGAGATGGAATGTGAGAAGCACGGAGGAGAGATTAGATAGAGTCCCAGCAACCAACATCTGACCTGTATGGGCAGGCTGGCATGTACACAACGTTCTCAATATCGCGTTGGGGGAAGTCGGTAACACTTGCCAAACACAAATAGTGGTTCACCTTAGTGATGTCACCTGTGGCAAGGGCACTGCTACAATGAGTGTCAAAAACATCAGCGCATTACTGGTTGACCGTTGTTTCAATTCATGCCCCCCCCCCCCCCGAATATTCTTGCATATCAATAACACTTTGCTTTGTAGCTAGACGATATATATGTAGAGAGTACTTTCTTATGTTGGGGTTAGGGGGAGGAGAGGTTGGACGATTAATGTGCAAACATGAAAGCTCAAACATGCATGATTAGAACCCCAAAAGAAACGACTGATTTTTCCCCCCTGCAAGTCCTAATCTGGTTAGGTTAAAGCGATTGTTTAATATATATTGTTAAATATGATTATATCAGAAATGGATACAATAAAATGTGAGTCATGACATGCATTTTAAGTTAGAAACGTAAGAAATATTTTAGGAAAGGAAAGTTGAAAAGAGAAAACTCGAAAGGGGATGAGGACAAAAATATTGGGGAAAAAAAGGTTTGTCATTATTAAAGATTATATTAAATGCGGGAGCTTGCAGAGATCACTGACATCAGAGGCTGATCTAACGGGCACGACACAAACAACATGATGAAGGTATGCAAGAATAGAAATAACCCGGTTAATGACTTCTGAGTTCGCCCCATGAGTTTGCTTCTCTTCATCCTCGGCCATTAAAAAAAAAATACATTTAAAAGGGGCGTAGATGGTTTGTGCTGTGGCATACAGTAACTGCGATTACTGTGCTTTTCGGTTCAGTGCATCTGACGTCATATGGTTTTTCTGAGCACCGGGTTTGCTTTCTCTCTCAATGTAACAGTATATGGAGTGGATAGATTAAATTACACATTGGAAGATAAAGATATAGCATGGGTCTAATAGCTTGGTCGGTACCCATTTTCAACGTATTATAACAGTAACATAAGAACAACAGTCGCCAGTTGATAGTGAAGAAATTGAAGGCAATGGACATTTTCTAACTGTTATTGGAAAAGGTGTGGCTTGGCAATATGACTTGACCCGTCAACATGTCCAGCAATTAGGTTGACAAACAAACTCGGGGCAGGTCAAGTTGACCAGAGAGGTGTTACTGGTAAGAGTTATGGTAGTGTTGTTTTGGAACAAGTTAGTAAGGTCAACTAGATGTCAAGATGTCCACCTTGTTTTGGCAATTTTGACACAAAGTTCTTACACAGTTTAACATCCCGGATTTTGATTGGGTGCGAGATAACTGCGCGAAGCCTGCGCCAATAAATTATGCAAATGAGACTTAAGTATTTAGCTTCATGCACAAGAAGATTTTAGACAACTTATTGACAATCAGATATGTAAACTAGACGAGCTTAGTTCGGCTTGGGCCTAAACTTCTACAAGTTAACTTAGGAAAAGAGGAGCAGTTAGAGGCAAGATCAGAAAAGTTAGTTAGTAAAGAAAGAGCACAAGTTAATTAGGAGCAGTTAGTTGAGAAGTAGATAGAACAAGAACAGAACAAGTAGAACTAGAAACATACAGAAGAAGTCCAATATAGATAAGTCAGTCAGTAATAACATAGTTTATTTGTGAAGTTTTCCAAGTTATATTCAGAAGTCTTGTGCTCCAGAGAAGAAATAGTAAGTAGGTCAATTACCATGGAAGTGTAACGTAAGACAGTTGTGAATGTCAGAGATAGAATTATATATATCACAGGAAATAAGTAGTAGGGGGCAAACTCAATAAATAACGACAGTAGCCTATGAGTTCAAGTCACACAAAAAGAACATCATTGATAATTGAAGTACTACCACTAATCATCATGTGCCAAGAGAATGATTCAATAGACTTGAATGAGCATGATTTATAGTCTGTGATTGTTAAATATGTGAAAACTTTTTTAAAACGTTGTGCTGTTTAGCACACCTATAGGTGTGAATCTGATCAAACCAGTTAGAGTATAATGAAGAACTATAAATAAGATGCGAAATATATAAAACTCAGAAACATTGATATCTGCTCCTTGGTCAAACAATTAATCTGTTTCCAGATCCGCAACCGGTATGGAGGGGGAGGGGGGAAGACCTTGGTCAGTCACTCATCCTGCTGATGCAAGCAGTCAGCTATGAGTTGCTGACTGATCTCAGTTAAGGTGCTTTTTGGTCACAAATATGTTAACGTTAATTCATGCAATTTATAGATGATGCACAATTGGAAAGGAATTTAAAATGTTCTATTTAGTTCAATTGAGAAGAACAGGTTCGTATGGTCCATATCTTTTTACAGGAGAAATCAGTTTGAGCTGTCATTTCAAGAAGTCTCAATCAGAGCTTCAGCAGTACTGAACTACAATGTTAACCGATTTCATAATGGAGCTTTTTTTCCCTTCAGAAACAAACTTTTTGTTTATGTTACTTTCTACATTGGAGACAAGACGCCAGCACAACACCAGGGATGTATGTGGTCTACAAGTCATAGCTTATTACTTGCATCAGAATCAACGACAACAAGTTATCAAGACCTAACTCCATTTCCATGTGGTGCCTCTGAAAAAAGACTAACCAATCTGGCCACGTGAGTGGAAGTCGAGGAGGGAAAGTGATATGGTACTACAATAATTTGTGTTAAAGACGTGTATGATGAGCCGAAAAACGCACAATACACAAAGTTGGTTATGTTTAACCAAAAAAAAAAAAAAAAACGCACGATACACAGCTTCATTTAATGTTAAAACTACAACGTTCTTTTTAGGATAGATGATGAAGATGAGAAGTCCTTGGCAAAATACCAGAACGAGAAAGAAATGTGGAGAAATGCTTGTTGTTATAATCATCGTTGAAACAATTAGTTAACACAAACCATCAAGTACTGAAAATTGATAGATGTTTAGGGAAAAATATGCAACAATGACAAGAGAGCTGATATTGTTTATGGGAAATAATGTCTTCACAAATATATTTTGGATGTGTCACAAATGTGAGTCAACATTAAAAACAACAAGAGACACGTGTAAAAATATACTTGATACTGATAATGAGATGTATGTGACTGACTATTATCTTGTCTCCTACTATTGGCAAAACATGTCATTACCATCTTAATGAAAGTAATGATTAGAACAAATAATGTGGAAGCTGTCTTAGTATGAGAGATGTATGATAAATATTGTGTTTCAAGTAAGAAAGATAAAGATAGTGTGAAAGAGAGTGTGTCACATATATCATGCACAAATATCATCCACAGAGTGTGTCACATATATCATGCACAAATATCATCCACATGATAAGCGTGTTATGTCGAACTGTATTTATTAGATCTTGGCACACAACTGCTCCTCAATGGTTTTATACATACATTACAAAATATACAAAAATCAATTTTACATAATGATAAAAGATAGGTTCCGTAACAGCGTCAAGAAAGCCCAAACCTATCCAGGAGCAGATATTAACTCAGAACAATCCTATAATGATTAAAATGAAAATCAAACTAAAGAGAAACAAGCAAAAATTTAATTTATCAACAATACCACTAGATATAAGTACAAAAAAAAGTACCCCTGTCACGCCAAGTGGCGTATAGGGAAATATGGTGTTAGTGACCCTATATTTTACAGACCTTCAGAGCATGATTTTTTGGGGTAATGTGATCGGTATTACGCCCGTGCTGCTTTACTTTCCCAGAAAAAAATCCGGTACCCATTTAAGGCTGGGTGAACCCGGAAGCCATCAGTTGGGATCGAACCCTACCCCTTGTCCTTTGTGGTCCAGTTCACTAACCATTGAGCTATCGTGGCTCCCACACCACTAGGTATAACAGCTTTAAATCAAAAAGATGGGGGGTGTGTGATGTCCGCACTTGACATCACCAAAAGGTATTTGAAGCGTTCATAGCCTCTCACTTGCCAGGCTCAGTGGATGTCGGATGACAAAACTCTCTGTTTTGACAAAATCCTCTCTGGTTTTGATGGACTAAATTCAACTCCACTGGGCCACTGTGCCAAGGCCACACCTACACGTGGTCCCTCTGTTATCGCAAAGTTGGTCTTGGGCGCGACCGAGTTCCCAGTGGTATAACTGGGTCGGGAGGAGGTGAGCCCCTATAGATGCAGGGCTAGAGCCAACCAACATGTGGTATAAGCCATTGCCTCATCTAATCACCCTCACTCTCCCTTGAGTGAGTGTCTTGTCTTCTATCTTATTACTATTTCTATAGGAACCCCCTGTGGACAGGGTGAGAGCTTCAGCGAAACCGCCTCAAGACCATCTACTGACATACTTGAAGACAAATGACTCTAGTACTGACAAGGAGTCCATCATGTTCCCTTCAACAGTCCTGTAGTACATCGCACAGACACAAGTGACCCAGGACGTGACGATCCTCTGTCGATACATTTGGCCCCCATGAGATATGCCTGAATGAACGGAGTAAGTGCCAGTGACAGTAGGTGGCGGGGAATGGGCTGTTGTGAATCCTGCTTGAATACAGGGCATAGAAAGTGAACAAATGGATGGATGATATGTCAGCAGAGACAGAGACACAATACATGCCATGGATGGAATTGAGGAGAGGATTTGCAAAACCTTCACCCTGGGGTAGGAAGATAGCCCACAGGTCCCCCAGTTTTAACAATGCCAAGTACAACAAGAATATAAATCAATACGAGCTCGGACGCCGCCTCGGTCAACAAGGTCCGCGCCAGACAGTGAGCGACCAGGCTGGACTGTGCGATAAATTAGCTACTGGAAGAAACACAAACAACTCATATAATAACCAGAAACCTTGGATCCAACAAAGTTCGATATATAAATATTTTAATGGAAGAAAGAGCATGAAGATTGGTCAGAGAGAAAAAACAAATAAATTAAACATACTACAACTTAATATTTCAGGCCTCAAAAACAAGAAAACAGAACTAACCAAAATCATGTACAAATACCAGATCCATATTGTCCTACTGCAGGAAACACTACACAAGAACATAGACACACATATAACAGGTTACACCAGCTATCCATGTAAGTGCACCAACAACTGCAGGGGTATAATCACCTACATCAAAAACAATATACAGGGAGATGTAGTTCCACTAAATAATACAGAACTAACAGATGTTCAGAAAGCCACAATTTGGTTTGCATCCAGCAAATATAATATTTATAATGTTTACAACCCACCAGGCACAAATTGTAACATAACAGAACTTGATCAAGTCAACTACCATAGAACTATCTTGGCTGGAGATTTTAATGGACATTCAACACAATGGGGATATTCTAACTCAAATCCCACAGGAAAATACATAGAAGATCTTTGCCAATCAACTAATCTTACAATCATGCAGGACACAGAATCAACACCAACTCTCCTACATAGAGCTCATCTCTCCCTTAGTAGACCTGATCTGACCATTTGCTCTGCTGATCTCATAAGCTACTGCCACATTGAAGTTATTGATGACATAGGCAGTGATCACAGACCCATAGTCACCATAGTAGACACAAAAACAACAAAAATCCAAACAAAACAGAGAACGAGATGGAATTTCAAGAAAGCTGACTGGAAGCTATATCAAGAAAAATCCGACCAACTCCTGAACAATCTGACAGACAACAGCGTAGAAAAATGAAACGAGATGTTCACACAAATAATACTCAACACTGCAGAACAAACTATACCTAAAGGATGTAGAACACAATATCGACCATTTTGGAACACAGAACTGGAGACAGCAGTATCAGAAAGAAAGAAAGCCAGAACAATACTTGAGCAGAACCCAACTTTGAATAATAAAATAAGCTATAACAAGGCTAGTGCTAAGGTCAAACTAGTTACTAAAAAAGCAAAGAAAGAGAAATGGCAAGAAACATGCAGTAAACTCGATCTGCGACATGAAGGAAATAAAGCCTGGAGACTTATGCAACATCTGTCTGGTGATAAAAGAGAACCAAACCCTAAACCAATCAAATTTAATAATGAAATCATCAACTCTAAAAAAAATATAGTTAAAAAATGTAATAGTTACTTTGCTTCAGTCAACAGAGCGAACAAACTTACAGATAGCGATAAAATTCAGCTACATAATTTAAAATTAATTGAAAGAGCCCCAATAACAAATGCTGCAATATTTGAAGAAGATTTTAACATGAGGGAACTAGAAAAGGCATTAAGAAAATTAAAATGTAGAAAATCTCCAGGCCCTGACAAGGTACACAATGAGATGATAAAGCATCTCGGCAAGTCAGGGAAAGAAACATTACTCAGACTGATCAACAAGTCATGGAAAGAAAGCAAAATTCCCAAGATATGGAGAAATGCCTATATAGTGCCATTGCTCAAAAAGAACAAGCCTCCAGATGACCCCGGAAGCTATCGTCCCCTATCCTTAACATCATGCATAGGTAAAATAGCTGAGAGTATGGTCAATAGCAGACTATACTGGTATCTGGAAACCTCTAATACTCTGTGCTACGAACAAGCTGGTTTCAGGGCAGGCAATAACATAGAAGACCAAATCCTCAGGTTAATACAACAGGTCCAAGATGGATTTCAGAAGAGACAACATACTCTAGCCATCCTAGTAGACCTGCAGCAGGCTTATGATAGAGTCTGGCGTAAGGGGCTTTTATTGAAGATGAGAGATGCCGGAATACATGGGAAACTGTACAAATGGGTAAAATATTTCCTAGTTGACAGAACAATACAAACTAAATTAAATGAATCCATTTCAGACAAAGAGGTGCTAGAAGAAGGATTACCACAGGGATCACCACTCAGTTGTACCCTTTTTTTGATATATATCAATGATCTGACCAAAACCTTGATAAATAAAAAAGCTCTATATGCGGACGATCTGGTCATGTGGAGTACTAACGAAAATATTAGAACAGCTGAAGCACAACTAAACAAAGACCTGAGACACCTAGAAGAATACTGTAATACCTGGAAAATAAAAATAAATGTACAGAAAACAGTATATACAGTATTTACTAGAAGTAACAAAATAGCTAAGGCAAACATCAAACTCAATCTCCAACACAATAGTCTTCAAAAAGAGGTACACCCTACATACTTAGGAATACAACTAGACCGGCAACTGAACCTGAAGAAACACGTAGAGAATCTCGCTAAGAAAGCAACACAAAGACTTCAACTAATGAAAAGGCTTTCCAGCACCTTATGGGGAGCAGATAAAGAAACACTTAGAAATCTCTATCTGGGATATGTTCGCTCTGTTTTGGATCATGGTAGCTCGCTCCTAGTGACATGCAGCAAAACAACTAACATGGCACTGGACAAGATACAAAATAATGCATTACGACTCATGAGCGGTGCAATGAGGTCCACTCCAGTTGCAGCCTGCGAAATCCACTGCAATGTGGAACCTTTAGAGTTGAGGAGAAACAAAGCCGCTATGGTTCTCTATGAAAGACAAAAAAGAATGTAGAAGGAACACCCTAACAGAAAATTAGTAGATACATGGACTCCAAAACAAAGAATTAAACAGGTGTCAGTATTACAACATGTTAGAAATATACAAAAGAAATTCCATCTACCTGAAAAACGACTACAAACATCAAGAGTCATCAAAGAAATGCCACCAAGTACGAATTATAAAAAACCTGAAATAAATGTAGAGATATGTAACAGAACAGGTAAAAAAGCAGACCCAGTATCAGTAACACTAGCAGCAAGGAAAACAATAGATACTTATCCAGAGGATTGGATACATATATACACAGATGGTGCAGCCACTAACGCTACTTCAAAAGCTGGATATGGAATACTAATACATTATCCAGATGGAACAGCAGAAGAAATTTGTGGCCCTTGTGGTGAAGTCTGTAACAATTATGAAGCAGAAATAACAGCTATTGAAACAGCAATTTATCATTTAAATACGATTTTCGATACCACACCATCAAAGAAAAACACAGTTATATTTACGGATTCCAAATCGGCTCTGCAAGCACTGGAAAACAACACGAACAAAACAGAACTCACACAGCTTATCATAGACACAGACAAACTCATTGAAACACATAACATAAGATTGGTAATGCAATGGATCCCAGGACACTCAATAAGAGAGGATCCAAACAGACACAGATACATACATCCATCACACTGGACACAGCCAAACAAGTCATAAAATCCAACAGTAAGGAGGAGTGGCTGAATGGATGGGCCTTAGGGAAAACAGGGAGAGAGCTTTTTAAATATATGGCAAGACCAAATCCACAAGACAACATCAACAACCTAACAAGAAGAGACCAAACCACCATCTTCAGACAGAGAACAGGACATGTTATGCTAAATAACCACATTAATAGAATACAACAAAACCATACCCCAGTATGTCCACTCTGTAATCACCCACAAGAAACTGTAGAACACCACCTGTTTCAATGTCCAGAGCTCACTGACATTAGAACAACAATACTTCCTCAAAGACACTCCAAATGGAATACTCTGTACGGAACAACAGCAGAACTTAAAAATACCTGCAGATATTATTACATGGCATTGGGCCGAAGGGCATCAGCTCAAAGGTTACTGGATCCATAACAACAACAACAACAACAAATCAAAAAGATGTTAAAGATACTTATACAATACAAGTAAAGAACACATACCAGAAGCTGCTAGAAGAAGGAATTGAGCAATAGGGAAGAGATAATCCTGATGAAAAAGTCACAACCAAATGGCAGTGCATAAAGAAAAGCATACAAGAAATTTGTGACACTTTACCCAAAAAAAAAAAAAAGAACAAAAAACACAAATGGATAACTAACACCATCTTAGAAAAAAAAGGAAAAAAGGAGACAAATGAAAAACACTGTCCAATACAATAAAATAGATAATGAAATATGCAAAATGTGCAAAAAGGCAAAAGAAGACTGGCTCAGCCAAAAATGTATAGAAATCGAGACTATGGAAAGCAAACAAAACTTAAGAGGTATGCACAAAGAAATAAAGAGAATGACTAATAAAAATAAAAAAGCCACAGAAAGCGGATGCATTGCAGACAAAACAGGAAAAATGCTAACAGACAATAAAGATATAATAGATAGATGGCAGAAATATATAACAGAATTATTTCATGGTCAAAGGGACAGTGTTACAGGCAGTGTTAAAGACAACTTTACATTTACAAATTTTAGTAATTGAAATAAGTAGAAAAAAGCAAAAGATGAATAGAGCAGGCCAGATATATGGTACCCTATCAAAGATGACCATAGATCATTTAAAGAGATGAACAGAGCAGGTCAGATATGGGGTACCCTATAAAAGATTACCACCAATTATAAAATGTTCATCAGGCTATAAAATCTGAGGGGGAAAAAGCAATATAAACAATGAAAAAGGGAAAAACAGCAGGACCTGACAGCATACAGATAGAGATGATATAGGCGGCACTAGAAGATTTCGGCATTTAAGTGATTGCAGACATATGCAATGACATATACCATACAGACCACATACCAAATAAACTAAAAACATCAACTTTCATTGCATTGCCTAAAAGGAATGGTGCAGTTGAATACAGTGATTTTAGAACAATAAGCATAATGAGCCATTTTACAAAAATCTTGCTAAAAGTTATACAAGGAAGGATTCAGAATAAAATCAATACTGAATTAGATGAGCAGCAATTTGGATTTAGGAAAAATCCTGAAACAAAAGAAGCCATATTCTGCATGAGAACATTAATCGAAAAGTACATAGAAGTAAAGGGAGCCACGATAGCTCAGTGGTTAGTGAACTGGACTACAAAGGACAAGGGGTAGGGTTCGATCCCAACCGACGGCTTCTGGGTTCACCCAGCCTTAAATGGGTACCGGATTTTTTTCTGGGAAAGTAAAGCAGCACGGGCGTAATACCGACCACATTACTCCAAAAATCATGTGCTGAAGGTCTGTAAAATTTATGGTTACTAGCACCATATTTTCCCTATACACCACTTGGCGTGACGGGGGTACTTTACTTTTTTTTACTACACAGAAGTAAACAAACCAATATATGCTTGCTTCATAGACTACACCAAAGCTTTTGATAGAATGCACCATAAACAACTGATAGAATGCACCATAAACAACTTATAGAATGCCTAAAAGAGATACATCTGATAACATGGACATACAACTAATATGTAATTTATACTGGGTGCAAACAGTAATAATAAAATATAACAAAGAGAACTCTACACCCATTGATATAAAAAGAGGAGTAAGACAGTGAAGAATCCTATCACCAAGCATGTTCAATCTATACACTGAGCAAATCTTTAAAAACATCACAGAGATGCCAGGTCTAAACATGAATGGAAAGATAATCAATAACCTAAGATAAGCTGATGATTTGCTCAGGCAAAAGCAGCTTTCCAAAAATGAGGAAGATAATATGCAATCCAAATTTGACAATAGAAACAAGAAAAAGAGTTCTTAAATGTTATGTAGAGTCAGTCTTAACATATGGATGTGAAACATGGACAATAGGACAACAAAAGAATGTTGAGAATACCATGGACAGCTAAGAAGAGTAATGAAAACGTTGTGAAAGAGGCCAAAGCAAAACGAGAGCTAATTTCCAATATTAGGAAGAAACGATCATCATTATTTGGCCATGTAATGAGAAGTGAACAACTGGAATATATTGTAACAACTAAGAAAATTGAGGGACGAAGAGATAGAGGAAAGCAAAGAGAAAAAATACCAGACAGCTTAAGAGAATGGCTTGGCAGAAGGTCAACAACAGAAATGATAAATAACTGTCGTGATCGAAAGTTGTGGAGAGACATGATCACCTACGCCAGCAGGCCCGGTACTTGATGATGATGATGATACTGTACTACTAGCAGAAAATCCTAAAAATCTACAACAATTACTTAATGAAATAAACATGACAAGCAAAAAATATGGACTAGATATGAATATCAAAAAGACTAAACTATGATCATAAACAAAGAAAATACTCAAAACTCACAAGTGGATATCAAAACTGAAGGAATAGACCTGGAGACAGTTCAGAACTACAACTACCTTGGACATACTATAACCAGTGATGGAAAATGTAAAACTGAAATAAACAAAAGAATAGGAATGGCAAAAAGTAATTTTAATGTCATGAAAAATATACTAACATCAAAACAAATAACACCAGGGCTAAAACTAAGAATAGCAAAATGTTATATCTTCTCAACATTCCTATATGATGCAGAAACATCGACATTAGACAAGAAAACAGTACAGAGAATTGAAACCTTTGAAATGTGGATATATAGAAGAATAGGTAGAATTGGATGGATAGAAAAGAAAACGATGAAGTTTTAAAACAACTAAAAATAAAAAAGAGAACTACTAAGCACAATTCAAACTAGACAAATGTGATTTTTGGGCCATGTTAAAAGACACAACAGCCTACTAAAAGTAATCTTGGAGAAGAAAATACAGGGTAAAAGAGGCAGAGGCAGACCAAGACTAACATGGACGAGTAACATAAAAAGATGAACAAATCAGCCTATGACAACCTGCACCATCAAAGTAAGAGACAGAGCAGAATGGCACTCCATGGTACCCACCTTCATTGTGTAGATGGTACTTGATGATGATGATAATTACAAAACAATATGTAGAAATATAAATTGAATGAAATTAATTGCAGAGAAAGGCAATCTCAAACATCAGCTTAAGTACTTAGAGAAATGACAGAAAGTACGAAACCAAGATCTTGAGAGGTGGCAGCATTAGAACAGCTGCCAGTGAATGCAATGTAAATATTATACAGAAGCTATGAAGGTATGACATTTTAGAGCTATGTTGACAGTGAAATGAAACTCTGTCCCCTCTTCACATAGCAACAACCATAGCAGGCAATACAACCTTTCACAAGTATCTCAAGAATTGTCCTAGAGGAGCTCTAAGCCACAATCACCACACTATATTTTATTTACAAACACATTAGGGGCCACCACAAAAATAGTTTTGTTCACTTTTCCTGCAAAATTCACTAACTCTTAAAGCAACAATAGAGAGGTTGGTCCAAAAGAAACATTAAAATGGAGGCAACAAAAAAATGGTTACTTTACAATGTTGTGTAGGTAAAAATACATAATAGAACCACAAATTTATCACTACATTTCCTCTTTGTTTGTTTAGAGAAGGCAAATTTCCAGGGGTGATGAGCAATTTTTTTTCTTGAAAGGGGGTGGTGGGTCAAAAAGGCTTGGGAACCACTGGTGTAGATGATGGAATCCTGAGGTGATAACAATAACATTACAGGCAGTGTTAAAGACAACTTTACATTTACAAATTTTAGCAAATGAAATAAGTAGAAAAAATAAAAAAATGAACAGAGCAGGTCAGATATGGGTACCCTATAAAAGATGACCACAGATCATATAAAGTGAACAAACTTTGTTGCTGACCTTCAAGATTCCAGAAGGTGCACTGGCAACTGACTGCACTGTTGGTCTATGATAGATAAAAGAAGAAGAAACTACAGAATGGAGTCAAACTACCATGGCTGTACCCATCCCAATCTCAGATTGTGCAAACATCCTGCCCTTGTTTATCCCTGGAAGAAGGAGGTTGTTGCCAGACACAAATCATGGCTTGGTTATGATGAAGAAATGACATCAATGCACTCCTGGCAAACCAATAAGTGCTAAAGTAGTAGACAACAAAAGTTTTGCAAATAACACCCATAGAGGTCAATTGCTGTACATCGCCTTCGTGGACTTTTAATGAGCATTTGATAATGTAGTCAGAGATGTAATGTGGAGACTGATGTTACATTATGAGATTCCACACAAACTCAACACAATCAAAAGTAACTCAACAATTGTATGAAAACTCTACATGCTTGGTTGTCCATTCTGGGAAGCTCATAGACCCCATCACAACACAAACAGGAGTCCATCAAGAATGTCTTCTTTCACCAATAATTCTTCTTCTGCCGATAGATTGGATCATGAAGAGCTCAGGCAACAATACTGGTATCCAGTGGACTCTCTATGGACAGTTAGGATCTAGACCTCATTAATGCTGTCCAATAAACAACATGCAGAAAGTAAACTAAATAGAATCTCAGAAGAGGTCATGAGAACCAGTCAAATCAACTTAGACAATACAGAATTAATGAAAATCAACAGCAAACAAAAGATGCCAATCCTACTTCAAGAAATAAACATCGAAGAAACAGGAAAGTTGACCAATTTAGGCTGTTCAGTTAGCAACAAGCTGTAAAAGAACTAAAGAAATAGAAAATAAATTGGGTGCATTTGAAAACAAATGTTTCATGAAAATACTTTGGGCATACCTTAGAATGAATTCAACACAGAAATAGGAAAGTTGGCATGTTCAAGTCGACCTGGAGAGATAAGGGCATGATAAAGATGTTGATGCTGCTCATGAATCTGTAGCCCTTTGCAACTGCCAGATCCTCAAGTCAGTCAAGAGGGATGTACCTAAATTCAGAAGAGTTATGAGAACAGGGGACCAGTTTATCCTTTCACACTGCGGGATTTGCTGGGGAGAAGATCTGAGCACTTATACAACAATAACAATAAATCAATGACACACATGGAGAAGAACTGTTGAGATAGAAGCAAAAGCTGCAGGAAGGATGAAAGTTCTGTTGGAGAAGATATTACAAGACCAGTTCTGTTGGAGAAGATATTACAAGACCAGTTCTGTGGAGAAGATATTACAAGACCAGTTCTGTTGGTGAAGATATTACAAGACCAGTTCTGTTGATGAAGAATTACAGGACCAGTTCTGTTGGAGAAGATATTACAAGACCAGTTCTGTTGGAGAAGATATTACAAGACCAGTTCTGTTGATGAAGAATTACAGGACCAGTTCTGTTGGAGAAGATATTACAAGACCAGTTCTGTTGGCAGAGTGTGGTTGCAGCCGTTTGCTCCATAAGAGCTGCAAGGCGTGTATCAGTCCTCCATTGTGGTTATGTAACATCGATGTATAAATGAAAAGTGAGAAAAATGTAGAACTTTAGCAAGGCGTTGGATGATCTAGAGGCAAGATATTGGTTTCTGGATGAGTAGGTCTGAGTTCAAATTTCACCACTGCACATTACATTTTCAAAATCCTAATTCATGGTTTCTTCAGGCTTTACTTACCCTTGGTCTCCATGTAGTAAGATACAATATCTAGTTCTCTTGGATAACTACAAAAAAAGAGGAGGTCCAATATACATTGTGAGCACACTAAAGAACACTTGGAAGTTGGAAACAAAAAGAGGAGGTCACATACACATTGTGAGCACACTAAAGAACACTTGGTAGTTGGAAACAAAAAGAGGAGGGTCCCATACACATTGTGAGCACACTAAAGAACACTTGGTAGTTGGAAACAAAAAGAGGAGGTCACATACACATTGTGAGCACACTAAAGAACACTTGGTAGTTGGAAACAAAAGAGGAGGGTCCCATACACATTGTGAGCACACTAAAGAACACTTGGAAGTTGGAAACAAAAAGAGGAGGCAAAAAACGGTCACTACCAGAGCAAAATCAAATAGAAAAATAATGCACCAAAAATATCAAACTCTCAATTATAAAAAATTAGAGTACTTTTGAAATAGGAGAATATGTGCCTGTATGGCGAGAGACATCTGAGCACATGACTGCCGATGTGAAAGTTGGAAAAAATTATACTCATGCAAAATTTAGACCTTTAGAACTTTGTTTAAGATACAAAGCTGATGTATGCACACACATACACACACAAAAAAACAAATAAGGTGAATCAATAATGAGTGACAGGCCTCTTTCCTTTCCCACTCTTACCTTTAGAGTAGATCAGTTTGTTAACACTGTAGGGCAGAAAATAAATGCAGAGAAAACTAAAATTATGAGGATAAATGCCAAAAAAGCAAAGAAAGTTACATGCAGGGGAATGGGATTAGAAGAAGTGGATCACTTAAATACCTGGGAAGCTAAATCTCACCAAATAGCAACACTGAGATAAAGATATATCTACAAGAATAAGCATGTCAGTCCAGGCATTCAATAGACTTAAAACCATTTGGCCTTCAACCAGTCTCCATCTCAGCACCAAGCTTAGAATTGACAAGTCAAATGTGCAATCCATACTCCTATATGTAGCAGAAATGTGGAGAACAAACCATAAAATAGAAAGTAGACTAAGAGGAATTGAAGGTCACTGTCTTATGAAGACTCTAAACATCCGTTGGGATCAACAAATTATAAACGAAGAAGTCGCCAGAAGATCAAGCTTTAACAACATCAATCAAGAAGTGAAAGGAAGACATCGAAAATGGCCAAGCCACATTCTACGAACGGAGCGAACCAGGAATCCGCACCTAGCATTAATATGGGCACCACCTGGCAAACAAAGAAGAGGGCGACCTTTGGAGATATGACAATGAACCATACATGATGAAATGAAAGAGGCTGGCAGGTCCTGGTGAGAGTTGTCCATGCTTGCTCAAGACCAAATTGGGTGGAGATCTTTAGTGCGTGCCCTATTATCCAACCGGAGTTCAGAGGATTAAATAGAAGAATACATAGGCAGAGTTTATTGTGTTGCTACATAGGTGAAGAGACATTGGCTGCGATCTCTGACTAGTACAGTCACTGCCAAGAAGGAAAGGAATGGCAAACTACCTTCTTATATTGCCTAGAATAATCATGTTAAAACACTACACGAAGATCTGCTAAAATCTATCTTTGCAGCCATACCGAAGAAGTCAGGTGCCACTGATTGTGAGGACCATCGCACTATTAGCTTCATGAGCCATGTGACGAAAATATGACTAAGAATCATCATGAGACGTGTTAGGAACAAAATAAAACCAGAAATAAGTGAGGAACAATGTGAATTTGTGGAAGGAAAGGGCACCAGTAATACAATATACATCTTAAGAACATTGATAGAAAGATCTATATATGTGCTTTACAGACTACACAAAAGCATGTGGAAATAATCAATATGCTGGAGAAATTAATCATTGATGGCAAGGATCTGCAAATCATAAAAGACATGTACTGGTAACAAAACAGCAGCCATATGAATTAGCAACCAATCAGGACAATTCCAATATATAAAACAAGGAGTCAGATAAGGTTGTGTTCTGTCGCCGGATTAGATTTCACTTTACAGCGAACATATTATGAGATTAATGATAGACAAAAAAGGAATTGAAGTCAACGCTCACAACATAAATAATTTGCTATATGCGGATGACACAGTCTTAAAAGCAGAGACAGAGAATGAACTACAAGAAATGATAGTCATAATAGTAAAAGAAAGCAACAAAAAGGTCTCGGTCTGAATAGTAAGAAACAGAAATAATTTCCTATAGAAGAAACATTCATCGCCATCATGCAGCATAAAAATAAACAGGACAAATCTGAAACAAGTGCAATGCGTCAAAGGACACAATAATAACATCAGATGGAAGATGCACCACAGAAATAAAAGCAGAATAGTTCAGGCCAAAAAGCATTCAGAAAATGAAAAATATCTTATGCAACAAATCTATATCGATAGAAATGAAAAAGAGAGTACATCGGTGCTATATAGAACCAATTCTGACCTATGGAAGTGAATCATGGACAGTAGACAAACAAATGAAAAGACGATTAGAGGCCACAGAGATGGGATTTCTCAGAAGAATGTTGAAAGTTCCCTGGACAGCTAAAAAGACCAATGAAGAAATTCTCAAAGAGGCCAACACAAAAAGGGAACTCCTAAAAAACATCAGAAAGAAATAATCAACATTTTTCGGGCACATCATGAGAAGAGGAAAGTTGGAATACTAGGTTACAATTGGCAAAATAAAAGAAAAGAGAAATCATGGATGACAAAGAGAGAAAATACTGGATGCTTCATGTCATGGCATGGAAAACAGTCAACAACAAAACTGATACGATGCATTGTAGATAGAAGATTGTGGAAGGACATGATCACCTACGCCAACCAGTATGGCACATGATGATGATGATAGTATGGCACATGATGATGATGATGATACAGGCGAGCTTATTGTGTTGCCATATAGATGAGATAATTGTGTTACCATATAGGCAATCTTATTGTGTTGCTATATCATCATCAAGTACCAGGCCTAGTGGCGTAGGTGATCATGTCTCTCCACAACTTTCGATCTCGGCAGCTATTTATCATTTCTGTTGTTGACTTTCTGCAAGCCATTCTCTTAAGCTGTCTGTTATTTTTTCTCTTTGCTTCCCTCTATCTCTTCGTCCCTCAATTTTTCCAGTTGTTACAATATATTCAAGTTGTTCTCTTCTCATTACATGGCCAAAAAATGATGATTGTCTCTTCCTAACATTGGAAATTAGCTCTCTTTTTGCTTTGACCTTTCTCAGAACCTCTTCATTACTCTTCTTAGCTGTCCATGGTATTCTCAACATTCTTCTGTAAAACCACATTTCTACAGACTCCAGTGATTTTCTTGTCTGTTGTCCTATTGTCCATGATTCGCATCTGTATGTTAAGACTGGCTCTACGTAACATTTTGTGGTGATTCATGATTATACAAAGAAATTACGACGGTGGTTTTCTGTTGCCTTCCGTTGGTTTATTTATGGTTGACTCCGCTAGCCTTTGACTAAAAAGTCTCACCCACAAGACAGTGGGGTTGTTTTACGTCGGGGTACCCTCCCTTAACCTTTTACTCTCCCGAGCTTACCTGCAAGGCAGCAGGGCAGCCACAGGTTGTACTGTTTACTGCATACATTGTGTTGCTATATAGGCAGAGTTTATTGTTTTGCTATATAGGCAGAGTTTATTGTTTTGCTATATAGGCAGAGTTTATTGCTTTATAGAAAAATTTGTTGACAGATAGGGGAGTGTGTTGATGAACAGTAAAGTTGTTGATGCATAATTGTTTGTGTTGAAGTACTGGCATAATTTGTTGTGGTGATGTACTGGCATTATTTGTTATGGTGATGTAAAAAAAAAAGTAAAGTACCCCCGTCATGCCAAGTGGTGTATAGGGAATATGGTGTTAGTGACCATAAATTTTACAGACCTTCGGCACATGATTTTTGGGGTAATGTAGTCGGTATTACGCCTGTGCCACTTTACTTTCCCAGAAAAAATCCGGTAACCATTAAAGGCTGGGTGAACGGAAGCCGTCGGTTGGGGTCGAACCCTACCTCTTTTCCTTTGTAGTCCAATTCAATTACCACTGAGCTATCACAGCTCCCGTTATGGTGATGTACTGGCATAATTTGTTGTGATGTACTGGCATAATTTGTTGTGATGTAACTGGCATAATTTATTGTGGTGATGTACTGGCATTATTTGCTGTGGTGATGTACTGGCATTATTTGTTGTGGTTATATACTGGCATTATCTGTTATGGTGATGTACTGGCATAATTTGTTGTGGCGATGTACTGGCATGATTTTTGTGATGTACTGGCATAATTTGTTGTGATGTACTGACATTATTTGTTGTAGTGATGTACTGGCATAATCTGTAGTGGTGATGTACTGGCATAATTTGTTGTCGTGATGTACTGGCATTATTTGTTATGGTGATGTACTGGCATAATTTGTTGGTGATGTACTGGCTTAATTTGTTGTGGTGATGTACTGGCATAATTTTTTGTGATGTACTGGCATAATTTCTTGTGGTGATGTACTGGCATTATTTGTTATGGTGATGTACTGGCATAATTTGTTGGTGATTTACTGGCATAATTTGTTGTGGTGATGTACTGGCATAATTTTTTGTGATCTACTGCATAATTTCTTGTGGTGATGTACTGACATTATTTGTTGTGGTGATGTACTGGCATAATTTGTTGTGGTGATGTACTGGCATAATTTGTTATGGTGATGTACTGGCATAATTTGTTGGTGATGTACTGGCATAATTTGTTGTGGTGATGTATTGGCATAATTTGTTGTGGTGATGTCTTCATCTTCTACCTTTTCAGCCCCCTGTGGAGCATAGATATTGAACAAACACTTCCAAGTCATTCTGTTTCTTGCCATTTTTTAAGATCATTCCATGTCTTCTCCATCATCTTCATCTATGCTTCCATATGTCTTCTCCAAGAATATCTTGGTCTTCCTTCCTCTTTGTCTTTTTCCTTTGAGGTTCCAAAAAAGGGCCTGTTGTGTAATACTCTCAGTTGGCTTTCGCAGTGCGTGTCCTATCCAGCACCATTGTCTTCGCTGTTATCTCTTTATCCACAGGTATTTGACTGGTACATTTCCATCCTTTTATTTGTGGTGATGTTCTGGCATAATTTGTTGTGGTGATGTACTGGCATAATTTATATGTATCATATATGTGTCGTTATCTTTATCTATGTGTCATATAAGGGCAGAGTTTTTAGATTTTTAGCAACCTGCAGTTCAGATGTCAAACCCACTATCATCCATCATCTTTTATTTTGCAGACATAAAATGCGTGTACCACAATTATATTGTACAATTTATGATGGCTTCTAACAATCTGGTCTCTCTTTATGCTGAATGAAATTAAACACAAGTTCTCATCCATGGAACAATAAGATGGCACAGTACCCTCAACCAGAACCTGATTTTATTATAAGTTTCACACTAAAGTTGAAATGAACATAGTTTGTAAAGCTTGATGCACACATTTAATTTGCTCCATTAAAACCTGAACTTAAACCAGGATGTGAAGTATACCAAAGCAAGATGAGTCACCCGTGTTTACCATTAAGTCTCTATGTTGGGAGGCCATGACTCATGTTTAAGTCTGTCACTGAAGTCTTTCACAGTAACACATTAAAGAGCCTTCTGGAACGTGTTAAATTGCAATAGACATTCTACAATGAATAGGCTGATTTTGTATGATTATAGCATGAATACGTGACACTTGGATAATATGAGGCTGTCTCTAAATTCTGTAATTATTGGATAAACTAGCAAACATAATTTTATTGAATGAGATGTCAAGAGAAAGATATTTACTAAGATACGGTCGTAATGTATAGAGAACTTTCATGGACATTAAAAAGTTCCAAGGGCAACTCAAAACATTACATGCAATTTCTACCCTGATATATGTTGGTCAATGTTCAATCATAAAACAAAGCTTATATTAATATTTTACACTATTTATTTGTCAATTGTTATATTTTATTGAGGGAGGGGAAGGGATAATTACAAGGCCAGAGAATGGATGACTTGGGTCCCTGTGAACTGCACTAACAACAAAAAGTCTTTATCATGTTTTGTTTGCTGTGTCAACTATATACAATATAGTTGGAAGCATTGTTTAGCACTTCTGTGTAGATAAGATCTCTACAGTTTTCAGAAAAAAAGAAACATTATATGGTGATAGAGATGAGAGATTGGTAAAGGTCAGACACTGCAGTTTACAAATGAAATCATAAAATATTCTTTTACTTAGATCCCATTACACAATTTTTAAAAATGAAGAAATTTTTTCCATAAGATCAACAAAACATACACTATTACTTACTGAGAGGAGGACTCCTAAGTTGTCCATTGGCAGCAGGAGTAGATGTTGCTTGTGGTTTCTGCTGGCTAATTGATGTGTCGAGGTTGTCGCTTATGACAAGTGGAGTCAATGGTTCCAGTTCCCGTTGCTCAAGCCTAACTGGCGACTGCTGGCTGCTAATTATAGCTTCTTGAACTGGTGGCTCTTGTTCCTGTTTCTTAGTTTTAGAGCTGGACTTTTCAGTTCTAGATGTTTGACTGGAAGACATTTCTTCATGAAGGTTCTCCTTGTCAGATGAGGACCTTCTGGGCTCTATATCAGATTCCCGCTTTTCTGATGCTTCTTTCAAACCAGATGATGCTCCTTTTGACCCATGTGCACTTTCACTTCGTTTGGCAGATGTACTCTTTGGTGATCTCTTTGGTAGTGGAGAATCTCGACTACCATCTCCTTCTCCAGAAGGATCTCTGGTATGTTTGCCTGGTTTTGTCCCTGAATAAAGACATTTTTAAACATGTTTTCACATTTTAATTGTTACATTATATTATTTATAAAAGCCTAAGTAATATCCAAAAGAGAATGATACCAAAATAAAGATAACAAGAAGCAAAAGAAGCTTCCATTGCTCTAAAAAACAGGGAAATCCAAAGAAATTAAGTTAAATACAAAAATTGTAATTGTCAACTTCAATGTTAAATCAGTCCCATTTTAGAGTGTAAATATATAGAGTGCACTATAGAGTATCACTAAGGTACAGACTTTCATTAATAAATGCACATAATAAAAGGATGAAAATGGAAAAAAAAAAAAGAAAATTACTAACTTAGAACTATAGGAAAGTACCAGACAAGCACCAGTTGACAAAGCCATGCAAATAAGATGATGACACTAGATAGGACACACACTGTGGATGTCAACTGAGAGTATTACATTTTGTTTTGGCAGTTTGGACAGTGTTTGTTGAAGACCTATAAGTTGAAAGAAAAAAGAAGTAATATCTGTCAAGATTAACAGCAAACATTAGCACACAAAATTGTCAGACTTTGTTCACAACAAACCATACTAAACATGTCTATGAGCCACATACAAAACTACAATACTATCAATAACTAATAAAAAAGTAAAGTAAAGAGCCACATCACGCCAAGTGGCATATAGGGAATATGGTGTTAGTGACCATAAGTTTTACAGACCTTCGGCGCATGATTTTTGGGGTAATGTGGTCGGTATTACGCCCATGTCGCTTTACTTTCCATGAAAAAATCCAGTATTGAGGCTGGGTGTACCTAGAAGCCATCAATCAGGATAGAACCCGACCTCTTGTCCTTTGAAGGTCCAGTTCACTAACAAGTGAGCTTGCCTGTAGAGTAGCCGCCCTGGTTCATGCGGCCTACCAATAACTAATGCAATGAACTCATTTTTATTAAAATAATCATCAGCAGCTTGTGTACAGCACTATATTATACAAAGGGTCAGCTTAGTACGTTTTATTCAATTTAAGCCTGTGTTCTTTTAAAGGTTTTATTCTGCAGCCTAAGCAGTTCCATTTCCTGTTGAAAATGAACAATGGCTATCAATTTAACAGAACTTAATCTCTTGTTCTAACTTACCTTCCTGAAAACACACTGATTAACAGCACTGTGTACTCAAGTATGTGTTACATATTAAAACAAATGACAAGCAGGAGTGATGTACAATAGAATAAGCTGCAAGACAAGTTCATGAATAAAACCAGTCTGACATCATCTGACTGTTTCTTTCAAGGCAGCATGACCACCTTGGTGCTATCCCTGCAGCCGGTGTCTGGAACACATGGCTCAGCAGTCTAATCAATACTTGTGATGTGGATCAATACTCCTGGCTAGCACAGGGTGGCGTGAGTGCAACTCCCAGACATTACAACTCATGTACACACCCGCTATTTTCAACCTCCCCAGTTGATATTGATTGCATCAATTATTTTCAGTGGTTTATTCCCTCATGAGAATTTTAGCAAATGAAATTCTTTTGACCATTTTTTTTTTCCAAATGCACGTAGAGTAGAGTGACAGCATCATGCATGCATCTAGAAACATTGCCCCAATGTCACACAAAGAGTGTTCCACATATCAGTGCATGGAGGACAAAAACTGTTTCCTAGCATTAAAAAGTGCTGAACTTGACAAGTGATGGATAGTCATCACTTTTATATGGATGTGTATCGGCTGGTGATCTATGGTTGGATTCTGTACAAGTGGGTATTAAGTAATACATGGAGGATTGTACATATGGATTCTCTGAATGTTTCAAACTGTTTCTCTAGTCCTCATTATCTCTCTCCTATTTTATTTGCTACATAGTGATTTTACCTAATTTAATCTCTGTTTTCCTACATAGTAATTTTACCTAATTTAATCTCTGTTTTCCTACATAGTAATTTTACCTAATTTAATCTCTGTTTTCCTAATGTAGTCATTATGTCTCTCTATAATTTGTGTACCATAATACCTGATTGACTTCAGCATACCAATTACTAAGCATACAAAATGTCTGATGTTTTTGGATGAATTACAGGTCAATGGTACATTATTTTGTTAATCTGTCTCATTCAATCTCTCTTGTCTTTTAGCTACAATTTTATAGGTGTGTTCTACAACCTTCTGTTCTTCTTTCAATTTGAACTCTTCCACTTTAACTTCTACACAAGCTATTCCTTAACCTTCTCCACTAGTTATTCCTTAAAATTCTCCAATAGCTATTCCTTGACATTCTCCACAAGTTATCCTTAAAATTCTCCACTAGCTATTCCTTAACCTTCTCCACAAGCTATTCCTTAACCTTCTCCACAAGCTATTCCTTAACCTTCTCCACAAGCTATTCCTTAACCTTCTCCACAAGCTATTCCTTAACCTTCTCCACAAGCTATTCCTTAACCTTCTCCACAAGGTATTCCTTAACCTTCTCCACAAGGTATTCCTTAACCTTCTCCACAAGGTATTGCTTAACCTTCTCCACAAGGTATTGCTTAACCTTCTCCACAAGCTATTCCTTAACCTTCTCCACAAGGTATTCCTTAACCTTCACCACAAGATATTGCTTAACCTTCTCCACAAGCTATTCCTTAAAATTCTCCACAAGCTATTACTTAACCTTCTCCACAAGATATTACTTAACCTTCTCCACAAGCTATTCCTTAACCTTCTCCACAAGCTATTCCTTAACCTTCTCCACAAGGTATTCCTTAACCTTCTCCACAAGGTATTCCTTAACCTTCTCCACAAGGTATTGCTTAACCTTCTCCACAAGGTATTGCTTAACCTTCTCCACAAGCTATTCCTTAACCTTCTCCACAAGGTATTCCTTAACCTTCACCACAAGATATTGCTTAACCTTCTCCACAAGCTATTCCTTAAAATTCTCCACAAGCTATTACTTAACTTCTCCGCAAGATATTACTTAACCTTCTCCACAAGATATTACTTAACCTTCTCCACAAGGTATTCCTTAACCTTCTCCACAAGGTATTCCTTAACCTTCTCCACAAGCTATTCCTTAACCTTCTCCACAAGATATTACTTAACCTTCTCCACAAGCTATTACTTAACCTTCTCCACAAGCTATTACTTAACCTTCTCCACAAGTTATTCCTTAACCTCTCCACAAGCTATTCCTTAACCTTCTCCACAAGCTATTACATAACCTTCTCCACAAGATATTACTTAACCTTCTCCACAAGATATTACTTAACCTTTCTCCACAAGATATTACTTAACCTTCTCCACAAGATATTACTTAACCTTCTCCACAAGATATTACTTAACCTTCTCCACAAGATATTACTTAACCTTCTCCACAAGATATTACTTAACCTTCTCCACAAGCTATTCCTTAACCTTCTCCACAAGATATTACTTAACCTTCTCCACAAGCTATTACTTAATCTTCTCCACAAGATATTACTTAACCTTCTCCACAAGATATTACTTAACCTTCTCCACAAGCTATTACTTAATCTTCTCCACAAGCTATTACTTAACCTTCTCCACAAGCTATTCCTTAGCCTTCTCCAATACCTATTCCTTAGCCTTCTCCAATACCTATTCCTTAACCTTCTCCAATACCTATTCTTTAATCTTATCCACTCACTATCCTTTGACCTTCTCCACTAGCTATTTCTTAACTTTCTCAATTGGCCATCCATTGAAATTCACCACTAGCCATTCCCTAACCTTCTCCACCAGATGATCCTTAACCTCCACTAGCCATTCCTTAACCTTCTGTACCAGCAATCCTTTTACTTTCTCAACTATCTATTCCTTAAGCTTCTCCACTAGTTATTCCTTAAATTCTCCCCTAGTTAACCATCTCCACTAGTTATCCACTGACTTTCTCCACTAGCTATTTCTTTACTTTCTCCCTGTACTATTTCTTTACTTTCTCCACTAGCTATTCTTTGACTTTCCCACTAGCTATTCCTAGACCTTCTCCAGTGGCTATCTTTTAACCTTTGTCACTAGCTATTCCTAGACCTTCTCTAGTGGCTATCTTTTAACCTTTATCACTAGCTATTCCTAGATCTTCTCCAGTGGCTATCTTTTAACCTTTGTCACTAGCTATTCCTAGATCTTCTCCAGTGGCTATCTTTTAACCTTTGTCACCAGCTATTCCTAGATCTTCTCCAGTGGCTATCTTTTAACCTTTGTCACTAGCTATTCCTAGATCTTCTCCAGTGGCTATCTTTTAATCTTTGTCACTAGCTATTCTTAGACCTTCTCCCGAAGCCTGGTATGCTTGTTATGCAGATATTTCTCAATGATCCTGGAATACCTCCATTTAATTTTCATGACCTCCCTCGTGTCTTTTTTTCAATGGATATAACATTTTTCTCTGTAATCCATTCAACACAAAATTGTCAAGGAATCCCCAGTGCATGTTCTGGGCAAGTAATGGTCCACTACATCTCTTTAGCTTGAACAAAATTATAACAGTGACCTTATGAAACAACCTGGTCACAGGAAATCAGCTATTTGTCACACACCAAAATAAAAGTTGAAAACACTGCGCCTGTGATGTTAACTGTTGCAACAGTAGTTGTAGCCTCCATCAATCACTGTTGACTATGGATTTTTCAGCACCCTAGAAATGTTTTTTTTTTTTTCTTTCGCCATGTATTCTCTTTTTCTATGAATCTGTCTGCTTCTTACTTGAATTTGAGCTTTAGAGTATGTTTCCAAAGATTGTGGTATGCTGCTATTTCTTCCCAGGCTGCAGGGTTTATATTCAGAGTCTTCATGTCACATTTGCACATGTCTATCAAACAGATTTTTTGGTGCCCCATAGTTCTCTTGCCATCTGCTAGTTGTCTATAGAACATATCTTTTGGTACGCGGCCATCTTTCATACCATGTAAGTTGCTAAGCCAGCGTAACCTATGTTGTTTTGAGGAGCATGCAGATGTTCAGGAGGCTTGTGCAAGTGAGGACCTCCACGTTTGTCACTTTGTTCTTCCAGGTTATACCAAGAAGATGATGTTGACATCACATATAAAATGCATTTAGGCTTCTCCTCTGCTTTGCATTAGTTGTCCATGAGTCACTGCTATACAGAAGGATACTAATGATACGGGCATTGTAAACTGCAGTCTTTGTTTTAGTTCTCTGTTTGCTGTTTTCCCATGCCTAGAAAGACAGGTGAAGGTGGTAGCAGCTTTACCAATGCAGGTGTCAATTTCTGTTTAAAGGTAGTTTGTAGTTGATGATGGATCCCCAGTAGCTATACTGCTGCACGGCATCAAGTTTATAGTTGTCAATAAAGATGGCAGGTGCTACTTCGACATCCTGACAGAGTATATTAGTTTTCTGTAATTTATTGTTAGGCTGAAGTCTCAGCTGGCATGTGAAAAACAATGTATCAGGCCCTAGGGTTCTTCCTGAATTTGCGTGACAAGTGCAACATTGTCAGCAAATAATAGGTTTCTAAAAGCGATGTCTGATTTTTTACCTTGCCTTTAGTCTTGCAAGATTGAACAACCGACCATCAGATCTAGTATGAAGATAGACTCCTTTGTTTGCATTTGAGAACGCATGTTTCTAATGAACAGCAAAGAAGATTCCAAAACAGGGTCATAGGAAGAACACATCCTTGCTTGACACCACTGCATATGTTGAAAGGTTGTGATGTGCTGCCGTCATATTGAATTGCATGCTACATATCCACATGAAATGATCTAACCAGCGTCAACAGAGTATGTGGGCAGCCTATTTTTAGATAGCATTTTGAAGAGACTGTCCCTGCTGACTAGGTAGTTGGGCAAAAACAATTTGATCCAACTGCATCGCAGGATTTGCCAGAGCAATGTTGAAATCAACACTGAACTGCCTTTAGAAACTTCATCTCATTTTTCCTCAGGGTTTACTCTCAAAGTCTATTCAGCGAGTGGGTAGGCCTGCTAGACAGCGGGGTTTATAATCAGAGTTGACCTTCTCCTAGATGAGTTGCCATTTTTAGGCTAACAGGTCACATCTACCCAGGAAGGAGGTTATGGCCCCTTGACTCACAAATGAATACATCATAGGGCATATGAGGCATTTTACAGAATTAGCAACCCTATGTAGCTAATTCACTCCACCCTCTGTAATCACCATTTGACTTCGTTTTGCGGCATGTGGCTGGTTATTATATATTCAGAGCAGGCCTCTATCCTCAGGCTGACTCCTGTTCCACTAGTGGACATGTTTAGAAGTAAGTCAAACCACCTACCCATTTGTGCAAAATGTGTGCTGGAGAGGAATGTAACAGATTACATGGCACAGAACACAGTGTACAGCAACTTGCTATGGAAACAAAGTAGATGTTACTTCTAAAAAAGAACAGAGTAATCCATTTACAATAACTGGTAGGTGTGCTAAAAGCTCTTTGTAAAACATTGAGACAATAGGATTGGCGAGAATTGACAATGAGGAAATTTGGAGAAAATATCATAGATTAAAATGGTTGAGAAAACAGTGCTAAGCAGTAACATTTATGAAATATGATTACATAAAAAAAACTGTAAAGGAATCCCAATAGATTAGATGAACACAGATACAGGAGTTTGCTTTATTAACAATACATGAAGAGACTACCCTCCTGGTCTGGACTGTATGTTAGCTTTAAGACAATACTCAAACTGTAACATGACTCTATAGGATAAGCAACTTAAATGTCAGCTCACTGCACACAATCACTCATGCTGCTGAGAAATGAAAATGCAAAAACTCAGCTAATTCTCTCATTTATTAACTAAAGTTGACACAATAACTCTCACAAAGGAATATGAAACATGCAGATCTTTAAAAGGTCTTGTGTTTTTATTTCTCTGCTGCATGAGAAATACATTTCATTCCAATCATTTAAATTGTGTTATTTTATGTTTCTCCGCTTAAGTGATTGCTCATCTGTCAAAAAGAACTCTTTGATGTTGCTATCTCTTCATTTGTGTTAGGGATTTTACCCATGTGGCAGGTGTGACAAAAACACATCCTTGACATACTCTAGATCTATTTATAGAACTGTCTGAGTAGCCAGTATTGGTCCTTGTTTTACATTGGCTGTTTTGGTACAGGCTCTAGACACATGCTGATAAGGGGATCATATACTCCACAGTGTTTTAACATCTGCCACAATCATGGTGGCTGCTTTGTCAAATATGTTTTCTAGGTCTACAAATGAGAGATGCAATTTCTTAAAATATGGTAAATATAATAATAATTGAACATCATTTATAAAGCAGGAGAAGTATGCACTCTGTGCAGATAGATTATAATATTTAACCAATCATTTCATTTAACCAATGAGTGTAAGACAATAATTCAGTGGCACAAAGCTATCAGGTTTCAAAATATAGCGATGACAAGGTGTCCAATGTAAGTGGAAGCTGCTGAATCATCATTCTTGTCTGAGGAACAGGACCAATGGAAACTTGAAGATACTTGTAATGTCTATCATGTGATGGTTAATAAAGCTGAGGTATGCTTCTATTTCAGTCTAATGTTGCTGTCCCCAAAAAAATATTGTATATTGTAAATTATGCTAATTATCTTCTTTTAGAAGACTGTATGATGCTTTCTGAACTGCTTGTTTAGAATATAATGATGATTGCTATACCTGATAATGATAATTTTGATAAAAACTGAGGAAGGAAAAGCTTGCTAGAGTTTGTTAAGATCACTTTTCTGAGAGATAACTTTGACTATAAAGAGCTGCTACCTTGCTAGAGTTCAAGGAAAACCAAAGACTAAACAAGGAGTCCTTAATAAATGTGTGGCAAAGATGAATGCAACAGACTACATGGCACAGAGCTGGCATATGCAACTAGCTATGGAAGCAAAGAAGAATAAGAAGTCTGGTATAAAAGTAGAAGTTTAACATATACAGCTGATGAAACTTCTACGAAAAAATTAAAAAGTGAGACAAAAATATACACCAGACATTATAGCTTGAAACAAAAATAGACAGAAGCAGATTGAAATTATTTTTTTCTTCACGATGATGCTTGAGTGAAGAAAGAATGTATAATGCATGCAGAGGTTATAAGACATAAGATTCCAGAAATCAAGATTCGAAAATAACACAAAAATATAATAATAAATAGCCATCTCATTGCAAGTGATGAAGACAACAGCTTCTGGCTTGTTGCACATCTCGTGTGTGTTTAGTGCAGCAGTTCCAATGTCCAAATGACAAAATAATTCCAAATAGTACCCTCTCCAGTAGTCTGAGATATCTAATGGTATACAGACTAGAATCAAATTGTAAAGGGTCACTTCCTCTGGGGACTGGGTGGTTAGGGAAGGCCTCTCAACAGGAAGGCCCTGTGTTCTAACTTATTTGTACAATTCTACTTGTTTCTGTTGGCATTTTTAGAGTTCACAACATGAGTAGAATGAAAATAAAAGTGAAGAGACCTTCAAACTTGCATGGCTGATTAATATGTTCAAAAAATTAACTAAACTTTTTATACTTTATAACTAAACTTTATAAGTTTATAGTTTATAATTATGTTGTGCTAGCTCAGCTTGATTGTTTAAGACCCCTCCAAATTTATATGATCAATAATCAATGTAGGTGAATGTAGGTAAATTTTTAAAAGCTAGAGTTAGTATAGGTCGAGCCAGTAAATATAGGCCGAGCCGTGTGTGTTTAATCTGGGAGTGAACTTTATTATGACTATCTCTAATCACACAGACTCATTCTCTGCTCTGAGTCACTCAACTGTGTCAGAATTTTCTCCAAAGTTGCCCCAGAATTTGTTGCTGATGAGTTGTAATTATTTAACAAACGCTGGAGGGATTCTACACCACTGATAAGCTTGAACTGTTGTTGATATTAACTTATTCATGACTTCTCCAGCAGCTTGAGTAGAGTTGTCAATCTGCGATGACTAGTCAACAGTAACAGTAACACTACTAGACTAGTTATTTATACATTTATAAACTTGACTTCTTCGGTTTTTCCATTCAGAGCAAATTTTATTTTACAATTTAAAGATCAGCAATCAAAAAAAACGTTGTTGTCTAGTCTGATTCCTGCTGCTTTAAGTGAAATTGTGCATTGACAATAATGTCAAATTCACTTACCCATATTTGATGAGAGGCAATTTTGCTGGAAAAGCCCAATAAACAATTCAGGAAATGACTGCTTGAGAAAATGGGTCACTAACTGGTCGCTCTCTGCCTGCTGCGGTTATATGCGATATGTATACACAAAAACCGCAAATGACAGGAAGAAGAAGCCGGCTACCCCCAATTACTGAGACCTTCTTCTACAAGTGTCCTGGGCTACCACTCTTCACTGACTTCTCGTCCACCAAAATTAGCTCATTTCAGGGCATTTTTTTCCTACTTACTAGACCTTTGTTTGTTTTATTCACATGTGTTTTTTAAAGCGTTGTGAGGAGCAAAGTTTTTGCTTTTTTCTTCATTTTTTTTAAAAATCCTGAATCAGGTGTATCGGACTGACTATTGTTAGCCCGTCCTGCTGCAGGATTGCCTAATATTGAGTGTCCATCAACAGAGCCTTGAGTCTAATGCACAGCCCTAGATTCTAGATCGCTGGCTGTTGTAGTTGCTTAACAGTACCTAGTTAGCCCCCATTCTTATGAGGCGGACAAGTCTATTTATTTATACATTTATTTTAAAGCAGATAGTGATTCCAAGTTTTTTTGGTGGTCATTATTTACCTTATTTAGTCTTTTAGTAGTGAGATTATTACGCTACGTTTGTTTTAGTTTCGCGTGTCAAGTGCATATCTTTTTTTTTTTTTTTTTATAATTATGAATTAACATAATGACATTCTGCGGACGGATCTGTATAACCAATATTGGCAGATTCAGTCAGGAGAGAAGCTCATTGTTATTAATATTATTTTTTCAAGTTAATTTTAATTTGACATTAATTATTATATTACACCAAACTACTGACTTATCATGATTGGTAGCTACCAAATGTCTGTCAGGACGCCAAAGGCCATATACAACATAAGGACCGTCTTTTTGATACTGAAAACAGCGATTATAAAGATGCTAAATATCAAATTGTGTTTATTTGCCATTTTAAATTTTTGATGATTAAATAATGACGATAACCGATATGTCAACTCTGTTGTCTTCTAGCATCATATTTCATTGTATTGACTTTTTACACTGAGATTTAGCACCTAATGTAGGCAGTACGATTTCTGTATCTTGCTTAGCTTGATACTGTTGATATCAGTCTTAAGTAGGACAGATTATCAACGTATAATTATATTTATTCTGCATTAGATTGTGCAGAATCTCATCTTATATATTCCACAAACATAATGATTAGTGTAGTATTGAGCTTTTTTTTTCCTCGCCTCACTTATTAATGTCAATCAAATTAAAGGTGGTAAACCAAAAGTTCTCGTTTTCGTTTTTATTTATTTAATTTTGTATATTCTCCTTTTTAAAAAAATCAACTAGAATGAGTTGGATACAACAATATATGTTAAATTTTAGTGACAAGTTTGTATTTATAGCTCTATCGTTTACCCCCACCCACGGTTCTCCTCTCCCCAATGAGATATGTGATTATGTGATAGTTTAGCAGTTGTCACAAGATGTATTTTAGTGATAAATAATTCGTAAAATAAACCTATACCATTTTTTGTTTTTGTTTTAATGGAGAAAGAGAGGGGGGGGGGCTATTCTTTGACTTCGTGGAAATATATGTGAGAAGGACACGTGAAGAATGTTAATGATTCAAAATAACGAAGGTTGTCAGTGGCTACATGCAGTAGCTGTGACAAGATAAGAAGTAAAGTATCATGAAAGCTTCACAATGGTCGTGTAGAGTAGAAGGAAAGTGGGATGTGTGCGTGGCATGCACATTAATTCCATCTTCCATCTACACGCACAGGAAAGGTGCAAGCTGAAGCAGTGATGTCTTGCTCTAGGCTATTAAATGCACACATATATGCGTACGCACGTCATAGTTGTTTATCATTTATACTTTAATCCTCTCATTTGTGTCTTTCAAGGAACATAAAATACATATGCTTCTATTTAACATTCAAAATGATTAGAAGAAACTGTATCTTAAACATTAAAAATGTGTGCGTTTAAAAATTGAGTGTTGTATCGCAGAAAATCTGGCAATCTTTTTGTTACAAGCATCAACCATTACAACATAATGTATGCATAAATAGTTACTTTGGCTAGATAGTGTAGTTTATGTGTGAAGTACCACCAATTAGGAAGTACTTCCATAACCTTTCAATTGTAAAAATGAGTGGAATGTAACTAGACTGAGGTCATAAACGTTGTAAGGTGTATTAGGCGTGAACTAAAGTGTCACTTTGAGATGGAAATAAACAGCTGTGATATAAACATGCATGCGTGCATACATACAGTTACATACACACAGTTACATACACGCAATTATATACACACAGTTACATACATACGGTTACATACATACAGTTACATACACACAGTAACATACAGGTATATACACACAGTTACATACATACAGTCACATACACACAGTTACATACATAGTTATATACACACATTTACATACATACAATTACATACATACAGTTACATACACACAGTTACATATGTTATAGTGTGACTCAGTCATGGGCGATAATGGAAGAATAGAAGAATATGACGATAGACAGAAGAATAAAAGAATGAGGCGATGACGATGTGAAGTAGGATAGTTTTAGGCGGCGTAGAAAAGACACTCTTCAGAGGATTAGGAAGGAGACGTTAAGTCTACCCAACTCAGTCGCTGAGTCGTAATCAACTTGAAGATTACCAGTGAAATGCGTACAGGTGGTCAGCCTAAAGCCAGACAGATGTTTGCTCTGGTCGACAAAGTTGCGTAACGCAACGACACGGCCGCTGGTTCCTAGGAAACTCTTATATCGGCAGACGCCTTGAAGTCCAGTGAAGACCTGAGATGAAAGCGGACAACTAAACTGCCCCGCGTAATCAAAAGACCAGGTTATCTTTACGTTCAGCAGTGATTACTCTTTGAGTCTCTGAATTGGAAATCGCCTCGAGTTTTAGTTGTTAGGGGACGGACTTAGGAAGATGGACAGGTTCGACAGGACTCCTAAAGTAATAAGACTTTAGAGATAATTAAAAAAAGGCGGAGCTAGAGAGATAGTGACGGTCAGGAGACGTAGGTTAGGCCGTATCAGTGGTCGGGGGGGGGGGGGGGGGGGTGTGGTCACCTGGGACTTAAACCCCGAGACCCTGGGAACTGAGGAGATTAGGAGAGGAGAGGCCCAGAATGCTTTTGGGGCGAGGAGCAGTAGCTAGAGAGACATTTAGCTACACTCGGGCAGACTCAGCTACACTCAGCCAGACTCGATACAATTCGGCCACACTCGGCCAGACTGAGCACATTCAGATACTAGTTCCTCAGCACTATCAGAAAGAGACATGCAGATGTACTTAAGAATACTATACGGAGTAAACGGTCAACAAGATAGATAGATAACCACAGATAGAACTTTATGAATACGAAACTGCAACAACATTATATTCCTTTCTGAACTATCAGATAGAGACCCTGCAATACATACACACAGTTACATACATACAGTTACATACATACAGTTACATACACACAGTTACAAACACACAATTACATACATACAGTTACATACATACAGTTATATTCACACAGTTGCATACACACAGTTACGTACACACAGTAACATACACGCATTTACATACACACAGTTACATACATACATACAGTTACATATGTATAGCTATATACATACATACAATTGCATACGCACAGTTACACGCACACAGTTACATACACACAATTACATACATACAGTTACATACATACAGTTACATACATACAGTTATATACTCACAATTACATACATATAGTTACATACACACAGTTACATACATACAGTTACTTATCAGTTAACACAGAACTGGAGTCGTCAGTCGCTGGACACAGCGATATTTGCTGAGGAGGGGATCTGAGCACCAGATCTAACTCAGTAACAACATGCATAGAACTACATACTTACAATTACATACATAAAACTACATACATACAACTATAAACATACAACTACATACATATAGACAACTACATACATACAATTATATACATACAACTACATACATACAATACATACATACAATTACATACATACAACTACATACATACAACTACATACATACAATTACATACATACAACTACATACATACAACTACATACATACAATTACATACATACAACTACTTACATACAATTACGTATATACAATTACATACATGCATACAAGTACAGGCATACATACAACTAGATACATACAATTAAAAGCATATGCCTGTGCATATATATATACACGCATACATATAATTACATACATACATACGCACAATTACAAACATAGCCCTCCATACATACACATAGACATACTTACACAAGCACACATTCATACATACATACGTGAACTGTGAGTACAAAAAGGACAGTGGCAGTTACAGATAACTGATAATTGATTCCAATATGGCGAAGTGATGGGCGCCATGGTTCAGCTGTCCATGGAAGCTGTTTGTTCGATTGGTCTTCATTTTGAAACCCCTTTCTCCAAGCCAAGGTGTTACGTAGACGTCATCTACGTATATATAGCGCGATGGGCATATGAGGAAAAACTTGTGTTAGAAGCGACCGACCAGGTGCTATAGCTCGTTTCAAATCACGTGCCCAACTTCAAAACGCTATTACTCAGTAACCGTTTGTTAAAAACTTGAAATTTTCCAAATGTTATTAGAATGCAAAAGTCCCTTTAAATGTATATTTAACAAATATCTTGCAGCTGCAGTTTTCTTAAAGCGGCGAATTTCTTTGATGTTTGTCAAAATTGTAAATTGTGAACTCCTAAATAATAGAAATTACCGTAGTTGCTGGTCTATGATTAATTTTCACTAGGTAAAGGCGTGGCTATAATGGGAAAATAACCTAATAAGACAAAACACCAGGAGAATTATTGTCTTCTCAGTTCGAGGGCGGACGATAATATCAAGGTATACCTGTATGTCCAATTTTCATAGTTGTGTGGTCCTGATAAGGACCGTTTGTTGAACTAATTTAAGGTAATATTGGGGCCAACATTGTGGGGGCTATATACTTTCATTCTGAATCAGACGAGTCTAAAAGATTAATAACTGTTTGGGGTTGAACATTCCACAAACCATCATTTTTCCAATATTCCTCTTCCTGTTTTAAGACATGGTCTTCACATTTAGCCCAATAATCTTTGTCTATATTTAATAAAGCGAGATTAGCAAGAGTCTTTACATCGCATATTTTGAATGTTGTATTTTCATCTGCCACTTGTCCTTTTAATTTTGCCCAGATTAGTTCTATTGGATTTAAATGAGCATGGTAAGGTGGCAGCCTCAAACTTATATGACCGTGCTCTTGGATAATCTTATCTATTTGAAAAATCTTTGTCCTTTATTTTTGCTTTACTAGAGATAGTAATTCAGGTTTTAAGTACATGTTTATAGACGGGCTAGTAGAGACGGGGTTAAAAATGCACCTTTTTAGGAAGGGCCCCGACACGCTCGATCGAGCATTAGATCTAGCCAGAGCGGAAGAAAACTTAAGAGAAAGGCTACCGACTCAAGATGAATTTCGTGGTCAACCACATCAAGGATATAGAAGCCCCCGGAGAGAACAGATAAGAGAACTAAATCATAGGACCCGAAGAATAGAACAACCGAGAGAACTGGAACATGCCCCTATGGAGGTCGACCACGGTAGACGTCGCTGGAGTGGAGTGAGAAGGGAACAGTCTAGAAGAGTCGACCTCATTGGAGAGCAACGAAGGTGTTACAATTGCAACAGGGTAGGTCACATTGCTAGGGACTGTAGAGCACGTAATAGTGTGACGTCTAAGAATTACCCAGGACGGGTAAGTAGTCAAGGGAATCGGGGAAACTAAAGCATCGCTCCAGAACCCAGACCGCCAGGAGGGATGTAATGAGATATAGGTCTGGAGAACAAGAAGAACTTACAGGAGATCCTAGTTCATGTACGGTAAAGGTAGATAAGTGTAGGTTTAGGGCTTTAATTGATACGGGAGCCGAGGTGAGTGTTATAAAGGACACCGTTTACAGAACGCTGAGGAAGCAGTTTAAATTAAAGAAATCCGACGACCGGTTAATGTCAGCTAATGGAGGGACTCTACAAGTAGTGGGAACTACCGTCTTGGATCTACGGATAGGAAATACCATATGGAGACAACAATTTAGAGTAATACGAGGATTATCCAGATCAATGATACTGGGGAGAGACTTCCTCTTCAGGAGAGGGGTGAGAATCTATTTTGATCTTAGGAAAATTAAGGTGGGGAAAGAATGGGTTACCATGGAAAATGACCTACACATTGCCAGCCTGGTGAGATCTAGAAGAACAGTGGCATTAAAGCCCAACACGGTGAACATCGTACCAGCAAAAACCACCGGGAATAGCGATTCACAATCAGTAAGAATAGTCCGGACAAAGGGACTCGGCAACTCATATATATTAGAAGAACCCGGACTGAATGTTATTGAGGGAATAGTAACCATAGCCCGAGACAATAACTTCCCCATAATGATACTCAACAGTACGGGGAAGACTGTAAAACTCAAGAAGGGATGTGTAATCGCAGCACTAGATACCGGGCACGACAGGCCAGGACAGTTAGCTATGGTAGACAGAGGTAGGTTAAGTAACGGGAACCGGAGGAACCACAATTATCGGGACAACCAGTGCGAACGGAAAACTAACCGGATGGGCTCACTGCGACAGCCACACGTATCGGGGTGGTTTTACCGAGATGGCAAGGTGAATCGGCACGACGGAAGAAGAGAATGGAAAAGAGTGGAGCCCACACAGACGCGAGTGATGAAGGTCGATGATAAATTACTAACCGAAGAAAGAAGAGGGATTTGGTGGCTCAATTAAACACAGGTGACGAACATAAAAATTGCATCGAACCATTGATACTAAAACACCATGATGTCTTTGCCTTAAATGACTTTGAACTGGGCCGAACCACGACCACAGAGCTGGAGATAGACACTGGAGATGCACTACCAATTAGCTCAAGACCATATAGGACTCCATTGAAGGATCGAGAAGTAGTGGAAAAGGCCATAGAGGACATGCTCGAAGCAGGCTTAATAAGAAGGAGCAAGTCTGCCTGGTCCTCACCGATAGTACTAGTCACAAAGAAGGATGGTACACAAAGATTTTGCTGTGACTATAGAGCCCTTAACAAAATCACGAAAACCATCTCACATCCAATGCCCTTAATAGATGACATCTTAGGCATGTTAAATGGGGTTAAGTATATGACTCGCCTGGATGCAAAATCCGGCTTTTGGAGCATAGGGGTCCACGAGAAGTCACGTGAACGCACAGCCTTTAGCACTCATATAGGCAGCTTTGAATGGAACGTCATGCCCTTTGGACTAAAGATTTCTCCGGCAACTTTTATGGGTCTTATGAACGAGGTGCTAGCAGGGATGCAAAAATTCGCTTTAGCTTACATAGACGACATTCTGGTCTACACCTCTGGGGATATTAAGGACCACCTGAAACACTTAGAACTAGTGTTTGAGAGACTGAGGAGACACTCAGTGAAACTAAAAATCAGTAAATGTGAGTTCGTAAAGACTGAAACCAACTATTTAGGATTCGTAATCAGCAGAGATGGCATAAAACCAGACGGAGACAAAGTCAAGGTGATTAAGGGTATGGCCAGTCCCACCAAGGTCAGGGAGATCAGGAGTTTTATAGGAATGTGTGGGTACTACAGAAGGTTCATCCCCAACTTTTCCGAAATTGCAGAACCGCTAATCGCGCTGACGAGAAAATTTGCTAGGTTCAAATGGACGAAGGAATGTCAACGAGCCTTCGACTCCTTAAAGGAAGCGCTATCCACGATACCTCTTCTTTCACACCCCGATGTAGGGAAGGAAATGATACTGTATACGGACGCCTCCGACCAGGCAGTAGGCGCCTGTCTGGTGCAACTCAGCAGCGAAGGAAGTGAACTAATACCCGGAATCCGTAATGAGAAACCCATCTACTTCCTGTCTCACAAACTTAGCAAGTCACAGCGGAATTGGTCAACGGTAGAGAAGGAAGCCTTCGCCATTCACTACGCGTTGCAGAAATTGGATTTTTACCTACGCAACACTAGATTTATTATTAGAACTGACCATAAGCCACTGAGAGCCATGCTGGAAGCTCCAGTACAAAACAGGAAGATACAGACTTGGGCGTTGAATCTTCAGGGCTATGACGCACGAGTCGAGTACATACCCGGCACAGAAAACACCTGCGCCGATCTCCTGTCTAGGATCCCATATGCGAGGAATGGGGAAGATGATAAGGACGAAGGGGAACCAGAGATCGACGACAGAAATCTGCAGGTAAATGTGATAAACACGGACAGAATTGAGGAACAAGACAGCCCAGAACAGACAGAAGTAGAGTTGGCAGAAGCGGTTGGGGATACAGACATAGTATTAGAAGAACCCATAGTTAGAGCGAAACAAGAAGAAGACCCGGAGATGAAGAAGATAATAGATGATCTATTGATCAACAAGAATTTAGATAAGTGGAAGAGGTTTCGAATCGATGAAAAGGACGGAACCCTTTGTTTTATTTCCCAAAAGGACAACGGTCCTCGATGCAAAGTATATGTGCCCCTAGAGTATCGTACGCAAGTCCTGGAAAGCTACCATGAAGGGAACGGACATGTAGGAAGGGACAAAACTCTAGACGCCATCGCCTTAAAATATTACTGGCCACGTATGTTTCATGATGTGTACGAGCACGTTTATAAATGTAGGACGTGCAAACTCAGAAATATGCAAATGATAAAATGTCCGCTCCAGACAATGGACAAGCAGTTTTTTCCTATGCAGAAAGTTAGCATAGATCTGACTGGGCCGTATCCGAGGACGGCGTCAGGAAACAAGTATATTGTACACTTCACCGACTGCTATAGTCGCTGGCCGGAAAGCTTCCCAGTTGCAGATAAGAGTAGCAGTACCGTGACGGACATATTGCTCAACGAATTCCTTCCACGATACGGATGCCCGCAGATCATACTCACGGACAATGGGGGCGAGTTCACCAGCGTGCTATTTGAGCAAACGATGCGTAAGCTCAATATCCAACACATCACCACTTCTATCTACAATCCCCAAGCGAATGGCATCAACGAAAGGCAGCACAGGACATTAAACGATGTGCTGGCCAAATCAACCAGTGATGGACAAAAGGAGTGGGATGTAGTCTTAAACCATGCCCTCTCAGCGATTCGTATTAACAAAAACGAGAGCACGAAGTTATCGCCGTATTTTCTGCTGTTCGGAAGGGAGCCCATGCTACCTCTTGACAATTTGCTACGACCCAGACGGAAATACTACGGCGAGGACGTTATAGAAACAACACTAGAGGAAATGCACCGTGCTCAAAGAATAGTGTGGGAAAACCTCAAGAAGGCGGAGGAAAGGAGAAACAAGCGAACAGGTACAGATGAGCCACCGCATTTTAAAGTGGGCGACAAAGTATTCTATCGAAAACAACACCTCAGTTCCAAATTGGAACCACGATGGGAAAGCGGGTACGTAGTAGTAGCGCAAAGAGTTCCAGTCACCTATCAAATTAAACATCAACTAAAGAACAAACTCCTCCGGACGCACGTACGATATTTACGGGCAGACGACCAGTTGTGGGCCGAATGTGAACGTGCAGAAAACACCTCTAGTCGACACCCGCGTGGGGTGAACTATGCGGTACCAAGAAGGGACTCTATGACCTATTCGGAAAGCGAGAGTGAACCGGACATCGACAATGACCTCGTTGCGATCCGAGAGAAGGAAACTTTAGCACCAGAAAGAATGAGCCCTGCAGACTCTAGTGCGCCGGAATCTACACCCGATGGCGAGTCAGAACACGAGGCCCCATTCCAAAATACGCGCCAGGCTCGGAGGAGGAGGCTAGAAAGACAAGAGAAAAGAGCCAAGCGACGGTTGAAAAGGCTGAGATCACACTCCTCCGGAGATAGCGATATACCTATACCTGAACTAAGGCGACGGTTAGACGATAGGCAACACAGAATAGAACAGGAGGAAGGCAGAATCGACGACACACAATACGAAGAATTAAATTACTCAGCAGGTTATGAGACTGTGGAAGAAACACCGGACCGAACTGCAAAACGACAGTTTGAATTGTCTTCTGACGACGCACCAACAGAAAAGAAACGGGAGGTAATGAGCAGGTCCGAGGACTAAATTGGTAAGACAATATACATAGATTCATAGGTTCATCTGACTGATAATGTTACTTATTGATAGGAAGGGTGTACAAGTGGAGAGTATAGTTAACTATCCACATAATCATTATGTCCGGCAAGGGACTTAGAAACACTTGAATAATAGAGTGTTACTGCACAGGCATAATTTAATCAGGGAATTGTTTGTATGAACCTGGAGATCTATGACCATACGATATGAAGTTTGAGGGAAGTAAAGTAAGCCCGTCAGTAAAGAGAATGAGAAGAGATGTAAATTAGTCGTAGAATCAGCCCCAGAAGGTGACAAGATGTAATAATTGAGTTTTCTTGCTATTTCATATTTTGGATGTTGTAACTAATAATAATGTTATATGAGTCCACTAACTTTTAGACAAATTCTATATGTAATATGTCAATGTGCACTGAATGATGAGTATGAGTCTGTAAATGTACTGTCGCCTTAATGAGAAGCCAGAATTTAATTAGACGTATCGCTGACCACTTGAGGAGTGAGTCACCTGAAGAAAACAAACAAAATGGTAACCATGTTTACATCGGTTTAAAAAAAGTTTGAGTCAAGTTAAGAGAACTCAGAATTTACAGAAAATAGAGTATTCATGGAGAGAAAAACATAGGGAACTAAGAAGAGTGAGTCAGTGACCCGAGTTGGAGAGACTCTATGAGTTATATAGGAATTCCAAGTGTGGAACAGCATTGTGAGATGTACACATGTGTGTATGAAGTGTGTTGTGGATAGTTTAATGGAAGTCTAGACAGACTAGATTCTGTATCAAATTTAAGTCATAATTTTGATTGCTATGTGTTTGTGATTACTCTATGCTTCAATGTTCGGTCTGTCCAAGACTGTGGGGTGTATGATTTGAGGAGAAACATGTTGTGAAATGCACATTTTTTAAAATACAATTTTATGAAAATGTAATTATATGTTGACGGGGAGAATTGCCTAAAATTTAGGAATATGCGGGGAGAAGGAACAGATAAGAAGACTGTCGACCCGACATGAGTTGACCAGTAAATTAAGCCTGTGGCTAAGAGATTCTGTAAGAAAGCGTATTGCTATGCAGACAACTTTATTAGCAGTGCCAGAAGAGCACGTGTTCAGGGAGAATAAGAGAACAGAGTAGACGGGTCTTGTTTCTTTTTCAGAACTGGCACAGATATGATGCCGAAGAAAGACTAAACACGTCTTATTAGGCAATTAAGAGAGTACAGTGCGAAGGCCGATCGAGCCTTAAATATTTCAGAATTGATGTTTCCACAAAATGTTTTGTATACATGAGACACATGTTGTGTCGCAAAGATGTTTATTGAATGTCATGATATTGTTGTAGAATTATGAATGTTGTATATGTAAACACCAATTACAGAACCTACCAGTTTAAATTAAGAGACGGAAAGAAATGTGGGTTAGACATAGACAAAACAGACGATGACCTCAATTTAGCTGGCCTACATTCAGGCTAGGTCCAGAGTGACGTCACGTTAGTCAGAGGCTTCAAAGCAAAACAAAGTGGCATGGCAGAGCGATGTTGTAAGATGATTGTATACATGATGGATTTTTCTTTTGAGATTCCAGTTTATAGATGTTGAATTTGTATTTCTAATTGTTGTAATAATTGATGTACAATGAGAAAAAGGAAATTAGTTAGCCCATTAAGGAAGTAGAAAGAGAGCAGTCACACTATGTTTTTATTTTGAGTTAAATTGATCTATGAATATATCAATTCAACTGAAATGTTGACGGAGATATATGTTATAGTGTGACTCAGTCATGGGCGATAATGGAAGAATAGAAGAATATGACGATAGACAGAAGAATAAAAGAATGAGGCGATGACGATGTGAAGTAGGATAGTTTTAGGCGGCGTAGAAAAGACACTCTTCAGAGGATTAGGAAGGAGACGTTAAGTCTACCCAACTCAGTCGCTGAGTCGTAATCAACTTGAAGATTACCAGTGAAATGCGTACAGGTGGTCAGCCTAAAGCCAGACAGATGTTTGCTCTGGTCGACAAAGTTGCGTAACGCAACGACACGGCCGCTGGTTCCTAGGAAACTCTTATATCGGCAGACGCCTTGAAGTCCAGTGAAGACCTGAGATGAAAGCGGACAACTAAACTGCCCCGCGTAATCAAAAGACCAGGTTATCTTTACGTTCAGCAGTGATTACTCTTTGAGTCTCTGAATTGGAAATCGCCTCGAGTTTTAGTTGTTAGGGGACGGACTTAGGAAGATGGACAGGTTCGACAGGACTCCTAAAGTAATAAGACTTTAGAGATAATTAAAAAAAGGCGGAGCTAGAGAGATAGTGACGGTCAGGAGACGTAGGTTAGGCCGTATCAGTGGTCGGGGGGGGGGGGGGGGTGTGGTCACCTGGGACTTAAACCCCGAGACCCTGGGAACTGAGGAGATTAGGAGAGGAGAGGCCCAGAATGCTTTTGGGGCGAGGAGCAGTAGCTAGAGAGACATTTAGCTACACTCGGGCAGACTCAGCTACACTCAGCCAGACTCGATACAATTCGGCCACACTCGGCCAGACTGAGCACATTCAGATACTAGTTCCTCAGCACTATCAGAAAGAGACATGCAGATGTACTTAAGAATACTATACGGAGTAAACGGTCAACAAGATAGATAGATAACCACAGATAGAACTTTATGAATACGAAACTGCAACAACATTATATTCCTTTCTGAACTATCAGATAGAGACCCTGCAATACATACACACAGTTACATACATACAGTTACATACATACAGTTACATACACACAGTTACAAACACACAATTACATACATACAGTTACATACATACAGTTATATTCACACAGTTGCATACACACAGTTACGTACACACAGTAACATACACGCATTTACATACACACAGTTACATACATACATACAGTTACATATGTATAGCTATATACATACATACAATTGCATACGCACAGTTACACGCACACAGTTACATACACACAATTACATACATACAGTTACATACATACAGTTACATACATACAGTTATATACTCACAATTACATACATATAGTTACATACACACAGTTACATACATACAGTTACTTATCAGTTAACACAGAACTGGAGTCGTCAGTCGCTGGACACAGCGATATTTGCTGAGGAGGGGATCTGAGCACCAGATCTAACTCAGTAACAACATGCATAGAACTACATACTTACAATTACATACATAAAACTACATACATACAACTATAAACATACAACTACATACATATAGACAACTACATACATACAATTATATACATACAACTACATACATACAATACATACATACAATTACATACATACAACTACATACATACAACTACATACATACAATTACATACATACAACTACATACATACAACTACATACATACAATTACATACATACAACTACTTACATACAATTACGTATATACAATTACATACATGCATACAAGTACAGGCATACATACAACTAGATACATACAATTAAAAGCATATGCCTGTGCATATATATATACACGCATACATATAATTACATACATACATACGCACAATTACAAACATAGCCCTCCATACATACACATAGACATACTTACACAAGCACACATTCATACATACATACGTGAACTGTGAGTACAAAAAGGACAGTGGCAGTTACAGATAACTGATAATTGATTCCAATATGGCGAAGTGATGGGCGCCATGGTTCAGCTGTCCATGGAAGCTGTTTGTTCGATTGGTCTTCATTTTGAAACCCCTTTCTCCAAGCCCAAGGTGTTACGTAGACGTCATCTACGTATATATAGCGCGATGGGCATATGAGGAAAAACTTGTGTTAGAAGCGACCGACCAGGTGCTATAGCTCGTTTCAAATCACGTGCCCAACTTCAAAACGCTATTACTCAGTAACCGTTTGTTAAAAACTTGAAATTTTCCAAATGTTATTAGAATGCAAAAGTCCCTTTAAATGTATATTTAACAAATATCTTGCAGCTGCAGTTTTCTTAAAGCGGCGAATTTCTTTGATGTTTGTCAAAATTGTAAATTGTGAACTCCTAAATAATAGAAATTACCGTAGTTGCTGGTCTATGATTAATTTTCACTAGGTAAAGGCGTGGCTATAATGGGAAAATAACCTAATAAGACAAAACACCAGGAGAATTATTGTCTTCTCAGTTCGAGGGCGGACGATAATATCAAGGTATACCTGTATGTCCAATTTTCATAGTTGTGTGGTCCTGATAAGGACCGTTTGTTGAACTAATTTAAGGTAATATTGGGGCCAACATTGTGGGGGCTATATACTTTCATTCTGAATCAGACGAGTCTAAAAGATTAATAACTGTTTGGGGTTGAACATTCCACAAACCATCATTTTTCCAATATTCCTCTTCCTGTTTTAAGACATGGTCTTCACATTTAGCCCAATAATCTTTGTCTATATTTAATAAAGCGAGATTAGCAAGAGTCTTTACATCGCATATTTTGAATGTTGTATTTTCATCTGCCACTTGTCCTTTTAATTTTGCCCAGATTAGTTCTATTGGATTTAAATGAGCATGGTAAGGTGGCAGCCTCAAACTTATATGACCGTGCTCTTGGATAATCTTATCTATTTGAAAAATCTTTGTCCTTTATTTTTGCTTTACTAGAGATAGTAATTCAGGTTTTAAGTACATGTTATTAAATTGTATGTGCTCCTTTGTGAGCCATATCTTAATAGCATCTTTTGTCCTGGATGACGTCGGTACTTTATCTTCAAGTGCAACAATGTTGTGGTACGCTGCATTGTCCATTATTAAACAAGATGGTCGATCTAGTGATGGGAGAACAGAATTTTCAATCCAATGTCTAAATATGTGACCATTCATCTCAGAGTGATAATCCCGATTGTCTATGGATTTTGAAAGAAAAATGAGCTCTGCATTCTGTATTAGTCCATGTTGTCGACTAATTATCAAACGCTGTCCTTTGCTGCTAGGTATTAATCTCGTAATCTTTCCATCTGATGACTGCCATTCCCTTTGGTTAGTGTGGTGAGCATTGATCCATGTTTCATCCAAGTACACAATATCATAACCTTGCTTGCGCACCTCTTTTACTTCACGTAAGTACTTGCTTCTCATGACTACTATATGTGGCTTCTCACAGATGATGTTTCGTCCATTGGATTACTTTCTGAATGTAAAGCCTGCAGCTCTCACATTCCTCCATAATGTAGACTTTGATATTTCAATACTGTTGTTCTTTTTCAGCGATACTTCTAATTTTCTTATTGTAACAGTTTCATTCATACCCAACATTTTGCGAATTTCACTTCTAATAAGTTCACTGTCTAAATTATCCAACATTTTTGCTCTTCCTTGTGATTTTGTATATTTTGAACATTGACGGTCACGTGCTTCAAGTGTCCAATTGTGTCAAAAAACCACGGTAAAAGCGTGCAAACACGTAAATTTTACCGTGTATGGATTTTTACTCGCTATTTTTAAAATAAAATACTGTAAACATTAAGTTTTGACTACATCAATGGGTCGTTATAAATTTATATAAATCAAATAAGCAACAATAATAACCAAATGGTTTTTTTTAATGAAATTAATTCCCTGTTGGGTTCTAATCATTATAAATTTACATGCAAATTTTGAACAACTTACAACAAGCGGTTAAAAAGCTATCGATTTTAAAAGTTGGGCACGAGTTATGAAACAAGCTATAGACCAAATCTGAAATATAAAATATTAGCAATTCATCGTTGACAAGTTTCACTATTAGAGAAAATGTTTTGGAAAATCTAATATGATATCATAATAGATGGAGCATGAACGTGATAATTCGTATACAATTCGACAGATAACTGAAGTCAGAGTTAATTATAAATGACACACGGGAAAAGTGGTTAGACTCTATGTGTCATCTCATAATGTCACGACCAATAAGCACAAATGAGTGGAAGTACTCACTGTTGTATGTGCAGCATTGAGTTAGTATTTCAAGACCGCTTCCAAACAAATCGATTTTCTCTTTAAAACCAAGAACTGTTGTAACTTTCATTAACTTCAAGGAAGATCGTGAATACTAGAAGATCTCACATAAAGACCACCTTCGGTTGACACACCTTGATCATGCAGTCTTGTGAGAAACCCCAGATTTATGTACATCATCATCATATGCCATACCGATTGGCGTAGGCGATCATGTCCTTCCACAATCTTCTATCTACAGTGCATCGTATCAGTTCTGTTGTTGACTGTTTTCCATGCCATGAAACCAAGAGTAGTACTGGTGGCTGTATACCCGCTAAAAAGTGCACGTGCATACACCGAAATTGCACCAAAGACAATGGATTTTGCACCGATACCGCACGAAACATGTATACTTTTGGCACCAAATCCGTGCAAAAGTCTGATAATCGGCTTATTATCTCGGTGGTCGTGGCGTGCGGCGGGGCGTGACGTCATCGGCTTATCTCGTGGTGTGCGGTGGTGCGTGACGGTGATCGGCGCGTCTCTCGCGGGGGTCTGTCGCTCGCCGGCTATCTCGGACAACAGCGGTTCTAAAACTTGTGTTCTAGGGTCGTCTCACACCGTCGGATAGAGGGTCGTCGCCGGCTATCTCGCGCGGGTGGCGGGTCTGTCTCTTGCGGGCGGGGACAACAGCGGTTCTAAAACTTGGGACGATGTGCCTTGAATGGTCGTGTGTGTTATTAGTATCGCTAACAGCATGTGCCAGGATAGCGGTTCATGGGGAAAGATTATTGGTCGAGTGTGTTATCATCATGTGTTGGCGTAAGATTGTGCTAACATTAAAAAGTCACGCTCTCTCTCTCTTTCACATTCATGGTAAAGCAAAACAAAATTCGTTCTATATTTCACAGCTTTATTATTAATACAACAAATATACAACACATATTTGAAAATATATATTACTGTCCGGTTGTTGATAATTTTAAGCGTCTGGATTTCCTCGAAGCCGAAGTATCCACGGAGCGAGCAAACGATAAATGATACGGTCGTTTATGCGCTGTCTCGATGAAAAAGGCATGAGAATTCTGTTAAGTTTCGCGCCACGACACTTAAGAAGTATATACTAAACACAATATAGACCGCACGTGTTGCTAAACAAATCTTGCAACACCCGCGGGTTGTAGACCAATGGAACGTGTGAGTTTTGCTCTATAAAGTTTAAAATATCCACGTGTCTGGGAGGTAAACCGTAGGAATCGAAATACTCACATTCGCCGAGACCGTTGTAAAATAGGGCCACCCAATGCTCGCCGGGTTCGTGGGCAGGGTCGGTGTTTATGACAAAGGCTGCGGCCGCCGTTGGGTCGATGTTGGGCGGTAAGTGGTTTCGTGGAATGACACTAACAAGGGAACAACGTCGAACAAAAATATCCGACATCAAAAGGTTGTAAATCTCCCTCGTGTTTTCATCTTCTTTCTCTCAAACGGCGAAGTCTGTTAGAATCTGCCTTGTCTTGGACACCTCGAGCACTGAGTCCAACTCGGCGTAGACGATAACTTGTAGGGGAGTAGTTGTGGGAGCGGCAAACTTGAGTTCTATCGACAAAGATCCGCTTGTGGCTAGTTCAAAATGGGAGCCGTCCAGTAGGCTGGACGAGAGGTCAAAACCAAATAGACAATATCCGTTCTTGAACTCTCTATAATCAACGTTATTCCCAGCGTCTTTACTAATCAGAATCATGGCCAGATTTGCACCGAAAAAAGCTCTCGAGTATTGATTTCGTTCAAAGTCCATAGTTAGAGGCTTTCCCGAGATACATTTCCCGTCGACCGTCAGGTTCATATAAATCAGACCAAAGTGTTGAAAATTGAACGGGTTAGCTGTATAAACACCATTAAACGCACTGGCCGTAATCAGACCTATCACTATACGGGTGTTTGAGACAAAAATAAATTGTCTTGACTGTGGGAGAACATGCCGCTAGCGATGGAAAATGTCTTGATGGTAACCCTCTTGATCGGATACCGCGCATTCCCGTTTAAGAGTGCCTTTTCGTGGGCCAGAGAAATCGCGGGGTTTAGCTTAGCTTTCCTGACCACGAGCGCGGCGTAGGTGATAACACTCTTATAACCCACAGAGCTATCGTGACCCGTGAGGTTGAACACATCCTTCGATGGCGTGAGTTTTATCTTTACATCGACTCTGTTTAACATGTAACGATCCTGCACAAAGACATCAGAGTGCAAACGACCCATCATTTCAACCTCTTTACTACCCGAAGTCAAATCGCGCCGTGTTTTAAAACCCTCATTTTTTTTCAAATCGTCATGGTGGCCAGCTGTGTCTTTGTAGAACAGAGCGGCCACCAAGTATCCCGTTTTCGCATCCTCTCCGTAATTTAGCGTAGCCTCAAACACTGCTCTAAAAGGATAGGTATTCTCCGACGGTGTAACCAACGTGTCGTTTAGCGATACGTCGACTTGTGAAAATAGACTGTGAAGATAATTGTTGACTGGTCCTACCTCAGCATCGGGTGGTACACTATCACCACTCGGGAGGGTGATCGTGACCCGCAGATGTAAAAACGTGTTGAAAAGATCTAGATACTCCTCACTGTTTCCAGAAATGAAAAACGCTATCGGTGCGCTATGCGACAAGGCTGCGATCGGACGAATTTCAATAAACTGAGAGCCAGAGTCTAGAGATGTCTGTGTGGGTGGAACGCTAAATAAATCCAAACCAGAGTGAAGACATTCGCACGATTTGGGGTGAATGAGGGACATTATAAGTCGAAAATATCCTTTGCCACCCTCGTCTTCGTCTTCTTGCTGTTGTGCACCGAATGAAGGGGGAACTGTCTAGCTGTCGGTTTTATCCTCTTCGTAACGGGTTCTCCTGGTGGAGGTAACTTCATAACTCGCTTTCTGCTTTGTCGTAAACCACTTCCTGATTGGTTGTTAACACGCAGGTGGTCTACGGCCCCGTATATCAACCGCTGACCGGCCTCCTTAGCTCGTTCTTTGAAAGCTTCACCGACATTTTTCCCGGCTAATGCGTCCTGTGCGACCTGCAGACCGGTCCCCAAGCCTTCTCTGAGCAAGGCCTTACCGCCGGTTTTTAACCAGGGTAAAATAGCCCTCCCGATTCCACCAAAGAAACTACCGATTCCTCGACCGCTCTGACTTCGACCTCCTATAAACACGGGCATTCCATCACCCGCCTGACAATAGTAAAAGTCTTCGTATAACTCAACATCTCGATGAAGGGGGGTGTGTCTCACCATTATACCAGCTCGAGATGTTTCTTCACTCGAAAGTATACCGTTAGCACCGACGTCCCGCTGGTGAATGGAATGGTTTTTCCGTGTTCGTTGGCTAAAAGGATTTCCACGGTATCGAAGGAAAATCTACTCAGGGGTAGGTAGTGAGGCGTAGATCTGAAACACCGCGGTGTGATTTCTATTGAGAACAGGCACGCTCCTGAGGAGAGGCACCATCATATTCCCGACCGGTCTGGGGGAAACGAGATCGCAGTAGACGTAGACATTCTTCGCAGTTTCCAAGTCCATTACGCCACGCTGAAGATATCGGGAGCTGTGTCTGATATAGAGGTCGTGGGAAGGCTAACATGTTTTTCAAAGTGTCGCTTATGGTAACACTGACTCCTTTTTCGTAAAGTTTCAAGATGGCTTTATTCACCTCTTTTGCGTAAATGAATCTCATTTTTTCCCCTTTCACATCCCTGTACGACTCATCCTCCGCTTTTATGATCGACGCATTCAACGCGTCGATGAACGCATCGGGTTTCGTGTATAACCCAGGCTCCAAGGTCACGTTGAAATTAAATCTAGCTTCGCAAATATCGTCGTTAGCGAGAGATTCGTACCGAATCCAGACGTCACCCTCTATTACATTGAAATAATTTAGCGGAAACTGTATCTCCACCAGTGCGATCTCATGCGTCGAAATGTCAATGGTCTGAGGGAGTTTAACGAAAAAGTGGCCGGGGTTATTATCCTTAAAAAGTTCCATAGGTGCATTTCTGGGCAGGGTGACATAAAAACTCATTTTTCTTACTCGTTTCACCGTCGCCTCTCCAAGTTTGGATTCGGTAGCATGTAACCCAAACAGCTGCTCAGTAGGGCTATCCACAGTTTTCCCTTCTTTGCGTCTGGCTTCTCTGTGGTCAGATTGAACAGCGAGACCGCTACAGCTGTATATATAACTACCACTTGACAAATAAAGACAAGTTCTAAGTAGGGGAATAGTTTCCCAAACACCGACACCCAGCAGCGTGGTTCGCTCTCTCTCTCCTCATTCCCGAGTTTACGGCTCGCAAATCGGGCTCTCCAAAAGTTACCACTTCTCCTTCTTCTCGCATCTCTAGTTTTTGTATCTGACAATGTCCTTGGACGGTATCCAACTGTTAAATGAGGAATCGTACCCAAACCATTTGACTAAACTCTCTTTTCGCCCAAATGATGTGCGACGCTCGGTTATGATACTCTCGATTCTGCACTCGTGCTTGTCTCCAACTTTTTGAATTTCCGGTGTGTACAATGACCCCTCTATCTCATCGCCCGTATCGTCTTTCAACACATATGTAACGGGGTTTGTTTCATTTACTCGACTGATCTCAGCGTGGTTCGCTCTCTCTTCTCACTCCCGAGTTTACGGCTCGCAAATCGGGTTCTCCAAAAGTTACCATTTCTTCTTCTCCTTCTCGCATCTCTAGTTTTTGTATCTCACAATGTCCTTGAACGGTATCCAACTGTTAAATGAGGAATCGTACCCAAACCATTTGACTAAACTCTCTTTTCGCCCAAATGATGTGCGACGCTCGGTTATGATACTCTCGATTCTGTACTCGTGCTTGTCTCCAACTTTATTAATTTCCCGGGTGTAGAATGACCCCTCTATCTCATCGCCCTTATCGTCTTTCAACACATATGTGACGGGGTTTGTTTCATTTACTCGACTGATGGAAAACAGTTCCTCCGTCCAAGCCGGGGCATAACCCTTTTTAAAATTGGCTCTGCCCAGGACCAGTCTAACTCGATCACCGGGCTTATACAGGGGTCTTTCAAATTTAAAGTTGCGTTTGCAATTATACAACGTGTTCCATACCTGTTCTTGATTGTCTGCGTTGACGTCGACCGGTGCCATTTTTATACTTCTGTGATACGAATGGTTATAACTTCGAAGTAGGGCGGGTAGGACTCGGACATAAGACAGTTTATTGGATTTCATGAAATATCGCCACATCCGTTGTTTGAGAGTCCTATTAAAACGTTCCACCACGGCGGCCTTAATATCTTCGTTCTGCGTAGTGAAAAAGTGAACGTTGTTATCAGCGAGGAATTTGTAATTTTCCATTTGTAAAATGGAAGCCACGCATAGAGTAAAGTCACGCATAAAGTAAAGCCACGCATAAAGTAAAGTCACGCATAAAGTAAAGCCACGCATAGAGTAAAGTCACGCATAAAGTAAAGCCACGCATAAAGTAAAGTCACGCATAAAGTAAAGTCACGCATAGAGTAAAGTCACGATATGGTAAAGTAACTCAGAGAGTAAAGTCACGCATAGAGTACAACCACACATAGAGTAAAGTCACGCATAGAGTAAAGTCACGCATAGAGTACAACCACACATAGAGTAAAGTCGCGCTTAGAATAAAACCACACATAGAGTAAAGTCACACATAAAGTAAAGTCACGCATAGAGTGCAACCACACATAGAGTAAAGTCACACATAGAGTAAAACCACAAATAGAGTAAATTCACGCATAGAGTAAAGTCACGCATAGAGTACAACCACGCATAGCGTACAACCACACATACAGTAAAATCACACATAGAGTAAAGTCACGATAGGGTAAAGTCACGCATAGAATAAAGTCACTCATAGAGTAAAGTCACGCCTTAAAAAAATTCACGCATAGAGTAAAACCACACATAGAGTAAAGTCACGCATAGAGTTAAGTCACGCAGAGGTTAAAGTCACGCATAGAGTAAAGCCACACTAGAGTAAAGCCACGCATAGAGTAAAGTCACGCATAGAATAAAGCCACGCATAGAGTAAAGTCACGCATAGAGTAAAGTCACACATAAAGTAAAGCCACGCATAAAGTAAAGTCACGCATAGAGTAAAGCCACACTAGAGTAAAGCCATACATAGAGTAAAGTCACTCTAGAGTAAAGCCACGCATAGAGTAAAGCCACGCTAGAGTAAAGCCACGTTAGAGTAAAGCCACGCATATAGTAAAGCCCCGCTAGAGTAAAACCATGCGTAGAGTAAAGCCACGCTAGAGTAAAGCCACGCTAGAGTAAAGCCACGCATATAGTAAAGCCCCGCTAGAGTAAAACCATGCATAGAGTAAAGCCACGCATAGACTAAAGCCACGCTAGAGTAAAGCCACGCATAGTGTAAAGTCGTGCATAAAGTAAAGCCACGCATAGAGTAAAGCCACGCTAGAGTAAAGCCACACATAGAGTAAAGCCACGCTAGAGTAAAGTCATGAATAGAGTAAAGCCACGCTAGAGTAAAGTCGTGCATAGAGTAAAGCCACGCATAGAGTAAATCCACGCTAGAGTAAAGACACGCATAGAGTAAAGCCACGCATAGTGTAAAGTCGTGCATAGAGTAAAGCCACACATAGAGTAAAGCCACGCTAGAGTAAAGCCACACATAGAGTAAAGCATCGCTAGAGTAAAGTCACGCATAAAGTAAAGCCACGCTAGAGTAAAGTCTTGCATAGAGTAAAGCCAAGCATAGAGTAAAGTCATACATAGAGTAAAGCCACGCTAGAATTAAAATCGTGCATAGAGTAAAGCCACACATAGAGTAAAGCCACGCATAGAGTAAAGCTACCCAAAGAGTAAAGTAACGCATAGAGTAAAGTGACACATAGAGTAAATTGACACAAAGAGTAAAGCCACGCTAGAGTAAAGACACGCATAGAGTAAAGCCACGCTAGAGTAAAGACACGCATAGAGTAAAGCCACGCTAAAGTAAAGTCGTGCATAGAGTAAAGCCACGTATAGAGTAAAGTGGTGCATAGAGTAAAGCCACACATAGAGTAAAGTCGTGCATAGAGTAAAGTCACGCAGAGGTTAAAGTCACGCATAGAGCAAAGCCACACTAGAGTAAAGCCACGCATAGAGTAAAGTCACGCATAGAATAAAGCCACGCATAGAGTAAAGTCACGCATAGAGTAAAGTCACACATAAAGTAAAGCCACGCATAAAGTAAAGTCACGCATAGAGTAAAGCCACACTAGAGTAAAGCCATACATAGAGTAAAGTCACTCTAGAGTAAAGCCACGCATAGAGTAAAGCCACGCTAGAGTAAAGCCACGCTAGAGTAAAGCCACGCATATAGTAAAGCCCCGCTAGAGTGAAACCATGCATAGAGTAAAGCCACGCTAGAGTAAAGCCACGCTAGAGTAAAGCCACGCATATAGTAAAGCCCCGCTAGAGTAAAACCATGCATAGAGTAAAGCCACGCATAGAGTAAAGCCACGCTAGAGTAAAACCATGCATAGAGTAAAGCCACAGATAGAGTAAAGCCACGCTAGAGTAAAGACACGCACAGAGTAAAGCCCGCATAGTGTAAAGTCGTGCATAAAGTAAAGCCACGCATAGAGTAAAGCCACGCTAGAGTAAAGCCACACATAGAGTAAAGCCACGCTAGAGTAAAGTCATGAATAGAGTAAAGCCACGCTAGAGTAAAGTCGTGCATAGAGTAAAGCCACGCATAGAGTAAATCCACGCTAGAGTAAAGACACGCATAGAGTAAAGCCACGCATAGTGTAAAGTTGTGCATAGAGTAAAGCCACACATAGAGTAAAGCCACGCATAGTGTAAAGTCGTGCATAGAGTAAAGCCACACATAGAGTAAAGCCACGCTAGAGTAAAGCCACAAATAGAGTAAAGCATCGCTAGAGTAAAGTCATGCATAGAGTAAATCCACGCTAGAGTAAAGTCTTGCATAGAGTAAAGCCAAGCATAGAGTAAAGTCATACATAGAGTAAAGCCACGCTAGAATTAAAATCGTGCATAGAGTAAAGCCACGCTAGAGTAAAGACGTGCATAGAGTAAAGCCACGCTAGAGTAAATTCGTGCATAGAGTAAAGCCACACATTGAGTAAAGCCACGCATAGAGTAAAGCTACCCAAAGAGTAAAGTAACGCATAGAGTAAAGTGACACATAGAGTAAATTGACACAAAGAGTAAAGCCACGCTGAGTAAAGACAAGCATAGAGTAAAGCCACGCTAAAGTAAAGTCGTGCATAGAGTAAAGCCACGTATAGAGTAAAGTCGTGCATAGAGTAAAGCCACGTATAGAGTAAAGTCATGCATAGAGTAAAGCCACGTATAGAGTAAAGTCGTGCATAGAGTAAAGCCACGTATAGAGTAAAGTCATGCATAGAGTAAAGCCACGTATAGAGTAAAGTCGTGCATAGAGTAAAGCCACGTATAGAGTAAAGTCATGCATAGAGTAAAGCCACGTATAGAGTAAAGTCGTGCATAGAGTAAAGCCACGTATAGAGTAAAGTCATGCATAGAGTAAAGCCACGTATAGAGTAAAGTCGTGCATAGAGTAAAGCCACGTATAGAGTAAAGTCATGCATAGAGTAAAGCCACGTATAGAGTAAAATCGTGCATAGAGTAAAGCCACGTATAGAGTAAAGTCATGCATAGAGTAAAGCCACGTATAGAGTAAAGTCGTGCATAGAGTAAAGCCACGTATAGAGTAAAGTAATGCATAGAGTAAAGCCACGCACAGTGTAAAGCCACACTAGAGTACAGCCACGCATAGAGTAAAGCCACGCATAGAGTAAAGTCACGCATAGAGTAAAGCCACGCATAGAGTAAAGTCACGCATTGTGCAAAGTCATGCATATAGTAAAGCCACGCTAGAGTAAAGCCACACATAGAGCAAAGTCACTCTAGAGTAAATCCACGTTATAGTAAAGCCATGCATAGAATAAAGTCACACATAGAGTAAAGTCACTCTAGAGTAAAGCCACGCTATAGTAAAGCCATGCATAGTATAAAGTCACCCATAGAGTACAGTCACTCTAGAGTAAAGCCACACATAGATTAAATCAATGCATAGAGTAAAACCACGCATAGAGTAAAGTCACGCATAGAGTAAAGCCACGCATAAAGTAAAGCCACGCATAGAGTAAAGTCACGCATAGAGTAAAGTCACGCAAAAAATAAAGCCATGCATAGAGTAAAGCCACGCATAGAGTAAAGTCATGCATAGAATAAAGTCATGCATAGAATAAAGTCATGCATAGAGTAAAGCCACACTAGAGTAAAGCAACGCATAGAGTAAAGCCACGCATAGAATAAAGCCACGCATAGAGTAAAGTCACACATAAAGTAAAGCCCCGCATAAAGTAAAGTCACGCATAGAGTAAAGCCACACTAGAGTAAAGCCACCCATAGAGTAAAGCCAGAGTAAAATCATGGATAGAGTAAAGTCACTCTAGAGTAAACCCACGCATGTAGTAAAGCCACTCTAGAGTAAAACCAGGCATAGAGTAAATTCACTCTAGAGTAAAGCCACGCATAGAGTAAAGCCACGCTAGAGTAAAGCAACGCATATAGTAAAGCCACCCTAGAGTAAAGCCACGCATATAGTAAAGCCACGCTAGAGTAAAGCCATGCATAGAGTAAAGTCACGCATAGAGTAAAGCCACGCATAGAGTAAAGCCACGCATAGAGTAAAGCCACGCTAGAGTAAAGCCACACATAGAATAAAGCCACGCTAATGCATAGAGTAAAGCCACAGATAGAGTAAAACCACGCTAGAGTAAAGACACGCATAGAGTAAAGCCACGCATAGTGTAAAGTCGTGCATAGAGTTAAGCCACGCATAGAGTAAAGCCACGCTAGAGTAAAGACACGCATAGAGTAAAGCCACGCATAGTGTAAAGTCGTGCATAAAGTAAAGCCACGCATAGAGTAAAGCCACGCTAGAGTAAAGCCACACATAGAGTAAAGCCACGCTAGAGTAAAGTCATGAATAGAGTAAAGCCACGCTAGAGTAAAGTCGTGCATAGAGTAAAGCCACGCATAGAGTAAAGCCACGCTAGAGTAAAGCCACGCTAGAGTAAAGACACGCATAAAGTAAAATCATGCATAGAGTAAAGCCACGCATAGAATAAAGCCACGCAAAGAGTAAAGTAACGCATAAAGTAAAGTGACACATAGAGTAAATTGACACAAAGAGTAAAGCCACGCTAGAGTAAAGACACGCATAGAGTAAAGTCACGCATAGTGTAAAGCCACGCTAAAGTAAAGTCATGCATAGAGTTAAGCCACGTATAGAGTAAAGTCATGCATAGAGTAAAGCCACGCATAGAGTAAAGTCATGCATAGAGTAAAGCCACGCACAGTGTAAAGCCACACTAGAGTAACGCCACGCATAGAGTAAAGTCACGCTAGAGTAAAGTCATGCATAGATTAAAGCCACGCATAGAGTAAAGTCACACTAGAGTAAAGCCACGCATAGAGTAAAGTCACGCTAGAGTAAAACCATGCATAGAGTAAAGCCACGCATAGAGTAAAATTACGCATATTGTAAAGCCACGATAGAGCAAAGCCGCGCTAGAGTAAAGCGACGCATAGAGTAAAACCATGCATAGAGTAAAGTCACGCATAGAGTAAAACCACGCATAGAGCAAAGCCACGCATAGAGTAAAGCCACGCATAGAGTAAAACCACGCATAGAGTAAAGCCACGCATAGAGTAAAGTCACGCATTGTGCAAAGTCATGCATATAGTAAAGACACGCTAGAATAAAGTCACGCATAGAGTAAAGCCACGCTAGAGCAAAGTCACGCATTGTGTAAAGTCATGCATATAGTAAATCCATTCTATATAGAGTAAAGTCGCGCATAGAGTAAAGCCACGCTAGAGTAAAGCCACGCTAGAGTAAAGTCATGCATATACCACAGATTAGAAGTGAAAATTCCCACCGCCTGCGGCAGAATTCAATCCCAGGACCTCCATGTTTAGTGGCCTACGTGTAACCTCTAAACCACCCATGCACCGATTTGTATTTAAGCAAAACTGATGAATACTATTTGTTTGTTTATTGTTGACTGCCTCATTTATTTACTTTATCCCATCTGTACATCCTGTCATTTGCTTCGTAATTACTCAGTTTCTTCAAAAGCACCTCCTTCCATACCTTTTCAAATGAAAGCATTTGTTAAGGTATGGAATGAAGTCAAAGAAATTACGGAGTAAATCGAAGGATGTACAAATGGGTGAAAGCATACCTGCACAACAGGAGAGCCAGAGTGCAGCTGGATGGTCTTAAATGTAAGAAGATCCTACTGCGCCAGAGCGTACCAACGGGAGAGGTACTATCTCATACACTTTTTCTAGTCTACATCAATGACCTAGTTACTGAACTACCACATGGTATCAAAGTGGCAATTGAGTTATTGAGTTATTTGCGGGTCATCATCATTGCACTCCGAACATGTCCATAGGTGCTCAGATCCCCTCCTCAGCAATTCCCTCAGTGTCCAGCGACTGACGACTCCACTTCTATGTTGGTTGATAAGTCTTCTTACACGGCCACTAAGTTTCTCATTTCTGGCTGTGCCCATCTTAACTCCCATTTCCATCATCCGAAGAAGTGACGTGGATCTGTGTTTGTCGAAGTCCTGTGCTCTTCCCACATCTCGGAGGGCATTGATGATCTCCGCCCGATCCATTGGTTGCCCGTCCTCAACGACAGCGCAGCTAGCCAACCTGTCCGCTCTTTCATTTCCCCGTACTCCCACATGTCCAGAGACATAGACAAAGGTGACCTTACGTATTTTGGATTTCTGCAACGGCTCTACCCATTGCATGCGTACAGAGCCCGCCTCCACTTTTTTAATCATGCTCATCGAATCACTCCTGTGGCAATGTATGCAGATGACCTAGTAATGTGGTCACAGAGGAGTATGCAGAGGAGTATACAGTGGCCTCCAAATTGTTGCAAAGAGCTATGAATGCACTGAACTCATGGACAAATATTTGATGTATCAGCATCAATACAGACAAATTCAGTACTACACGTTTCACTCTCTCCCCTAAACAAAAAGCAGGACCCACCTTCATAAACAATGAGCCTGTGAAAGAAAACATACAAGCTACTTATCTCGGAGTTACATTTGACAACAAACTATCTTAGAATTGGAGTGGTCAGTCGCTGGACACTGTAAGACTTGCTGAGGAGGGAATCTGAGCACATATGGACATGTTCAGAGTGCAATGATGATGACCCGCAAATAACTTAATATCTTGGAAACAGCACATCAATAAGGCAACCCAAAAAAAACAAGGAGGAAGTTGGCTATTCTAAGAAAGCTGTGTGGAATCACATGGGGTGCGAGTGGGAAAATACTCAGCCAAGTTTACCAACACACTATACGTCCACATCTAGAATATGGATGATTCGCATGGTGCCCAGCATCAAACACCACACTGCAAGAGTTGGATAAAGTACAAAACCAGGCACTTAGGGTCATCACAGAAGCATTGAAATAAACACCAATTTTGGAGATGAAGATATTGTGGATACCAGCACTGATAGAATGGAGGGACACAAAGGTGCTGATACAAGCAGAAAAATTATCATGCATGCTGAGACATCTAATGTAGAACCAGTTCCAAAATTGTGCATTGGGACGGCTTATTTTGCAGTGGATCCTATCTCACCGTGAAATGCCAGGAAACGAGAGAACAGATCAGTTGGCAAAAGACTGTGCAACAATCAGAAGACCAAAAGACTCAAATCAGGATGCCTTTCATAATATAAATAGATGGGAACAAGTTATTATACACCGCAGAACAGGACACACTCGACTCCACAGTATACAAAATTCAAGATCGGCACCTCAACTACATGTACATGTGGACAGGCGCCCCAGGTCAGTAATTTAAGTCAAGTAGTTAAGAAATCAGAAGACAAAAGGTGGGTTTATACAAATATTGACTTTTGTTTTGTCCATCCAACTAAAATTGATTATTGTTCTTTATTAGGCACGTTACATTATTCTCTCGTCATGTCGACTAATTTGTTTCGTCTTCGCCACCCATCGACTTTCATGCTTTAATTTTTACCGACAGTCAAAGCGTTCCTGGCTTCCAACAAGAAAATCAATCGCCTGCTATTTTTTGTTTTGTTTTTTATTTCCAGATGTAATTTCTAGACACAATTACAAGTCTAGCATTGACCAGAAAATGGATCTCGGGTTAGGCGGTGTCTTTGATCTTCGTTATTATAAAAAATATGTTTTTATTTATGAAGATGCCTGTCTCATCCTTTTTGAAGCTATGTTTGTTTTGATAATTTGATGCTTTTTGTAGTTGCTCAGCAACCTGCCGCTGCTTCTCTTTGTAGATAACGTGCCAATGGCGGTTGCTGGAAGGGATTGTATAGAGTCGGCTGTGGTAAATCAATACTCGTCTTTTTCACCTGACGAAGATATATTTCATCTTTACTAACTTAAAGTGAGCATTGATCTAGGCCTTGTTATGATCTATATACGTGGCAGTATTTCTCCGGCTTCAGCTCTGGTTATTATCAGATCTTGATTAGAATAACTCTTTCTCTTACAGTCATCGTATCTCTACTAATAAAAATTGTGCTAAACATGAAGTGATTTTAACAATCTCTAAAAAAGTATGAACCAACTGATAGGCTTAGAATGTATCACGCCCTTTGTTATCACTACTGTATTTATTTTTGCTGGTAATGTTCAACAATGCGCATCTGAATAAACAGTTGTCATGTGATGCTCAAATCAGAATAAACTATTTACTAACAGAGAATGTGTAACAGAGTATGCTAATGAAAGCACGGGAGCAGGTAACTTAATCGTTACCCATTCTTTCATAGACAATAGCAGTAACGTATGGTAGCGACCAGCAGTGTTAGGACATGAAATTAAAAGTATGGAAAATTCCAGCCAGAATAACAAGTTAAGGGAATAAAAGTTTATAGTGGGTAGTGGACACACATAAAGTGGGGAGGAAGGTAAGGTAGAATTATACTGGACATAATAGTTTAATGGAAATTTCCACCACGCAGGTTGTTTTGGAAATGGGGATAAAATAAGCGAATGACAATACGCACATGATTTGAATGCATGACTTTACTGTCCGGTAAACAGCTACCAGGACAGGTCAGGTCATGAAGATGATGTTCACAAATAATTTGTTTTGAAAATTTTTAGATTGAAGTCATGGAACGGTCAAGTCTTCGACAAAAGTTGAACTTTGAGTCACAGTTTTGAGAGGTAAAGTGACGGTGGAATATTAGTTTTGAGATTTGATTGGCTGAAAAGGTTGCAAATTGTCACTTTGCGACAATTTAATTGGCTGCTGATTTTCAGGCGAGGAGTTGTGGCTGAATATTTAAACTTCAACACAATATGTTTAAGACAGTTTGAGATAGAGACAGTCAGGAATGAGAATTAGAACAACTTTTAGATTAGACAATCACTATTAGGACAATTAGAACAAGAGTCAGAAATAGGAAGAGCTAGAAGTTTATACAGTTAGAGCAGTCAGAACAGTTAGAAAGTTAAGATTAGAAAGTTGAGCCAGTTAGTTAGGAAGTTAAGAATCTTCAAGTTGTACTTTTAAGTCAGTTTAGAGGTTATTAAGTAAGTTGATAGAGAGTAGTAGGGATAGCAATGAACATATGAACTTTAGTTGTGAAGTGTTTGAGAGTTTTCAAATTGTGTTTCACATTCTGATAAACGTAAGTAAGTGATAGAGAGATTGAATGCAAGATATGCACTTGTGGATTGATCTATCTATCTATCTATCTTTCGTTCGCCTGAAGTATTGTCTATATCTGCAATGTCGTTTCCTGTATAAATTTTACTGTCTTTTGTAATTCTTGCAGTGGCCCATATAGTTTTGTCTGTAGTGTTGTATCTATGGGCCAATGGATTTTCCTCAGTCTACTATATTCAGTGCAGTCTTGAAGTATGTGTTCAGCAGTCTGGGGTGCCTGTCCACATGTACAAGTAGTTGATGTGCCGATCTTGAATTTTGTATACATGTGACTATGGAGTCGATTGTGTCCTGTTCTTAGGCGTATAATGATAACTTGTTCATATCTATTCATATTATGAAAGGCATCCTGATTTGGGGCTTGTGGTCCTCTGATTGATTTGATTATCTGTTTCTTATGATGGTATGTAACTGGTGTATCTAGTTGTGTGCCTGTTGAACCTTCCTTTGCCAACTGATCTGCTTTCTCATTTCCTGGTATTCCACAGTGAGACGGGATCCACTGCAGGGCAACCCTGTGGTGCTTGCAGAGTTCAGTCAATAAGGTCTGCAGATGGGGTAATTTTCTGGATTGTAGTGCCTGGAGTACTGATCTTGCATCTGTCAAAAACACTACAGGCTGTGGGCTAAGATTACTGTTCAGCAGTTTTTCTATTGCCAACTTTATTGCTTGTATTTCTGCATCATAATTGTGACAATATTTCCCTGTTGCTATTTTATCCATATCCCTAGTGTTATTTGGGTACTCTATATATGCACCTGCTCCCCCATTCTTTACTGCATTCTGTGCTGATCCATCTGTGTACACACGAATCCATAGGTCTTGTGGGTATTCTTCATCCAGGAAACTGAGAGCTATTGTTTTTCGCTGTAGACTATTTTGTTCCTCTTTGTCAACTATTCCTTTCACTTCTGTCCGTATTTGAACTGATAATCCTAATTCATCTGTCCGGGGAGTCTGTTCTGGTATGGGCAGAAGGGGTTTAACAACTCTTGGCATGTCTGGTGTTTGTCTACTAATACGCTTGGCTTGGTGGATAAAGCTGCTTCTCTTAAGTCGTCCCAATGCAAGATTTTGGAATCTGTCCTTCATTGGATGTCTCGGCATGCATACACATTTTTCTGCCTGTATCAGCACCTTTGTGTCCCTCCGTTCTCTCAGTGCTGGTATCCTCCACAATTTCTCCATCTCCAATATTGGTGTTGATTTCATTGCTCCTGTGATGACCCTAAGTGCCTGGTTTTGTACTTTATCCAGTTCTTGCAATGTGGTGTTTGATGCTGAGCACCATGCGGATGATCCATATTCTAAATGTGGGCGTATACTCTGTTGGTAAACTTTACTGAGTATTTTCCCACTCGCACCCCATGTGGTTCCACACAACTTTCTTAGAATAGCCAATTTTCTCCTTGCTTTTTGGGTTGCCTTATTTATCTGCTGTTTCCAAGATAGTTTGTTATCAAATGTAACTCCGAGATATGTAGCTTGTATGTCTTCTGTGGATTGATCATATCCACCGAATATTTGTCTCAGAGAAGTCCAGAATTAATTAACATTAATTTAAGAAAAGTGCATCAACCATTAGTCGAATCATTGTGCCAAGAAATATCAATAAACTTGATTATGATTATATAATAAGAGAAAAAGAGTCTGTCATGATTTACCTGTTGTGATCAATGTAATGAGATGTGCTGTCCATGAACAATAATAAGAAAGATAATAAATAAAATCACAGCTCTATAACAAATGGTCATTCCCGACTCTCAAATCCACTGAATAATATACTCTATCTTTATTAGAGGTTCACTTGGTAATTATTTATCTTGTAGGTTATTTTGAAACGAAGTCGAGAGGGGGATAGTGCAACTGGGTAAAGCACTATCTCTATATTCCGTGCCCAGGCCGAGTAGGCAAAGTGAAATGAGTAAGAAAGCACCAATGTTTAAACTTGGCACATGGAACGTAAGGACCATGTGCCTGGACTTGTTAAAGCAAACACACCGACAGAAGGGCAAATTAGAACAACAGCCCTCATAGATAAAGAACTAAATAGGCTACATGTCGATGTTGCTGCCCTACAAGAAACAAGACTCTCAGACTGTGGTTCTGTAAAGGAGGAAAATTATACTTTTTTTCTGGCACGTTCTAAGCCTTGAAAAGCCACGTCTACATGGAGTAGGCTTCGCTGTACATAACAAACATACAAACTCCATAACCACGCCAAAAGGAGTGTCCGAACGCTCAATGATACTTCAGCTGCATACGAAGAGTGGATTAATAAATATCATTAGTGCCTATGCACCAACGTTGGCTGCATCAGACGAAGAGAAAGACAACTTCTACCAACAACTTCAAATGATCATTGACTCACTTCCAAAAGATGAGCTATTATATATACTCGGTGATTTCAACGCACGCACAGGATCTGATCAATAATCTTGGCCAACATGCCTAGGTCATCACAGCATTGGAAAAATCAACGAAAATAACCAGAGACTCCTAGAATTATGTTCAGATAATCATCTATGTGTAACTAATGCCAACTTTAATGTAAAACATGAACATAAATCAACATGGCGTCATGCTAGAAGTGGTCACTGGCACCAACTAGACCTAGTTCTAACACGCAGACAGTCTTTAAATAACATCAGAATAACACGAGCATATCACAGTGCAGACTACAATACAGACCACGCTTTCGTCATCAGTTAGATTAAAGCTAGAATCAGTCGCATTTACAAATCAAGAGAGCCTTCAGCGACCAAGATCAACATCACAGCTCCTAAAATCTCATCAAATAAAAACATTTTAAGATTTAAGTTTGAAGAGCTTGTAGAAGAAGTTGTAGATTTACCAAGTGTGGATGACAACTGGTACTCTCTGAAAACACACATCTATAATTGCGCTCTATCTACCTACGGTAAAAAAAAGTTATAAAAAAACGACTGGGTCGAAGCAAATGTAACAAGACTAGACCCACTAATAGTTAATAAGAAAAATGCAATACTGAACTTCAAAAACAACCCCAAGCAAATCACCAAGGACCAGCTTAAACATGCACAAGCCACTCTGCAACGCGAAGCAAGAAGATGCGCAAAATCTATGCTTTGAAATACAGAAAGCCTCAGACAGGGGCGACTCAAAAACCATGCATGGCAATATAAAAAAAGGCCCTTGGATCAAAAATAATCATATTAGCCCTCCCCCCCCCCTAAAATCGAAGTTTGGAGAACCTATTACTGACAAGGGACAACAAATGGAAAGATGGATAGAACACTACTCCAACCTATATCATGATGACAGACCAGCAAGCACAACTTCTATACCTATATATCCTGCAATGTATGAGCTGGACGCTGAGCCTACTATGAACGAATTTGCTGACGCCATAAATGCCCTCTCAAGAGGAAAAGCTGCAGGAAATTACATTCCCACAGAGATACAAAAGGAAAACTTAAAGGTACTACTTCCACATCTATACAAACAGTTAATCAGATGCTGGAGACAAGGAGAAATACCCCCATGGTATGAGAAATGCTAAGATCATAACACTATATAAAATCAATGGAGACAGGGTGATTGCATTAACTACAGAGGCATCTCTCTCCTTAACACAGCCGGCAAGGCTTTTGTGAGAGTAATACTAAAATGTCTGCATAGACTTGCAGAATGTATTCTTTCCGAGTCTCAATGCGGCTTCAGAACTGAGAGATCAACTATAGATATGATTTTCACACTTAGACAATTACAAGAAAAATGCCGGAACAAAATATGCCGCTCTATGTTGCCTTTGTGGATCTCACAAAGACTTTCGACTCAGTAAATAGAGATGGACTCTACAGGGTGTTAGAAAGCATAGGCTACCCACCTAAATTACTTAAGCTGATTATGTCCTTTCATGAAACATGAAAGCTAAAATCCTCTTTGATGGGAGTTCATCAGAGAGTTTTAAAGTCAACAACGGAGTGAAACAGGGTTGTGTCCTCGCCCCCACCCTTTTGAGCATATTTTTTGCTGTCCTTCTAAAATTACGCCTTCGAAAACAACTTAGGTAGGAGACATTTACATTCGCACAAGATCAGATTGTAATAGGGGGATAGAAAGAAAGAAAGAAGACGAATGGGTGAAGAGAATGACATAGAGGCTGCATGTAAGGAGAGGGTATCGGTAACGTGAGTTTCAGCTCAAGGGAGGAAGTATGAAATGTGAAATTGTGAGTGAGATTCACAGGTTACGAGTGAGAGGGAAAAGGGAATAGAAGGGGGTTTGTTGTGAGTTGTATGAGAGATTCAGTATTGAGAACATGGGCGATTGGCCACAAGTCCCAAGAGATCTTTAGTTGTGGACAGTATCAAGTGCGATTGTGCTGCGCTGTGCTAGTTGCTACTCAAATTGATAGGCTGAAGAAAATACAAAATGAAGCCATGCGCATTATCCTGGGATGTACGAGGGACATTCCCTGTTTAGCAATGTGGTATCTTCTTGACTTTCCAACCATGGATGACAGAATCAAGATCTGGAGAACACGAGCATACCTGAAGATTAGTACAGATACAGAGCATTCATTGCACCACGTGCTCAACACAGGGAAAGGTGCCAGGCTAAAAAGAGGCAAATCATGGGTGGGCCGAGCAGAAGATGTCATCAAACAGGTCTGTGGGCTTACCAATATCAGCGTTGGTGAGGAGTGGATACCGGTGCCTACGTCATTCAATTAGACTTTCTCGTGTATTGTCACACTCGACAGAAAAAGTAGGGAACAGAACCCGGTCGTGGTTAATGCTGAGGTCAATGGTCTTATCTGCGATAAAACCGATGAGAAAGATGCAGTGATCTATACAGATGGATCTGTAGTACGACACTAAAGAAGTGCAAGGGCATTTACAGCACTCTCGGCAGGCAGAATAGTCTACGAAGACAGTGGTGCATACGTCATGACCACGAGTAGCATGACAATGGAGGCGATGGCAGTGACCAAGGCATTCAAATGGTTAGAGTTACAAGACTACACCCACGCATGTATACTGAATGATTCGATGAGCATGATAAAAAAAAGGAGGCGAGCTCGGTACGCATGCAATGGGTAGAGTCGTTGCAAAAATCCAAAATACGTAAGGTCACCTTTGTCTATGTCCCTGGACATGCGGGAGTACGGGGAAACGAAAGAGCGGACAGGTTGGCTAGCTGCGCTGTCGTTGAGAAAGGGCAACCAATGGATCGGGTGGACATCATCAATGCCCTCCGAGATGTGGGAAGAGCACAGGACTTTGACAAACACAGATCCACATCACTTCTTTGGATGATGGAAATGGGAGTTAAGAGAATGGCTTGACAGAAGGTCAACAACAGAAATGACAAATAGCTGCCGAGATCGAAATTTGTAGAGAGACATGATCACCTACGCAAGTAGGCCCGGTACTTGATGATGATGATGATAGCTGATGGAATTAATAAGAGACTTTTGTTCTCCAAGCCTTACACACACAAAATTGTAATTCCTTCTCGCATGTTACTTTCCCACAGTTTCAGTTATTTTTTGTTATAGAAAGCTTTGATTGCCCATAACGTTTGTGTATCAGTTGTCCTCGTGTTTGTAACTTGAGATTCTTCTACCTTTCAGATCCATGTGGAGCATAGGTCATCAACAAACACTTTCAACTCCCTATGAAGCATAGGTCATCAACAAACACTTTCAACTCCCTGTGGAACATAGGTCATCAACAAACACTTTCAACTCCCTGTGGAACATAGATCATCAACAAACACTTTCAACTCCCTATGGAGCATAGGTCATCAACAAACACTTTCAACTCCCTATGGAGCATAGGTCTTCAACAAACACTTTCAACTCCCTATGGAACATAGGTCTTCAACAAACACGTTCAACTCCCTATGGAGCATAGATCATCAACAAACACTTTCAACTCCCTATGGAGCATAGGTCTTCAACAAACACTTTCAACTCCCTATGGAGCATAGATCATCAACAAACACTTTCAACTCCCTATGGAGCATAGGTCTTCAACAAACACTTTCAACTCCCTATGGAGCATAGGTCTTCAACAAACACTTTCAACTCCCTGTGGAACATAGATCATCAACAAACACTTTCAACTCCCTGTGGAACATAGATCATCAACAAACACTTTCAGATCCCTGTGGAACATAGATCATCAACAAACACTTTCAACTCCCAATGGAGCATAGATCATCAACAAACACTTTCAACTTCCTATGGAGCATAGGTCTTCAACAAACACTTTCCAAGCCGTTCTATTTCTTGCCATTCTTTTAAGATCATACCATGTCTTCCCCTTCATCTCTGTTTCTATCTGTCTTCTCCAAGAATTCCTTGGTCTTCTTCTTTGTCTTTTTCCCTGGGGATTCCAAAAAAGGGCCTGTTATGTAATACTCTCAGTTGTTTTCCACAATGTTTGTCCTATCCAGCGCCATCGTCTTCGCTGTATCTCTTTATCCAGTGGTATTTTACTGGTACATTTCCATAATTCTATGTTAATGATTTTGTTCTGCCATTTTCATCCTTTTATTCTGCGTAAGCATCCATTAATGAAAGTCTGTATCTTCATGATTATCATTTTAGTTGTTCTCCGTGTTTCACAGCCATATAATAAGACTATTCGTCTAGGAGAGGTATTTCTCCTATTTTTATTTGGTAACTTGAGATTAAGGTAATTAAAATGTTGAGTCAAAGTCAACCAAAAACGTTAGTTGGCAGATCCACTAAGTGTTTGATAATTCTTTCACCAGATTACCCTTCATGTTCATGAAAAGTTCGACTCCAGCACGTAAAGTCACAAGATTTTTGAGCCTTTCTCCTCGACCTAACCAGTGTACTTCACAATAGTAAAACAGATTGCCATACTCTGAATCGACGTCATGAAGGAATTCTTTGAAGCTCACACACGCTACCACCACAGACATGATGTCAACAACTTTAAACGTTTTGGCGCACAGATTTTCTTGGTGAAATACAATGTAGGAATAGAACATTAAGATGACATAATTTGATATCAAAAGTGAGATTTTATTTTCCCAACCAGGCCTGACTTTTGACTAGTCATAGCTCGCGCTCCTTTTGTTTTCACTCCACAAAGCCTGTCCCAATTTAATCCAAAATTTTAAAGATCGACATTCAGCACTTTGAAAATGTCCTCGCCTGTGAGTGGTTGTAGCACTAATATGTCCTCCATAATTTTAAAGATCGACATTCAGCACTTTGAAAATGTCCTCGCCTGTGAGTGGTTGTAGCACTAATATGTCCTCCATAATTTTAAAGAACATGTCAATGTCCCTAATAAAGATAACTATTGCGCTGTGTCTGTCATATCACTTGACTTATCTATGTCGACGGAGAAAGCAATGAATCTGACGCACGCTCTTTCATGCTTTTTTTGAAACATCTATCCCCATGTCATCTCACTTGGTGAAATAAATAACTTTTATCAAAGCAAAGCATTTTAGTAGTATTTCGAAACACTTTATCACAAATTCTCAATCTGAAAATGGTTTTAAACTCTTCGCAAGTTTTCCACTAATAAAATAGCTCTCACAAACATCATTCTCTGAACATTTATTTACATTGTAAAACAAACTCTGCTGAACTTCCAATTTCTTCTTTAAATGTGCTATTCTGTCCTGCCTAACGTGTTCTTATGTGTGAAGATACCGACTTTCATTAATGATTGCTTACGAAGAATAAAAAGCAATTCTTCGTAATTACTTTACTATGGAAAAGTAATCCATTCTCTTAGAATAAGTCATATGCCGCATTGAGCCATGTCTCTTTGTTATAGCTATTATCTCCGAGTGTGGGTGGGAATACGCGTTTCTGTTCAAGGTGACAGGTGAGGACACGAGCAACTATTTTTTCCAGCAGCTTGCCCGCAGTGTTCTGCATTGTGATGATTCTGTAGACACTGATCTGAGAATGGTCCTTGTTTGGCTTCGGTAGCGGTAGTAAGTAGCAGTGTAGCCACTCCTCCTTAATCTGGCCACTCCGAATGCTGGCAATAAACTCATTGGCCAGTTTTTTTCAAGTCGTCGTCAGCTAAATTGCCTATGTCATCATACCGAACCCCATCTGGACCAGGACCAGTGTTGTGTGACCTTTTAAGTGTCGTGCGAATGGTATCGTTTGTGATTGTGAGATCTTCTTCCAGCCCTAAATCCTTACACAATTTTGACAGCGATCCCCGTATCCTCATTCTTACAGCCTCATTTCTTTGGTCCGTCTGCTCAATGTAGTTGGTCGACCTCTATTTTCAGACGCTTCAAGAGCTCAGGTTGTGTTCTTCCATCCCTTCTGGCTTTCTGCCATGTCTTGACCGTTTGTCTCTTGCTCCGCCAAGCTTCCTCGACATCTACGTTCCACCAGGGTGGCTGCGTCCATCTCTCCTGCCTCCTACGAGGGGCGCTCTGTTTCCTATGTCTGATTTTGCTAATGCCATCCTGGTCTGTTTTCTCGTAGTTGAATGTGTTGAGCTTTCTTTTCTGGCTTTTATTTCTGCTTTTCTCAATTAGGAGGACACATGGATAGTGATCACTTCCGTGGAACCCCAGTGCACTCCACCTGCAAACCGGTGCGAAGGTGAAAGACACCAGGTCTATGACACTATCAGAGTACCCTGTACGAGTGGCCATTCTTGTTGCCCCTCCATCATTCAAGCACACTAAATCGACTGACACTAGTGCGTTCTCTAAGTCTTCTCCCTGCTTGTTAGTTATGACGTTACTCCACTTGTTTCCTCTAGCATTAAAGTCTCCACAGAAAATGACGTTCTCTTCATCGAACTCGAAGAGATTCTGCCATTGTTGTGTGTCAACCTTCCCATTACAGGCATACACATTAACAATCACGAAATGAACTGGGGTCTGCACCCTAACCGCATGTACCTGCAATTCTGCATTGTACCACGCAGACATATCAACCTCAGCTGCCACCATATTGTTGCGCACAAGGATGGCCTGCCCAAGGTGTCATCTATTGTAAAAGCAATGAAAGCCAGGAGTACTTACTGTCCTGTCACCAAGAAGAGTTTCTTGCAAAACCATTATATCGGCGCCGCACAGTAGCTTATCAAGAATGGGCCGTCGTTGATTTATGGACCCACAATTCCAATAAGAACGCTTTTTGACATTTTCGTTCGTGATCGTAATATCGTAATAGCACAATGATGTATGGTACTATTCGCACAAACTATATAAATCACATATAAAATCCATTTGAAATAGCACAAGAACGCTTGAATTTCTGTTTCTACGGGCATTGAAATTCACTTATAACTTAAATTTGACTCCCATCGAAAATTGTGTCGTGTTGCCAGCACAGTCACACACCGGAAGTCTGCTTCATAAATCTATGATGTAAGCATTTAACATCTCTAGATAAAAGCTGCACAAACTATAGTATGAAAATTAACACAGCAAAAACAGAGGCTATAAGAATAAGCAAATTGAGACACCCATTAAACATCAAGATCAAAGACAAAGAAATAAAACAAGTAGAGGAATTCAAGTATTTAGGCACAATGTTCACAGAAGATGGAAAACTAGACAGAGAAATTGACATGAGAATACAAAAAGCAAATGCTGTCACATACCAGCTTTCACCATTGTTAAGACATCCAAACATTTCTATGCCAGCTAAACAACAAATGATAAATAGCATCTTCATACCAACTTTGTGCTATGAAAGTCAAACATGGACCCTTTCTAAATCCCATTTAAGAAAGATCAATACATGTGAGATGCGATGCTTGAGAAAAGTAACAAACAACACAAGAAGAGATAGAATACCAAATGAAACCATAAGAAAAATGGTAGGAACAAAACCCTGCCAAGAATATATAGAACAACAATAACTTAAATGGTTCGGCCACCTGGTCAGAATGAATCCTCACCAATCACCATCAAGGGCGTTCTTCTCGAGAATGCATGGGAAAAGACCAAGAGGAAGACCCAGAAGAAGATGGATAGATGCAGTGACAGAGACATGTAACAACAAAGGAAAATCACTAATTCAGACAATTCGAGCAGCACAAGAACGACAAATGATATAAATCACGACACCTTTTAGGTATCAGTGAAAGAGAAAAGAAGAAAGAAAGAAGAAGAAGAATTCCAATAAGTAACGCGCACATACTTTAGGCCTAGCCTCTCACACTTCGACAGTTTAATGCCACCACGCTTGCCCTGTCGTGTTTTCCTTCGACTGAGTAAGTGCACGTGAGTCTAGACCATCTCGATGATGTCGTTTGGGCTGCATCTGAATACATACACATACCGTCGTCATAGATGATTTTGTCGCTGAACGTCGATGCTTTTCATTCCTCAAGGGTCAGTTCCATGATAAATGGAAACGTGAACACCCAAAGCATAACGAGAGTGACGGATACCACCAACTATCAAGGAGGGATCAAGTCATCATACTTCGCCTAGGCACAGGCCATAATAGAATGAGAAATCACATGTTCACCAAATTCAAAATAGGAACTACCAGCCTATGCCACTGTACACTGGACAATATGACTACAAATCATGTTCTACAGGATTGCCCCCAGTACACGAACCTGAGAAGAGCAATGTGGTCCACGCCCACCTCCCTGGAGGAGAAATTATATGGGGCGATCGATTCGCTTAAACAGACAGCTGACTTCATGAGAGAGACTGGAATCCTACTCTGATCGAGTCTTGATCGCAGAGAGAGAAGAGAGAGAGAGAGAGAGAGAGAGAGAAAGAGAGAGAGAGTGTTTATGACAAAACTACAGGGATATGCCCAAACAATGACAGTTGTCAGCACGAATATTTTGGACCCCTGTGTCAATACTTGGTTCTCGTGTACAAATACGCCCAAAATTCTGAACCTACTTTCCTGTTTGATAACAACGACACCACATGTAATTCGGACACAAATTCTACATCAGTTGAGGCAACTCTCAACCAATCCTTGCTGTTCTCCTGGTTTAGGATTTATGTAAATGACTTAACACCTCCGGACAGTTTCACGGCAAAACTAAATGTTCTGCCTCATGTAGAAATGATTCAAGGTTTGTAGTTAGTCAGCACTTGATTGATGTCTTTTGCTCTGGGGCTGATTTGATCAATAAATTATGGATTGCAGGGGCGATAGTTGCAAATATCTGCTCCATCCACATAGACGGGGGTCGGAATGGGGCTCTCAAACAGAACACAAACCAGGCCGACACTTTTAATTCTTGTTATACGGGAGACGGATGTGGACCAGAGGCCGCAGTAAATGGCAAAACAAGGACCAATCTCTATGACAATGACTGCACACACACACAACTGAGAAGTGGAAACAGTCCTGTTTACTGGTATCTGAACTTTGCCACGCCCCAGAAGATTCACACCATTCGATTCTATCATCGAGCTAGCACTATGATTCGGGTAAAGAATGCCACTCTAAAGGCTTTCTCTGACAGCGGCGGCGAAGTGTTCCAGTCTAATGATATATGATACCCAAATGTTTCTATGAACACTATTGTAGTCACCACACAAACGCCAATGGCACACATTGAGACTGAGTTCTCAGCGACCATTTCGCAGGCCGGCAGTGAACTGACGGTGTGTGAGGCGCAAACATTTACAGACACCTATTGTCTGGACGGGTATTCTTGGTCGTTTTGTGCAGTGTGTAGTGGGTGTAGCAAAAGCTGCGACTTCATCATTGGTACGTGTCACAGCAAATGTGAGGTCTTGTCTCAGTGTCTGTCCTTTATGTGGGAAAAATCCGGAAAATGCCTACAATGTAAACATCCTGGCTATACCTGTAATGACACTTGTCCCGATAGTAATTTTGGGCTACAGTGCGAACAGACGTGCTCTGATGGCTGTGACATCATATATGACCCGGAAAGTGCTTGACTGCACGTGCAAGGAAACGTACTACGGGTCAGACTGCACTCTCAAATTTCCGGACAACTGTTTCAACGACACCTGTGAACAGTCAACCGGGAACTGTGCATGCAAGGGAAAGTTCTACGGGTCAGACTGCATTCTCAAATCTCTGGACAACTGTTTGAACGAAACCTGTGGACAGTTAATCGAAGCCTGCGTCTCGTATGTCGATGATTCACACGTTAAGAGGGGTCTGCAGACTAACCCAAGCATATGGATGCCTCAGTGTGTTTATGTGCTTAACTTGGCTAATTTCATGGTGTTTTTCCGTGAAGACATGACTCATATCTTAGTGTTTTTCTGTGCTAGTCATGTCTCATATCTGGGTGTGTTTCTGTGCTGGCTATGGCTCATATCTAGGTGTGTGTAATGTTAGTCATATCTCATATCTTGGTGTGTCCGTGTTAATCGTGTCTCTTATCTTTATGTGCGTCTGAGTTTAGTAATATCTCCTAACTTAGTGTGTATCTGTGTTAGTCATGTGTCATATCTTTGTGTGTGCATGTCTGGGTTAGGGATATCTCATATCTGTGTGTGCATGTTTATGTTAGTCATATCTCATATCTTTGTGCGTGCATGTCTGTGTTTGTCACATCTCATATTCTTGTGTGTGTATGGCTATGTAAGTCCCATCTCATATCTTTGTGTGTGCATGCCTATGTTAGTCATATCTTATATCTTTGTGTGTATGTCTATGTTAGGTATGTGTCATATCTTCGTGTGTGCATGACCAAGTCAGTCATATCTCATATCTTTATGTGCATGTCTATGTTAGTCATGTGTCATATATCTTGATGTGTGTCGGTGTTAGTCATGTCTCGTATCGCTGTGTGCATGTCTGTGTTAGTCACATCTCATATCTTTGTGTGTGCATGTCTGTGTTAGTCACCTCTAGTGACTCGGGCAGATGGTGCTCGTAAACCTGGGAGCGCAGACCATCTTAGGGCAGAATCCCCCTACAGAAAAGACAATATGCTGCCTTGCAGGAAGATTGGGGACAATCAAAGGCTAAGGAAAGCAAACCTGAAAAAATGCTGGCTGAAATCAGATGCACTGGGCCACTGGCGCAGAACACAGTGCAACGTATTAACGGGTGTTCAGTCAAAGTGGATCTGGCGGACTCTAAATGTGACGTTCTGTCTGTGGGGGCGATCAACACACTTAACCTGACAGCTGACTTCATGTGGGGGTCTGGAATCCTACTCTGACTGAGTCCTGATCGCAGAGAGAGAGAGAGAGAGAGAGAGAGAGAGAGAGAGAGAGAGAGAGAGAGAGAGAGAATGTCCATGGTACTCTCAACATTTTTCTGTAAAACCACATTTCTACAGACTCCAGTAATTTTCTTGTCTGTTGCCTATTGTCCATGATTCGCTCCCATATGTTAAGACTGGCTCTACATAACATTTAAGAACTCTTTTTCTTGTTTCTATTGTCAAAAATGGATTGCATATTATCTTCCTCATTTTTTGGAAAACTGCTTTTGCCTGAGCCATTCTGCATCTCACCTCTTTTGTACATCTTCCGTCTGAGGTTAACAAAGTTCCCAAATATTTAAATTCATTTACCTGTTTTAATATTGTTCCATTTGTCTTTATTTTGCATTGAGGTGATCATCACCATCAGCTATACTGGAGCCATTAATGACCTGCCAGTTCATGGAGCCTTTCAAAGATTGTACGGCACAACAAACAAGACTAGAATATGTTCTCAAAATCATTTGATATCGATGTAAATGTTGCTCGAGCAGAGATGCAAATGGAAGTTATTGGCTTTCAATGAAAAAATATTCTGAAATCAAAGTGGAGGGAAACGAGGATACTGGGCTCTTATTTCTCACGTGAACAATACCCAAAGATGTACAACAAGTTACTTCATTGTGTGGTAGCACTTATGTTTGTCAACATTTATTTTGTTCAAAACTTAAGTGGGGTAAATCAAAAGCAAGAAGTCGATTAACTTATATTTTTAGAAAAATAATAATAAATAAATAATAACAAATTTAGAAAGCATACTACACATTTCTGTTAGATAAATGCCATTATACACGGACAGCCGGAGTTCATGCACAATCCTCTCATTAAACATGTAAGCTTTCTATTTATAATTTACTGTTGAATTTTCTGTCACCCTTCACCCCATTTCTGTCTCAGGCCGCTCCCTTTTATTCCACCCTCTTTTCTGTCTTCCGCTCTCCATTGTTAAGAAGATTTTTACATTACAATCGCTTGTGAAATTCAAATTAGGTACTTTATATAATAGCAATTGGCCCTCGGCGTCTTCATAGTTTTCAGATCTGGCCTTCAGAAAATAAAAAGTTCCCACCCCAGACCTGTTATCAACACAATCCCCGCCCTCAGCGCAGCAGACATTTCACTGACTCGTGTTGCTACTCATATACGGGCTTACACAGATCGACAGGGTTGCCAACTTAGCGGATTTTCCGCTAGATCTAGTGGAAATGGAGCAGCGTCCAGCGGCCAAAAAATAATGAATCCGCCTGGCGGAATTTCTAGCGGATTTATTTTGAATGACAGCGGCAAATCGCGGATTTTTAAAATCACGATAATCGCCTAAAATTAGCCTTATCGTGGTCAAAACACAAACTAAGAGCGTCTGTAGTGCTTGTGTGACAAGTGAAATTATGTACGTACTACGTCATTATATCGCTTTCGTTCTGACCAATAGAAAATTTAGTAGAGTATTGTAGTAGAGACTTTCGGTTTGAAACTGAAACTTTTCTACTTTGGAAATAAATTGTATGATAACTGAGGATTTATAGTCGTAGTATTAAGTCAAGTATGTCATCATTAATTAGCAAGTTTCATATTTCAAACTGAGGATTTGTTTAGAGTCAGTGTGAGTGTTCACATTTTTTTATTTTAAAGTCCATATTTATTTCAAATTGTGTAGGTTCAACGCCCTACCGCTATAAGAGAGTTAACAATTTTTGGTAATTCCATATTATAGGCCTACATGTGGCTGTAACTATCAGCAACGTACATTCACATTACAACATAAAGATATGACACTTCAATATCAGCAACGATTTCGTAAAGAGTGGACTAAATGAAGTGGGCCTTACAGATTGCATCTTAGAAGTCCATGATAGTACTGACAAAGCTAGATGCAAGTTTTGCAAATGTGTATTTGGCATCGAAACATTATGATCTTCTTTCTCACAGCAAATCAAAGAAGCATCAGTCGGGCAGCGTTGCATTTTCCAATTCACGAAAACTGGACACTGCAATTTCTTTGTCTTTCAAATTATTTTTATGTTGCCAAATTTAGTTAGTTTCTACATGTATTAATATAGTTGTAGTTGTGCTGTTACAAATCGAAATAATAATTATTTTTCTTTAAATTTACTCTCCCATTTGGTTTGGAGATGCGCAATAATAATAGAATAGTACGTAGATAAATAATAATTTAATGTAAGTTTCCTAAGTAATAAACTCTGGAAATATTTTTGGAAAATCTGGCGTAATTTTTCGGACAATCTGGCGGAAAATCGCGGATTTTTGACTCCAGTCTAGCGGATTGACTCCGACGGCAGTTGGCAACCAGATTGACCACAGAGGGTCTTCATTAGGGGAGGGGCCGACTAAAAGCAACAACAATGCAAACAATTTTCGAAGAGAACATCACCAGAACACAAAAGTTAACATAAAAAAGTCAAATAGAAAAGTCATTATTGAAAGCCGGAGGAGGACGGGGAACCCAGTGAAGTTTTCAATGATCGAGAACGAGAGAAGTTGATCAAAGCAGAAAGAAAAGACTGAACAGAATCATGACACTATGGTGGAGAGATCCTTGAAGTGTTCAGGAGATTAAATTAACTTAGTTCTCATTACTGCGAGGTATAAGCAGACTGTATGGTGACAAAGGATCTGGTCTACTGTGGATGTATAAGACATAAGACAAAAGCATGTGTAGAACGTTCACGCCACTCGGGGGCGCTGTTATAAATGAGGCCCGCAAACTTTTTAGCCAACCATCTGCCGACGATTTTCTTGGTGGTGGTTGATGTTTGGAAAGTTGGGGTGGGTGGATGTTCTCACGCTAGTCATCATTTACTCGTGGACAGTCCACACCTTCTCCCACCCCACCTTTCATGTTTCAGTCCATCACTAATGAGGCGTTCGAGGCGGATCCCACAGAAATGAGCTAGACCTGCGGTGGTCGAGATTTGCCCTGCATTCGACCTCATTTTCTTTCTTCTCGCGAACCAAGACGCGAAATAAGAGCAAGATCACGTTGGTTAGCACACCAGCTCTAAACACAACTAGGGGTAGGTAGAACACACAGACTACAGTCAGTCCCAGGGAAGTCTAACAGTAGGATAGCAATATTTCCTTCATAGGATAAACGGCCTTGCAATGTTATCGCATTTTGCTGACATTGATTTGCCATCTTTAACACATCAGTTGTATCAGATGAGCCTAGAGAGGACTTTCTTTATTGCACTGCTGGCGACTGTCGTTGTCCTATTATCTGTTGCTATGAGTGTGTGCGTTCGGAGCTTCAAGGTGTAAGTACAACTGTGATTGAATTCTACTGGTCTTAGTTGTAAGCATGTAAGTTCGTATTTATTTATCATCCATGTAGTGTAGAGCTACGACTGACTTTGTGGTCATTGGCCACCTTGTGTGACCACCAAGGTACATTTGTCTGCTAGAGCAGCTCAAGCAGAGTCAGAGTGAGTCTCAATGTATGTATTGTATAGATAGCCTATACTATACCTATACTATACTATACTACTATAGGCTATAGGATAGGATAGGCCTATAAATTGTTTTTCTGCCACACACATTAACTTAATTATTGGCTTCAGTAACTCTTTTAATCAGCGTCCTACAAAACGTGTATGTCTAGCGTTATTATTAGCGAAGTCATATATGGAGCGGTGCACCGAAGGTTCCGATGTAAGTCCTCCAGACAAACCAGCCAGAACAAAACGTGGCAATTCGTCGGAGAAGAAAGGACATCTGGGTGGACACTGACTACGCTCAACACAATTTGATTGCCTTAATTAACCAGGGCTAGATTTAGGACTAGGCTAAATAAGTTAGTTCCTTATAATCCGAGGGGGGCGTCAGACATGTTTATATAGTAATATAATATACATTGGGGACCTTCTGGTGTTATTTATCTGGCTTTAAAGTTTAATTTAGCTTAGTATCTTACAACATCTAAATTCGGCCCTACTCTTAACCAGCACCCCCCCCCCCCACCACACACACACACACACTAACTGCAATTTTCTAACTGCAGTATGTCAGTAATGCTATGGGGTACTTTGAACTCTATAGCATGTCAACAGTTGTCAACAGAAGTCTTCACAGACAAGGTAGTGAGATCTGATATCTTCACGGACAAAGTAGTGAAATCTGAAGTCTTCATGGACAAAGTAGAAATCTGAAGTCTTCACGGGCAAAGTAGTGAGATCTGAAGTCTTCATGGACAAGGTAGTGAGATCTGAAGTCTTCACAGACAAAGTAGTGAAATCTGAAGTCTTCATGGACAAAGTAGAAATCTGAAGTCTTCACGGACAAAGTAGTACTGAAGTCTTCATGGACAAAGTAGTGAAATCTGAAGTCTTCTTGGACAAAGTAGTACTGAAGTCTTTATGGACAAAGTAGAAATCTGAAGTCTTCATGGACAAAGTAGAAATCTGAAGTCTTCTTGGACAAAGTAGTACTGAAGTCTTCATGGACAAAGTAGTGAAATCTGAAGTCTTCATGGACAAAGTAGAAATCTGAAGTCTTCTTGGACAAAGTAGTACTGAAGTCTTCATGGACAAAGTAGTGAAATCTGAAGTCTTCTTGGACAAAGTAGAAATCTGAAGTCTTCATGGACAAAGTAGAAATCTGAAGTCTTCACGGACAAAGTAGTGAGATCTGAAGTCTTCTTGGACAAAGTAGTACTGAAGTCTTCATGGACAAAGTAGTACTGAAGTCTTCACGGACAAAGTAGTGAGATCTGAAGTCTTCTTGGACAAAGTAGTACTGAAGTCTTCACGGACAAAGTAGTGATATCTGAAGTCTTCTTGGACAAAGTAGTACTGAAGTCTTCATGGACAAAGTAGTACTGAAGTCTTCATGGACAAAGTAGTACTGAAGTCTTCATGGATAAAGTAGTACTGAAGTCTTCATGGACAAAGTAGAAATCTGAAGTCTTCACGGACAAAGTAGTGAGATCTGAAGTCTTCTTGGACAAAGTAGTACTGAAGTCTTCACGGACAAAGTAGTGAGATCTGAAGTCTTCTTGGACAAAGTAGTACTGAAGTCTTCACGGACAAAGTAGTGAGATCTGAAGTCTTCATGGACAAAGTAGTACTGAAGTCTTCACGGACAAAGTAGTGAGATCTGAAGTCTTCTTGGACAAAGTAGTACTGAAGTCTTCATGGACAAAGTAGTGAAATCTGAAGTCTTCTTGGACAAAGTAGTGAAATCTGAAGTCTTCATGGACAAAGTAGTGAAATCTGAAGTCTTCATGGACAAAGTAGTGAAATCTGAAGTCTTCTTGGACAAAGTAGTGAAATCTGAAGTCTTCATGGACAAAGTAGTGAAATCTGAAGTCTTCATGGACAAAGTAGTGAAATCTGAAGTTTTAATGGACAAAGTAGTGAAATCTGAAGTCTTCATGGACAAAGTAGAAATCTGAAGTCTTCTTGGATAAAGTAGTGAAATCTGAAGTCTTCATGGACAAAGTAGAAATCTGAAGTCTTCATGGACAAAGTAGAAATCTGAAGTCTTCACGGACAAAGTAGTGAGATCTGAAGTCTTCATGGACAAAGTAGTGAAATCTGAAGTCTTCATGGACAAAGTAGTGAAATCTGAAGTCTTAATGGACAAAGTAGAAATCTGAAGTCTTCTTGGACAAAGTAGTGAAATCTGAAGTCTTCTTGGACAAAGTAGTACTGAAGTCTTCATGGACAAAGTAGTGAAATCTGAAGTCTTCATGGACAAAGTAGTGAAATCTGAAGTCTTCACAGACAAAGTAGTGAAATCTGAAGTCTTCACAGACAAAGTAGTACTGAAGTCTTCATGGACAAAATAGTACTAAAGTCTTCACGGACAAAGTAGTACAAAAGTCTTCACGGACAAAGTAGTACTAAAGTCTTCATGAACAAAGAAGTGAGATTTGAAGTCTTCACAGACAAAGTAGTGAGATCTGAAGTCTTCATGGACAAAGAAGTGAGGTCTGAAGTCTTCATGGACAAAGTAGTGAGATCTGAAATCTTCATGGACAAAGTAGTGAGATCTGAAGTCTTCATGGATAAAGTAGTGAGGTCTGAAGTCCTCTCGGACAAAGTAGTGAGATCTGAAGTCTTCATGGATAAAGTAGTGAGATCTGAAGTCCTCTCGGACAAAGTAGTGAGATCTGAAGTTTTCTTAGACAAAGTAGTGAAATCTGAAGTCTTCACGGACAAAATAATGAGATCTGAAGTCTTCATGGACAAAGTAGTACTGAAGTCTTCATGGACAAAGTAGTGAAATCTGAATTCTTCATGGACAAAATAGTACTGAAGTCTTCACGGACAAAGTAGTACTAAAGTCTTCACAGACAAAGTAGCACTAAAGTCTTCACAGACAAAGTAGTACTAAAGTCTTCATGGACAAATAGTACTGAAGTCTTCATGGACAAAGTAGTACTAAAGTCTTCACGGGCAAAGTAGTACTAAAGTCTTCACGGACAAAGAAGTGAGATCTGAAGTCTTCACAGACAAAGTAGTGAGATCTGAAGTCCTCTCGGACAAAGTAGTGAGAACTGAAGTCTTCACGGACAAAATAATGAGATCTGAAGTCTTCATGGACAAAGTAGTACTGAAGTCTTCATGGACAAAGTAGTGAAATCTGAATTCTTCATGGACAAAGTAGTACTGAAGTCTTCACGGACAAAGTAGTACTAAAGTCTTCACAGACAAAGTAGCACTAAAGTCTTCACAGACAAAGTAGTACTAAAGTCTTCATGGACAAATAGTACTGAAGTCTTCATGGACAAAGTAGTACTAAAGTCTTCACGGGCAAAGTAGTACTAAAGTCTTCACGGACAAAGAAGTGAGATCTGAAGTCTTCACAGACAAAGTAGTGAGATCTGAAGTCCTCTCGGACAAAGTAGTGAGAACTGAAGTCTTCACGGACAAAGAAGTGAGATCTGAAGTCTTCACAGACAAAGTAGTGAGATCTGAAGTCTTCATGGACAAAGTAGTGAGGTCTGAAATCTTCATGGACAAAGTAGTAAGATCTGAAGTCTTCATGGACAAAGTAGTGAGGTCTGAAGTCTTCACAAAGTAGTAATATTTGAAGTATTTACGGACAAGGCAGTGAGTACTGAAGTCTTCACAGAGAAAGTAGTGAGATCTGAAGTCTTCATGGACAAAGTAGTGAGATCTGAAGTCTTCGTGGACAAAGTAGTGAGATCTGAAGTCTTCGTGGACAAAGTAGTGAGATCTGAAGTCTTCGTGGACAAAGTAGTGAGATATGAAGTCTTCATGGACAAAGTAGTGAGATCTGAAGTCTTCACGGACAAGGTAGTACTGAAGTCTTCATGGACAAAGTAGTGAGATCTGAAGTCTTCGTGGACAAAGTAGTGAGGTCTGACGTCTTCATGGAGAAAGTAGTGAGGTCTGAAGTCTTCACGGAGTAGTGAGATCAGAAATTTTCATGGATAAAGTAGTCAGAGCTGAAGTCTTCACTGACAAAATATTGAAATCTGAAGTCTTCATGGACAAAGTAGTGAAATCTGAAGTGTTGATGGACAAAGTAGTTAGATCTGAAGTCTTAATGGACAAAGTAGTTAGATCTGAAGTGTTCATGGACAGAGTAGTGAAGTCTGAAGTCTTCATGGACAAAGTAGTAAGATCTCTGAAGTCTTCATGGACAAAGTAGAGAGATCTGAAGTTTTCACGGACAAAGTAGAGAGATCTGAAGTGTTCATGGACAGAGTAGTGAAGTCTGAAGTCTTCATGGACAAAGTAGTAAGATCTCTGAAGTCTTCATGGACAAAGTAGAGAGATCTGAAGTTTTCACGGACAAAGTAGTTAGATCTGAAGTGTTCATGGACAGAGTAGTGAAGTCTGAAGTCTTCATGGACAAAGTAGTAAGATCTCTGAAGTCTTCATGGACAAAGTAGAGAGATCTGAAGTGTTCATGGACAGAGTAGTGAAGTCTGAAGTCTTCATGGACAAAGTAGTAAGATCTCTGAAGTCTTCATGGACAAAGTAGAGAGATCTGAAGTTTTCACGGACAAAGTAGTTAGATCTGAAGTGTTCATGGACAGAGTAGTGAAGTCTGAAGTCTTCATGGACAAAGTAGTAAGATCTCTGAAGTCTTCATGGACAAAGTAGAGAGATCTGAAGTTTTCACGTACAAAGGCCAAAAATAGGAGATTCTGTATTCAAACTGCGTACATGAAAGAATCATCATCATCAAGTACCGGGCCTACTGGCGTAGGTGATCATGTCTCTCCACAACTTTCGATCTCGACAGTCCTTTATCATTTCTGTTGTTGACCTTCTGCCAAGCCATTCTCTTAAGCTGTCTGGTATTTTCTCTCTTTGCTTTCCTCTATTTCTTCGTCCCTCAATTTTTTCAGTTGTTACAATATATTCCAGGTGTTCTCTTCTCAATACATGGCCAAAAAATGATGATTGTTTCTTCCTAATATTGGAAATTAGCTCTATTTTTGCTTTGACCTCTTTCAAAACATCTTCATTACTCTTCTTACTGTCCATGGTACTCTCAACATTCTTTTGTAAAACCACATTTCAACAGACTCCAGTGATTTTCTTGTCTGATGTCCTATTGTCCATGATTCACATCTATATGTTTAGACTGTCTCTACATAACATTTAAGAACTCTTTTTCTTGTTTCTATTGTCAAAAATGGATTGCATAGTATCTTCCTCATTTTCTGGAAAACTGCTTTTGCCTGAGCCATTCTGCATCTCACCTCTTTTGTAGATCTTCCATCTGAGGTTAACAAAGTTCCCAAATATTTAAATTCATTTACCTGTTTTAATATTGTTCCACTTGTCTTTATTCTGCACTGAGGTGATGTCTTTTTCTTTGTTGTTACCATTACCTCTGTCTTTTTGCTATTAAGGCTGAGTCCTTTATTTTTGCTTTCTTTCACTATAATGTTCAACATTTCTTGTAACTCATTTTCACTTTAAGACTGTATCATCAGCAGTAGAAACATGAAAGAATATTTTGTAGTAAACAAAAAAAAAATGAAACAAGTAGACTAAATGGGACAGTTGTTCGAGAAAAAATTTGTCAGCGAAAACATGTACCCAATTAAAACCCACATCTTGAAGATATTCACTGATACTACAAAGTTCATGCATTGGAGCTGAAACCATTTTTAAAACTTAAAACTAAACTCATATTCATTAGATAGGGGAACTATAGCTTGTTTCATAAGTCGTGCCCAACTTTAAAAATCAATATCTTTTAAACCGCTTTTTGTAATTTTTTCAAAATTTGCATGTATAGTTATAATGATTAAAACCCAACGGAATTAATTTCATTAAAAACAAACATTTGGTTATTATTATTGCTTATTTGATTTATATAAATTTATAACGACCCATTGATGTAGTCAAAACTTAGTGTTTACAGTATTTAAGTTAAAAATAGCGATTACAAATCCATACACGCTCAAATTTACGATTTTTCACGCTTTCCGCGTGAGTTATCTGACACAATTAGACACTTGTAGTAAACATGAGACATTGTGTGTTCCATTTCCGTTAATTCAGCGGCGTAACGTGGAACAATAACATTTATCATGAGTCTTAAAATGAAATTCTGCAGTTTACAAAACATCGCAATAAAAATGTATGACTATTTTTGCAAAGAGGCTAAACGAGGAAGATTATTTCATTCTTTAGAAAACCCTGAGAATAGGACAAGACACATTTTGGATTTATCTAAACGGTCATTTAATCGCTGGATTCAAGCACGTGACCGTCAATGTTCCAAATATACAAAATCACAAGGAAGAGCAAAAATGTTGGATAATTTCGACAGTGAACTTATTAGAAGTGAAATTCGCAAAATTTTGGGTATGAATGAAACTGTTACAATAAGAAAATTAAAAGTATCGCTGAAAAAGAACAACAGTATTGAAATATCAAAGTCTACATTATGGAGGAATGTGAGAGCTGCAGGCTTTACATTCAGAAAGTATTCCAATGGACGAAACATCATCTGTGAGAAGCCACATATAGTAGTCATGAGAAGCAAGTACTTACGTGAAGTAAAAGAGGTGCGCAAGCAAGGTTATGATATTGTGTACTTGGATGAAACATGGATCAATGCTCACCACACTAACCAAAGGGAATGGCAGTCATCAGATGGAAAGATTAAGAGATTAATACCTAGCATCAAAGGACAGCGCTTGATAATTGCTCATGCAGGTAGTCGACAACATGGACTAATACAGAATGCAGAGCTCATTTTTCTTTCAAAATCCATAGACAATCGGGATTATCACTCTGAGATGAATGGTCACATATTTAGACATTGGATTGAAAATTCTGTTCTCCCAGCACTAGATCGACCATCTTGCCTAATAATGGACAATGCAGCGTACCACAACATTGTTGCACTTGAAGATAAAGTCCCGACGTCATCCAGTACAAAAGATGCGATTAAGATATGGCTCACAAAGGAGCACATACAATTTAATAACATGTACTTAAAACCTGAATTACTATCTCTAGTAAAGCAAAAACAAAGAAAAAAAACCTTACCATGCTCATTTAAATCCAATAGAACTAATCTGGGCAAAATTAAAAGGACAAGTGGCAGATGAAAATACAACATTCAAAATATGCGATGTAAAGACTCTTGCTAATCTCGCTTTATTAAATATAGACAAAGATTATTGGGCTAAATGTGAAGACCACGTCTTAAAACAGGAAGGGGAATATTGGAAAAATGATGGTTTGTGGAATGTTCAACCCCAAACAGTTATTAATCTTTTAGACTCGTCTGATTCAGAATGAAAGTATATAGCCCCCACAATGTTGGCCCCTATATTACCTTAAATTAGTTCAACAAACGGTCCTTTTCAGGACCACACAACTATGAAAATTGGACATACAGGTATACCTTGATATTATCGTCCGTCATCGAACTGAGCAGACAATAATTCTCCTGGTGTTTTGTTTTATCCAGTTATTTCCCCATTACGGCCACGCCTTTACCTAGTGAAAATTAATCATAGACCAGCAACTACGGTAATTTCTATTCTTTAGGGCTTCACAATTTACAATTTTGACAAACATCAAAGAAATATCGCCGCTTTAAGAAAACTGCAGCTGCAAGATATTTGTTAAATATACATTTAAAGGGTCTTTTGCATTCTAATAACATTTGGAAAATTTCAAAAGTTTTTAACAAACGGTTAGAGAGTAATAGCATTTTGAAGCTGGGCAGATGATTTGAAATGAGCTATAGTTAGTCTCGAGGCAAAATGCAGGCCTCGAGACAGAGAGGTTGTGAGTTCAAATCCCGTCTAGTTGAGATTTTTATTTATGTTTTCTCTCTGCGGCAACCGCCCCTGGTCTCAGCATCGAGGCCCGGCTTGAAACACCAATTACTCATGGACGGAAAAATATGAGTATCTCCAAAGTCGGAGATATCTGCCTGTGCTGCGAGGGACCCCTGTGCACACAGCTGCCAGGGAAAAATGGATTAACACGCAAAATTCAGTTCCTAGTCTCTAGGGACTTCGCAAAAGACAAAAGGCTGGCGAACGGCCAAAAAAAGAAATATTCATTAGGTAGATGAGTTCAAGATCAAACAGGTCACCTTGTCATAACAAAGTGTGCTGTTGAGCTAATGGCGTGGAACTGTCACATCCCTTGTTCTGCTCAATGTATTTTCATGTTGACGTAAGAAATTTCTACCTAAGCTGAACTGATATATTGTTTTAACCACTGTTCTCAACCCAAAATCTGTTACCTACAATTATTGAAAGTGATACGTGACACTAGATTTGTTATGATGCTGGGTTTGTTCTTGAAAGTGATGTGTGACACTAGATTTGTTATTGAAATTGATGTATGGCACTAGAAGTGTTCTTGAAAGTGATATTCAACACTTGATTTGTTCATGCAATATTCATGCTGTATCTGTCTCTTGTGTCAATTATTGTATGTAGAAAGAAAAAATGTGCCAGCCCAGCAAATGTTGTTTGCTTGTTTCAAGTTGGACGAGCATCGAAGTCACCTAGTCTCTCACCCTTTCCTTTAAAGCTGGAGACTTACTTGCGCATGGCAAAGATACCATATATGGTAAGTTGATAAGTCAATCTTTTCTACCTTTTAACTTCCTGTGGGGCATAGTCTAGGTCTTCAACAAACACTTTCCAAGCCATTCCGTTTCTTGCCATTCTTTTAAGATTATTCCATATCTTCCCCATCAATTTCATCTCTGTTTCTATCTGTCTTCTCCAAGAATTCCTTGGTCTTCCTCTTTGTCTTTTTCTCTGGGGATTCCAAAAAAGGGCCTGTTATGTAATACTCTCAGTTGGCTTATGCGATGTGTGTCCTATCCGGCGCCATTGTCTTCACTGTATCTCTTTATCTACTGATATTTCACTGGTACTTTTACATAATTCTATTTTAGTGATTTTGTCCTGTCATTTTCATCCTTTTATTCTGCGCAAGCATCCATTAATGAAAGTCTGTATCTTCATGATTGTCATTTTTGTAGTGTTCCATGTTTCACAGCCATATAATAGAACTGACATAAAATTGGAGTTTAAATTTTTATTTTTGTATTTAACCTAATTTCTTTGGATTTCCATATGTTTCCTAATGCAACAAATTCTGCTCTTGCTTTTGATATCCTTATTTTGGTATCATTCTCATTATTGCCAACTGCATTAATTCTCTTATAATTTTGGTCTTATCTCTATTTATTGCCAGTCCCAGCTGTTATGATCTCTCATCAAGTATGCTCGTTTTATCTCACATAGAGGTGTGGTCAATGCTATATCCTAAATGTTATTGGAAATGAGAAAGTAGATAGACTCGTGAAAAAGAGACACACCAGAGGTAAAAATGAAGACAAAGCATCAAAGATGGAGTTTATAATAGTTTGAAGGGAAACGGTTTAATGTCCATAGGCTCGTGTGACTGATGCATACTTGCTCTTCTTATCAAGGTAATATCAAATAAAAATATGCAGACTGAACAGTCACCCAACAACTTAACTAATAGACATATATTCATGTACATAGAGCAGTGTGTAGAATGATGATGAATGATGACTGTCAGCTTCATGAGGTGTGTAAAGTGGTGACTAGACAAAATCTGATCCCAAGAACACAACTCTATAGCGATAGAGAAGAATAACACAGACCATGAGAGGAGAATATGTTGGTCTGTTCAGATAAAGATGCTCACCTTAGTTTATGAGGTATAGATGCTCATCTTAGTTTATGAGGTAAAGATGCTCACCTTAGTTTATGAGGTAAAGATGTTCACCTTAGTTTATGAGGTAAAGATGCTCACCTTAGTTTATGAGGTAAAGATGCTCACCTTAGTTTATGAGGCAAAGATGTTCACCTTAGTTTATGAGGTAAATATGCTCACCTTAGTTTATGAGGTAAAGATGTTCACCTTAGTTTATGAGGTAAAGATGCTCACCTTAGTTTATAAGGTAAAGATGTTCACCTTAGTTTATGAGGTAAAGATGCTCACCTTAGTTTATGAGGTAAAGATGCTTACCTTAGTTTATGAGGTAAAGATGTTCACCTTAGTTTATGAGGTAAAGATGCTCAACTCACTGTTGTGTAATTCAAAACATGATCAGTTTAATTTTTTTTTGCTGACTTCTGATCTGTGAATGTGAAATTTAGTACCTAGTTGTATCAAATCGAATGTTCATGGGAGTTGCCAACGTTGAGTAGAGGCTACTTACCCTTCTGTTCCAGGGACTAGTCCTTGCACCAATCTAGTACACTCTGGCAATTCTTACTGTCAGTACAACGCAAATTGACAAGCTGGAGAAAATACAGAATGAAGCTATGCACATTATCTTAGGGTGTATGAGGGACACTCCCTGTGTAGCAATGAGGTATCTTCTTGACTTTCTAACCATGGATGACAGAATCAAGATCTGGAGGGCAAGAACATACCTGAAGATAAGTGCAGATAAGGAACATCCATTGCACTACGAGCTCAACACAGAGAAAGGTGTTATAATAAAAAGAGGTAAATCATGGGTGTGCCGAGCAGAAGATATCATCAAACAGGTCTGTGGGCTTACCAATATCAACACTGGCAAGGAGTGGATACCGGTGCCTACGTCATTCAGGGAGACATTCTCATGTATTGTCATACTCAATGGGAAATGTAGGGAACAGAACCCAGTCGTGGTCAATGCAGAGGTCAGCGGTTTCATCTAGGGTAACACCAATGAGAATGATGCAGCCATCTATTCAGACGGATCTGTAATACGACACCAAGGGAGTACATGGACATTTACAGCATGCTTGGCAGGCAGAATAGTCAAGGAAGACAGTGGTGCATCCGTTATGACCGCAAGTAGTATGGTGATGGAGATGATGGCAGTGACCAGGGCATTCATCTGGTTAGAGTCACAAGACTACACCCACGGCTGCATACTGAGCATATAAAAAGACTTATCAACCAACACAGAACTGCAGTCGTTAGTCACTGGACACTGCAGGACATGGTGAGGAGGGGATCTGAGCATCTATGGACATGTTTGGAGTGTAATGTTGATGACCCGCAAATAACTCAATAACTCATTCAAATCGGATGATAAAATATGTCTCTTGTTCAAGTCATCATCAAGTACCGGGCCTAGTGGCGTAGGTGATCATGTCTCTCCACAACATTCGATCTCTGCAGCTATTTATCATTTCTGTTGTTGACCTTCTGCCAAGCCATTCTCTTAAGCTGTCTGTTTTTTTTTCTCTTTGCTTCTCTCTATCTCTTCGTCCCTCAATTTTTCCAGTTGTTACAATATATTCAAGTTGTTCTCTTCTCATTACATGGCCAAAAAATGATGATTGTCTCTTCCTAACATTGGAAATTAGCTCTCTTTTTGCTTTGACCTTTCTCAGAACCTCTTCATTACTCTTCTTAGCTGTCCATGGTATTCTCAACATTCTTCTGTAAAACCACATTTCTACAGACTCCAGTGATTTTCTTATCTGTTGTCCTATTGTCCATGATTCGCATCCGTATGTTAAGACTGGCTGTACATAACATTTAAGAACTCTTTTTCTTGTTTCTATTGTCAAAAATGGATTGCATAGTACTTTCCTCATTTTTTGGAAAGCTGCTTTTGCCTGAGCCATTCTACATCTCACCTCTTTTGTACATCTTCCGTCTGAGGTTAACAAAGTTCCCAAATATTTAAATTCATTTACCTGTTTTAATATTGTTCCACTTGTCTTTATTTTGCACTGAGGTGATGTCTTTTTCTTTGTTGTTACCATTACCTCTGTCTTTTTGCTATTAAGGCTGAGTCCTTTATTTTTGCTTTCCTTCACTACAATGTCCAACATTTCTTGTAACTCATGTTCACTCTTAGCGATTAATACTGTATCATCAGCATACCTTAGATTATTTATATTATGACCTCCAATTGTTATTCCAGGCATGCCTCTTATGGATCTTAAAATAATCTCACTATAAATATTAAACAAATCTGGTGACAGCACACAACCTTGTCTAATACCCTGTTTAATTTGTTGAAACATTCCCAATTGGTTTCCAGTTCTTATGGCCACTGTTTGTTGCCAGTACATGTTCTTTATTATTCTTAGATCTTTGCTGTCTATGTTTATGCTTTCTAAAATGTTGATTATTTCTTGGTGCTTTACTTTGTCAAATGCCTTGGTGTAATCTATGAAACATAGGTATAGATCTGTTTTCACCTCTATGGCTCTTTCTACTAAAGATCTTATGATATAAATGGCATTGCTTGTTCCTTTATCTCTAACAAAACCACACTGTTCATCGCTAATTTCTGGACTGATTTTGTTTCGCACTCTTTGAATGATGATTCTTAGTACTATCTTAGTCATATGACTCATAAGGCTTATTGTGCGATGATCATCGCATTCAATCGCACCCGATTTCTTTGGTAGGGCTGTGAATATTGATTTGAGCATGTCGTCTGGTATATATCCGTTGTTGTAGATATAATTCAATATTTTTGTTATTATTTCTATTCCAAAATCACCCATGGCTTCAATCTCTTCTTTAGTTATATTATCTGGTCCAGGAGCTTTGCCTGCTTTCATATTGTGCAAGGCGTCTTCCACTTCCTCTCTTAGTATTTCTGGTCCTTCTCCATTATCCTTAATATTTACTTCCGTTCGTTCATCATTATAAAGATCCTTAATGTATTCTGTCCATCGTTCCCTTATGTTTTCTTGATCAATCAACAGTTCTCCTTTCTTTGATCTTAAACATCCAGTTTTTGATTGTGTTTTTCTTCCTGTTAATTCCTCAATATGTTTGTATATAGCTTTAGCATTTCCTTTTTGTTGCAATTCAATTTCTTTGCATCTCTCTTTTAGCCATGCTTCTTTTGCTTCATTACATTTTACTTCAATTTCTTTATTTAACCTCTTATACTCATCATTATTTTCTTTATTTCTTCTTCTTGTATCCATTAGCTGCAAAATATCATCCATTTCTTCCTTGAATTTTTCCTCACTGGTGGTATGAACTCTGTTGATGTTTGTTGCATTGATTCTTTTAGCATTTCCCACTGTTCATCAATGCTTTGTATCTTCTCTATTGCATTGTACCGGTTCTGAATTGTGATTTTATATTTGTCTTGCAGCTTCTTGTCTGATTTTAGTAAATCTAAATTTAACTTGATGTTAACTGAGGCTCGTTTTGCTCTTTTTAATTTTACTCTTAGCTTTCCCACAACTGGTACATGATCACTATTGCAATCTGCCCCTGGTCTAGTTTTCACACACACCAGACTGTTTCTAAATCTATTGCTTATCATTATATAATCAATTTGATTACGTGTGTTGTCCCCTGGGCTTTTCCATGTCCACAGACGTCTTGGATGTTGCTTAAACCAGGTGTTTCCTATCATCATACTGTGTGTTCTTGCCCATTCAATAAGTTTCTCACCTCTTTCATTCCTCTTGCCTAAGCCATAATGACCAACTACTTCCTCAACTCTTTCCTTTCCTACTTTTGCGTTAAAATCCCCTAGAACTATGGTGTTTTCATGTGGTTTGCATTTATGAAGTGCCTCATTTAACTTGTAAAATTTATCAATTGTTTCCTCTAGACTGTCTGCTGTTGGTGCATAAACTTGTATAAGATTTATGTCTATTGGCTTTCCATTCAATTTCACTAAAAGGCTGACTCTGTCAGATATTGGGTAAAAGCCTTTCACTGTTCTTGCTCTTTCTGCATCCAAGATGATACCAACTCCTCTTTGGTGTTCAGTACCTCCAGAATATATTATTCTATGTTTATCAGAATATATCTCCCCTGATCCGGTGTATCTCATTTCGCAAAGTCCCAGTAATTGTAAGCCCATTCTTTTCATTTCTTGTATGACATTTTCTAGTTTACCCTTCTGCATGAGTGTTCTCACATTCCAAGTTCCTATCTTTAGAGTTTGTTTAATCTTTATTTTGCTTACAGTAGCTTTACTTGTTCAAGTAAAAAATGTAAAAAAAAATTCCTGAGTAGTTTTAGATATTATCTTAGAGAATTATTGCTGATACCACTAATTTTGTGGGGTGTGCTAAGAGTTTTCTTTGCAAACAGGCAACAGGTGAAAGTGGAAACTGAATATAATAACGGTGATTGCATATGGTGTACTAAGCAGGACCATCAGCTTTTGTTAAAGAGATTGTGTCATTCTAAGAAAGTAAAATGAAGAAATGGATGACAGATGACATTTTCAACTAATGGATACATGAAGAAGAAATAAAGAAAATAAAGATAAGTATAAGAGATTAAATAAAGATATTGTGATAAAGTGCAATGAAGCAAAAAAAAGCATGGCTAAAACAGAGATGCAAAGAGATTGAAATGCAACAAAAAGGAGATGCCAAAGCTATATACAAACAAATTGAAGAATTAACAAGAAGAAAAATACAATAAAAAACTGGATGTTTGAGATCAAAGGAAGAAGAACTGTTGATTGAATAAGAAATCATAAGGGAACGATGGACAGAATACATTAAAGATCTTTATAATGATGAACGAACAGAAATAAATATTAAGGATAATGGCGAAGGAGCAGAAATACTCAAAGAAGAAGTGGAAGACACCTTGTGCAATATGAAAGCAAGTAAAGCTGATGACTAAAGAAGAGATTGAAGCCATGGGTGATTGTGGAATAGAAATAACAAAAATATTGAATGTTATCTACAACAGTGGATATACGAGTATACCAGACGACCTGTTCAAATCAATATTCATAGCCCTACCAAAGAAATCTGGTGCGATTGAATGTGATGATCAATAAGCCTTATGAGTCACATGACTAAGATATTACTAAGAATCATCATGCGAAGAGTGCGAAACAAAATCAGTCCAGAAATTAGTGATGAACAGTGTGGTTTTGTTAGTGGTAAAGGAACGAGCAATGCATTATCATAAGATCTTTAGTAGAAAGAGCCATAGAGGTGAAAACAGATCTATACCTATGTTTCATAGATTATACCAAAGCATTTGACAAAGTAAAGCACCAAGAAATAATCAAAATTTTAGAAGGCATAAACGTAAACAGCAAAGATCTAAGAATAATAAAAAAACATGTACTGGCAACAAACAGCAGCCATAAGAACTGGAAGTCAATTGGGAATATACCAGACAGCTTAAGAGAATGGCTTGGCAGAAAGTCAACAACAGAAGTGATAAATAACTGTCAAGATCGAAAGTTGTGGAGAGACATGATCACCTACACCAGCAGGCCCAGTACTTGATGATGATGATGAAAATAAAGAAAATTAAGACCGACATGTTCATATGCTCATATCACTGTATTTCTATGTGTTTGGCCAAAAATTAATCAAAAAGCCCTCTTCTTTTATGGTCTGGTATAGTTGTATGGTGCCATTTGTATAGGATATTTATTAAATACAAAGATTTGAGGTATGGAGTATTGGTATGTTGGTAATCAGATCATGAAAGATTTGGGTCTCACATGTAATGGAAGGATACCATTATTAACTTTTTTCTTTCCTAATTTACCTTACTAGTAGTTTTAGGGAAATCTAAAATGTGAACTGTCATTTCACTCAAATCTCTCTTGCTCTCTTATCTTTAATTGTATTTATTAAATGAAATACGAAGACAATTATGTTAGTGGATAACAAGCTCTGTTGACAAATTGTGCTTGTTGAATTTGTTCTAACAGAACGACCACTCAGGCAAAATGTCCAGCAAAGGAAAAACTCCTTGGATGGTGTACAATGGACAAACAGTTGCTGACTCTCAGTTCTGCATAGAATTTCTCAAACAAGAGCTGAATATAGACACTGACAAACATCTGACAAGACAAGAAAAAGCAGTGGCTAGAGCTATACGGGAGCTTACAGAGGAAAACTTATATTGGTAATTGTGTATATGTTGATTATTTATTATGTTGGTAGTAAACCAACCCCCCCCCCCCTCTTTCAATCAACACACACACATACCTACCTATCTCCCCAGCAATTGGTAGCAATCATGATTAGTCGATAGTCTAGGTAATATATTAGTGTCTCATACTGGATGTTGTTTTACTGAGCAGCTTCTCTCATGGCTGAATCTGCTGATATTGTATAGACATATCGGCTACAGAATTAACAAGATACATTTGTGGTGCCTCTGGCCTTATCTCCTTTCTCATGCACCTTTTGTCTTATGATTTTGACATAATCACTTCCTCAAATGTTTCTGCATCATTTAAAAAATTTTTTTTCTTCATATGCTCTGATCTGGTCTGATGCTGGCTTTCCCAGTTTCTTTCACTGATAGAAAATCCACTCAAGGAAGACTTGCAAACATCTTTATCTCTCAAATCTGGTTTGCCCTTTGGTCTCTTTACATCCCTAAGTTCGCAATACAGTAATAGTTTGGGAATGTGATTGTTTTCCATTCTTCTCATGTGGCCCAGCCACCTTAGTCACCAACTAATAAGTGTTGCCATGATGAGTGGGAGTTTTTCTCATTGCAAGATGTTACAGTTGGTTACTTTGTTCTGCCATTTGTTGCAAAGGCAACAAACATGAACGATTTTTAGCTTTTTCTTCTGCCCTGCTTTGGTACGTCAAAGTTTTTGATCCATATAAAAGTGTATTGAACACATAACTATGATAAATTAGAATACTATATATATATATATATATATCACTTGAGCACCTATGGACATGTTAGGAGTGCAATGATGATGATCTGTAAATAACTAAATAACTATATATATATATCAATTATTTACTATGGTGGATGAGTCTTGTTAGAAGAATGGACATTAATCACATCTCATGGCAATTACTGTGTATGGAGAGCTTAAGGATGGTAAGAGATTATGAGCATGCCATAAAGCATACATGATAGATTTCTCCCTCAGTTAACAGGGCTTAGTAAATCTGGTAACAAATTATGTCACATGGAGAGCAGAAATAAAAAAAGGTGCAGCTGCATTCAAAACAGTCACAGAAAATATCAGAGAACAAAGGCCAAAAGAGAAAAGACAACTACATATTGCTCCTTCTGTGGCAAGATCAATGGATCTAATATTGTCAGATTCAGCCACAGGATACTGTTGGTAGAAAAATACACCTGACAAGATCTGTTGAAACTTAATGATTGATCGCTAAAGACCATCTATCAAGGTGACAAAGGCCGTATTTATTATTATTTGTATTGGTAATTATATAGCATAATGACCTTGTGTCATCTGCATATCGATTATTGGCTATCATAGGTTCTCCTGTCCACCTCTTGCTGTTGCCAGTCAACTTTAGTTTGTGTCTGCCTCTACTTCATTTACCGTGTATTCCTCTGCAAGACAACTTTAAAAATGTTAATGTTTCTCTTTATATGTCTGAAATATGTAATGTCTTTGTTGATTTGTGTTATATATATATGTTATATTTTTCTTTATTTTCAGCAAAACTTCAGAATTTCTTTCTCTGCCCACCCAATTCTTTCCATTTATAAATCTACATTTCAAGGGCTTCAATTTTTATCTCTGATTTTTTATTAAGTGTCCATATTTCTGTACCATGCTGGAATGCTGAGTAGATATTGTACTATATTAATCTCAGTTTTAGTTACATTTACTGATTAAATACACATAGAAACACTCACACCAATAAATAAAATTGATAGAAATATAAAGCAAAGACCTAACTGTTTAACAGAATCATATTGGGTGAAAATAAAACTAGACAACACTTTTTAAGAGATGAGGGAGTCAGTGCTACTCCAACCTACCCAAACTCAATGGGCTAGGCACACATTTTTTTTTGCAACAGGGTTGACTGAAGAGCTTTTATCTGGTATTTGAATCCCATTCTGATTTGTCATCAAGCCATCTTACTAACCTATTTATATCTGTGATTTTATTTGTCATCAAGCCATCATACTAACCTATTTATATATATCTGTGATTTTATTTGTCATCAAGCTATCTTACTATCCTATTTATATCTGGGATTTTATTTGTCATCAAGCCATCATACTAACCTATTTATATATATCTGTGATTTTATTTGTCATCAAGCCATCTTACTAACCTATTTATATATATCTGTGATTTTATTTGTCATCAAGCCATCATACTAACCTAGTTATATCTGTGATTTTATTTGTCATCAAGCCATCATACTAACCTATTTATATCTGTGATTTTATTTGTCATCAAGCCATCATACTATCCTATTTATATATATATCTGTGATTTTATTTGACATCAAGCTATCTTACTATCCTATTTATATATATCTGTGATTTTATTTGACATCGAGCTATCTTACTATCCTATTTATATATATCTGTGATTTTATTTGACATCAAACTATCTTACTATCCTATTTATATATATCTGTGATTTTATTTGACATCAAGCTATCTTACTATCCTATTTATATATATCTGTGATTTTATTTGTCATCAAGCCATCTTACTAACCTATTTATATATATCTGTGATTTTATTTGACATCGAGCTATCTTACTATCCTATTTATATATATCTGTGATTTTATTTGTCATCAAGCTATCTTACTATCCTATTTATATATATCTGTGATTTTATTTGTCATCAAGCTATCTTACTAACCTATTTACATCTGTGATTTTATTTGTCATCAAGCCATCATACTATCCTATTTATATCTGTGATTTTATTTGTCATCAAGCTATCTTACTAACCTATTTATATCTGTGATTTTATTTGTCATCAAGCCGTCATACTATTTTAACAGCGCTGGGGTCTGCCGGGTCGGGGAGGTGGACATTTTGGACAGGAAAATAAAGGCGGCTTGTCCTGAGCAGTTGCCACGAGGTGTTTGGGTCTGAGTTTTAATTTTACCCCTGATAGAAAAACTTTTGACCCTACTGGGATTTGAACTTGCATCCACCCTGTCAAAGATGCAGTGTGTCAGCCACTGCACAATTTTAGGGGGAAAATAAGGAAACATACTCATACAAGTATTGACCATGTGACCAGATCATCATGTGTCATGATTTTTTTTTTCTATCCATCCACCATGAAACAGAACAAAGAACCATGTTCACATGTTCACATGATCACAAGACTTCAACACTGAAGAAGAAGAACTCACATACTCCTAATTTGGAGCATGATAAGTTTATCATTCAGCTACCAACTCTCTGCTTGCATACTAACCTATTTATATTTGTTGTTTTGTTGGTAATTAATGATCTTCTTCTTCTTCTTTCCTTCCTCATCTGCCTTTCAGCGTCGAGGGGAGATATAATTTGCGGTCTTTTGCTCTTATGTTCGCCTCTGCTGCTGTTATGTTTCCTAGTGCTTCTAATATTCCATCGATCCATCTTTTTCGTGGTCGACCCTTGGGTCTGTTGTTCTCACAACGTTTGTTGAAGGCTCGTTGTGTTGTGTTTTGTTCTTTCTGCCTTGTCACGTGGCCGAACCATTTTATCTGTTGTTTCCTTATATATTCTATGGCTGGGGCTATTCCTAGCTTTTTTCTCAGTTCTACATTTCTGATCTTATCTCTCAGACTGTTTCCTGTCATTCGTCTAACACATTTCATCTCTGTAGAGGTTATTTTTCTTATTGTTCTTGCATCTAGAGTCCAGGTCTGGCATTGGTAGCACAACGTTGGAATGAAGATTGTATTGTAGAGTGCTCGTTTTGCCTCCAGAGTTATTTCCTTGTTGGACAATAGTGGTGATAACTGTCCGATGATTTGACAAGCTTTGTTGCATCTTGATTCTATCTCTGCTGTTTGGGAATTGTCGTTTGTCATTAGACTTCCTAGGTATTTGAATTCCTCTACTTGTTTTAGTTGTCTGCCTTCTATAGTTATGTTGATGTTCTGTTTATTTTTGGCGACATTCATGACTTCTGTTTTGTTGATGTTGATTTTCATGTTGTATTTTGTTCCTAAGATGTTGAGTTTGTTTAAGTGTTCTTGTAGGTCTTCTATTGTTTCATGTATTAGTGCCTGGTCGTCTGCAAATAGAAGCTCGTTGATCTCCTCTGTCTCTGATGGGTTGGCTAGCTTGCATATATGGTCCATGTATGTAATAAACAGTAGGGGGGATAGTACGCACCCCTGTCTTACACCTGATCTAACTTCGAAGTAGTCTGTGTAGCCTGTTGCTGTTCTGACCCTGCAGCTGCTGTTGGCGTAGAGACTTTTAATAATGTTGGTTAGATGTTGGCTTACTCCGTATGTTGTTAGTATCTCCCACAGTTGTTCTCTGTTTACTCTGTCGAATGCTTTTTCCTGGTCAATGAAGGCTATGTATAAGTTTTGGTTGTGTTCTGTCGTTTTTTCTGCAAGCTGTTTTAGTGTGAATAGTGCGTCGGTACATCCTCTGTTTTTTCGGAACCCCATTTGAGAATCGCTTAACTGTAGTTCTATTATTGGTCTCAGTCTTTTTTCCAAGATTTTGGCGTATAGCTTTCCTACATGGCTGAGCAGAGATATACCTCTATATTGATTGCAGTCTCTTTTGCTACCTTTCTTTTTCCATATTGGTATGATGATTGCCTGTTGCCAGTCTTCTGGGGCTTGTTGTTGGTGCCATGCTGCATTAAATATTCTGTGCAGCCATTGCATTCCTGTTTCTCCCGCTGCTGCTATTATTTCTATTGGAATGTTATCTATCCCTGGTGCTTTGTTTCTTGGTGCATATTTGATTACTTCTTCTATTTCCTCTTTCATGATGTTGGGTTCAGTATTTGTGAGTTCTAGTGTGGTTTTTGTTGTCTTATTGGTAGTTGGTATGTTTAACAGGTCTTCAAAATATTCTTTCCATCTCTGTTGCATACATTGGTTATTTGATATTGGCTGTCCGTCTTTGTCATTTATCAGCTCAGTAGGATCATGGTTTTCTTTTCTCGCTCTTGTGGCTTTTACTGCTTTGTAGAAATCTCTTGTGGCTGTCTTGAAGTCCCTGCTCATGTTTTGTCCGAATTCTGTCCAATTCTTTTGCTTAGCTTCTTTGATCAGCATTTTAACTCTTTTTCGAACTAAGGCATATCTTTCATATTTTTCTTGGTTCTTGTTCTCCCTCCAATTTTTAAACAGTTTCTTCTTTTCTTTAATTGCTTCTCTGATTGTTTCGTTCCACCACGGGGTGCTCTTTTTCCCTTCTCTTGTTCTTAGCTTCGTTCCACAAACTGTTTTAGAGATGTTGGTTACTGTTTCCTTAAATTGTTTCCACTCTTCTTCTACTGTGCCTACTTCGTTAGGGAGTTTCTTGAATTCCTCTCTGAGTTTTTCTTCTAGGGTTTTCCTTGTTTCTTGATCGTTTAATTGTTTTATTTTTATTGTCTGTTCTTTTCGCTTCTTTTGTTTGTTTTCGTGTTTTCTCTTTATTTTTGGCTGTCTTAGTGTGATCATAACCATCTTGTGATCCGTGTCGTCTGTAATATTTGGGATTGCTCTACTGTCGGTTACTCTTTTCTTGTTCTCTTTTCTTGTTAGTATAAAATCTATCTGGCTTCTGCATGTTGTGTCATTCCATTTGTACCAGGTGTATACTTGCGACTCTCTGTGTTTGAAGAATGTGTTGGTGATAAATAAATTGTTTTGATTGCATAGTTCCAGCAGTCTGCTTCCGTTTTCGTTTATTTCAGCTGTTTTATCGCCAAAGGGTCCTAAGATGTCACTGTTCTCACTGTTGCGTTTCCCAAGCCTTCCATTAAAATCTCCCATCACTAACATGTCGTCGCTTTCGTCAATCTTGTTAATAATTTCACTCAATGTGTCGTAGAATTCTTCGCTGTCTTTTACATTGTTGTTGCATGGTGCATAGATTTGAATGTAATTTGTTTTTCGGTCGTCTTCTAGTAGTTTAATTGAGATAATTCTTTCTGAATAGTATTTTATTTCTAGAATGTTCTTTGCGTGTTCTGGGTCGATGATAAAACCTACTCCATGTGTTGCTCTTTCTGTGTTGTCGACTCCCGAGAATATTTTCGTGTAGTTCATGTGTGTTTTCTTTATCTGTTGTCCTTTTACTCTGGTGTCCGCTAATCCTAGTATTTTAATTTTCCTTTTTGTCATTTCTTCTATAAGTTCGATTTCTTTATTTTTTATCCCGCATATGTTTATCGTTGCTACTTTGATCTCCATATTCTATGTATTTCTCTGAGCATAAATACAATTATCGATTTAAATTATTGATAATTTAAATCGATAATTGTATTTATGCTCAGAGAAATACATAGATAAATTTTATTATGTCAATATGATATTGTAATTAATGATAATGTCAGGAAACAGAAAAATAGTACTGCCACTAAATTATTGTCATAGACATGCAACTACACAATGTAAGTTTGACTTGACTAAGGTAAGTGGCCATTGTTTGCTCTTGACAACAGTAACAATAAAGGGAATAGGCTGGAGATATTCAACTCCATTCTTTCTTACTCTTCTTTAGTGTTCAAATTTTTCTATGAACAACATTATAGTCCACCACAATGTTTCACCAGCATTCAAGTTCAGAATGCAGTGACTTCACCTGGGAGCCATGATCTACTTCAGAGCGTCAGAAAACAAATTTCTCCTTATCAGGTTGCCTCCTGTTGAAAGGCCTTGTAAAGTTTCCTATTATTAATATTATTTTATTAAAACTGGTGACTACCAAGGAAATCTGTTGAGAACAATTATATTGGACATTTTTTTTTAAACTGATGAAATGCCAGGAGAATCTGTTTAGATAAACTCATGACTATTATGTCAATATGATCTATTGGATGGAAAGAGAAGAAAATAAATGAAGTCTTAAAACAACTAGAAATGAAAAGAGAACTACTAAACACAATTCAAACAAGACAAATTAGATTTTTAGGGCATGTTAAAAAAACACAGCAGCCTACTAAAAGTAATCATGGAAAGAAAAATACAAGGTAATAGAGGCAGAGACAGACCAAGACTATCACGGACGAGTAAAATCCAACGAAGATGGACAGGTCAACCTATGACGATCTGCACTATCAAAGCAACAGAGAGAGCAGAATGGTGCTCCATGGAAACCAACCTTTGATGCGGAGACGGCACTCAGTGAAAGAGATATGATCCTTAAAATATTTACAAATGCATCTCAATTTTCATGAAACTCTGCTATGTCATTCCTGATCTTTTTTGTTGTCAGTACATCTTTAATGCACCAAAGTACCTCACACTTTCCACTCCTGTTACTTGGTGTATGGATGATAATACTTTTCTGATTTTCTATGTTTATGAGAATTAACCCACCCAATATTCACTTGTAGCTGCCAAATAACTTTCAATTTCTATAAATAGCAGAATGGCATTTAATTTCATGTTTGAGACTACATATTAGTACTAAAGTGTATAAAAGAAGACAGTTCAAATACTTCTGTTTTGTTGATGGCTTTTGTGTTTCTTTCACACAAGATAACTATAAGGAATATATTGTAATCTTTACTGAATATATCTTATTTATTGTTTTGCTATAAATTATTTTCTACTGGCATACCAAGAAGATGCTGTTGCCACTGTCATGTATGAAGAACAAGCAGGATTTAGAAAAGGAAGAAGCTGCCTTAATCATTTGATTTTTACCCCAAGAATTATACTAGAAGAACATATAGAAAAGCAGAAACCACTTCTTCTAAATGTCATTGATTTCAAAAAAGCTTTCGACAGCATACATATAGACTCATTGTGGAACATACGAGACAATATGGAATTCTTCATTCTTGATCCTTCTTGCACTGTTAAACATCACATAGTGCTTGTAGTGTTTTTTGCCACCTACCTCTATTCTGGGCGAGATGTTTGATCTTATCTAATGAGTCTATGCCTGTTAACTAACTTTGCTTCTCCAATGAGTGTTCTTTTAGTGTCTCTTTAGGTCTTTTTCTTTATCCTGTTTCCTATAGAAGAGCCTGTTTTGGAATTCTGTTGCTTCTTCTCATCACATATCCAACATTCCATCTTCTTTCCTTAATTGTAGATGAGATCTTTGGCATGGTGATTTCTTATTTCAATATTAGTCTTGAATTCATTCCATTGTACACAGAGTATTTTTCACATTTGTTTTAAAAAGCGTTTAGTTTTTGGAATACCACCAAAAATCATTAACAACATCAAAGATCTGTATGATGGCTTCTCATGTGTAGTTCATACAGAGACAGGGCTAAGTGAATGGTTCCAGATTGATACTGGAGTGAAACAAGGATGTGTTTTATCTCCCCTGTTATTTGGAATTGCCATCGACTTCATTATGCAGAAGTGTGGTACAGGTCACAAAGGCATTAGACACTTTTGATATTGATATCTTGTCACATAGATCTCAGGTGGAGAACCTTCCCTCAAATGGAGATCAGAGGGTAAAAGAATAAAAGTCAATCTAGAGAAACACTAGAAAAAAACATTAAAGTGAGAGGTAACATCAGCAGGACACAAGAGTCTAAAATGTCTGCCTTATGTGCTTGCTGTCTTCGGCTCGCAAAAGATGACAGACAGACAGACAAGCAGGCAGATAGGACAGGACAGACCAGACAGAAGAAATTGGTTCAATATATGACCTATATATCAAACTTCTTTTACAGGACTATGTGTTATGAAACATTTATTAAGAATCCCCAAAGCTTGGACATCCTTTTGAAGGACATCTTTCCGCGCCTCAAGACTTTCATCTTCAAGTTAGTGATGGGTAGGAATATCAAGAAGCAGCTGTGGGGTCAAGGAATTGGAAGACACACTGACACAGAAATATGGGACATTGGAAGAAGAGATTTATCAGCTCTTTCTGATTATTTAGGTTAGTCCATCATATAAGATTTGAATTCATAGTTTAGATAGTTTTCTTGTCTTGATATATATATATATATCAGAGTAAAGAATGTGAAATATTACTCTTAAAACAACATGTTGGATTGTTTTTTAATATGATTAGTGACCTTTATATTGCTACAGAGTGTGTGTAGTGTGCTGAGACTTTTCTATAAAAGAAGAGCTCTTGAGTGTGCTAATGGACTCTGTTAATGGTAAAATAAAAAAATATATTTTTGGGGTTGAGAAAAAAAGTGAATTAAAAAATGGATCTCCTAAGGATAAGTTAAATGTTATTAAAATATACTACAGCTGAGTACAATGCTTTGGAAAATAATCAGTTTAATTGTTATAAAGTGCATGGAACAGAAAAGGTACTGAACAGCACATCATTCTCAATAAAATTAAAAAATGGGAAACATTTTGGTGATTGAAACCTCACATTCTCATTTTTATCTTGTGTTTTCAAAGTCCCCCCTGTACACACTGATTTCTTTCAGTTTTAGTTTGTCTTAAGTTTTTTCTTTTGCATAATCCACTTATTTTTAATATTTTTAAGGATTGTCAATAAATTTGTTTATATGAAATAAGTAGGACTTTATGACTTAGTAAGGCTCTTGTCAAATTTCTTTTGTTCCATTCAATTAAAATATCACATTCACATTTGCTGCTCCATGAAGTACTCAAATGGAGACATGACTTAATCAAGAGCTTAGGCTAAGGTTTATTTATATAAGACTCAATGTTTGTCCTGAAGGAGCTGTAGGAATTGTGAAAGCTGGCAGACTTTAAGGTACAAGTATTGACATAGGAGAATTGATATACTATTAAAGTTACAGATTTTCACTTAAATCAGAATATTATGATTGACAATGTGGATAAGGCTGTAACAGTTAATTGTACTATTTAAATTAGAATATGATAGTCGTTGAAACTGCATTTTGTGGACATTAAATAGAAAAAAATTATAGTTCAATTAGAAATCTACAATTGTATGGATAAATAATATAAAGCACATGCAGTGTGCCACTGTTGTGTTCAGGAAACATAATCTTTGCCATTTACTAGAGGAAACCGGAGGCTGGGTGATCTAGAGTAAGATGTCAGCCTCTGGACAAGAGGGATTGATTTATACCACAGGCAGAGAGAATTTGTGTAAAATGAGATCAGCGGTTTCTTTGTGACTTTACCCTCCCCTGATCTCTGGGTAGTTAGATCTGACGTCTAGCCCTCTTTGGGCAGCTAGATCCAATGCCTAGCCCTTTCTGGGTAGTTAGATCCAATGCCTAGCCCTTTCTGGGTAGTTAGATCCGATGTCTAGCCCTCTTTGGGTAGCTAGATCCAATGCCTAGCCCTTTCTGGGTAGTTAGATCCGATGTCTAGCCCTCTTTGGGTAGCTAGATCCAATGCCTAGCCCTTTCTGGGTAGTTAGATCTGATATCTAGCCCTCTTTGGGTAGCTAGATCCAATGCCTAGCCCTTTCTGGGTAGTTAGATCCGATGTCTAGCTCTCTCTGGATAGTTAGATCCGATGTCTAGCTCTCTCTCTGGGTAGTTAGATCCGATGTCTAGCTCTCTCTCTGGGTAGTTAGATCCGATGTCTAGCTCTCTCTCTGGGTAGTTACATCCGATGTCTAGCTCTCTCAGAAGATGGCAACAAAAAAGGAGGTCCAGTGTGTATTCTGCGAAAGTTAAAGAACCCTTGGCAGTTGGAAATTGAAAAGAGCAGATTTTAAAAAGCCAATGCTTGGGCAAAATAGACAGAAAAGAAATCTACCCAAAACATCAAAGCCCTCAACGATAAGAAAACAAGAGAGCCTCAGAAGTTGGAAAATATCTGCCTGAGTATATGGTCATATAAAACATAGGAAAAGAGGATTTTTATGTGAAATTCAGTCCCACTGAACTTCACTTGAGCTAAAGCTGGTGTACGCAAACAAAAACAACTAGATAAAAAAACCAAGCACCTTTGGGATAGCTCCAGGTTTCAAGATGTTGGTTCCATCTAATCATGATATAGTTCTTTAACCATTGAAATCTGTTTTAGTTCATGTGGATTTTATTGCTCACATTTCTTCAACAGATATTACCACATAAAATGATTACTAGTATTTGAATCTCAAGTTTTATTTTTTTTTTTTTTAGTAGGAGGGTAAGATGTCACAGCAACATCTGGATTGTCAGCAACTCATAGCTGATTTCTTGCTTCAGGGTCAGTAGCAACAAAAGCTGATCAAGATCCTGCTCTATCTCCTCGTGGTGCCTCTATCGTCACATGGTGCCTCTACCTCCTCATGGTGCCTCTACCTCCTCATGGTGCATCTACCTCCTCGTGTTGTTTCTTCTACTTCATCATGGTGTTTCTACTACCTCATCATGGTGACTTTAACTCCTTGCTACATTTTCTACTACTCCTCATGGTGTCTCTACCACCTCATGGTACCTCTGCCTCCTCCTCATGGTGTTTCTACCTCCTCCTCATGGTGTCTCTACCTCCTCATGGTGTCCCTACCTCCCCATAGTGCCTTCGGAAAAAGACTAATCTGTCTGACCAAGCAAGAGAGATTGAAGAGGAAAGACAACCACTACTAAAAAATGCTGTGCTGAACAGAAGTGTTGGACCAAAAAGTACAAACATCACAGCTCACAATAAGCAACAGCACACAAACATCTAGACCCACTGCATCCGGTAAGGGCAGACAATGACGAGTAGTAGTTATTGGTTGAATTTTAGAAAGAAAAAAAAATTTTGTTTGAATTTAAAATATAAACTTATGTGCTGGTTATGTGGCATAAACTAGTTCATAAATCATAATCTGAGCACACATATTTATATGCAGTTCTTGAAAATGGTTATTGTAATTAGATATACAAGATGTGTTTGAATGTTTAATAAATTATCCTTCACTTTTCTTGTAGGTAATAAGCCCTTTCTCATGGGTGATAATCCAAGTGAAGTTGACTGCTCTGTTTTTGGAATGCTAGCAATGATTGTGTGGCAGATGCAGGGCTCTAGACATGAAGGTATTATCCATGGTAAGTCTGCTTGGTTTTTACTTGTGAATCTGCCACAATGTTTCACACTTTTCCTTGTGAATCTTCCATAATGTTTTACACTTTTACTTGTGAATCTGCCACTATGTTTCACACTTTTACTTGTGAATCTGCCACATTGGACTTCCATTTCCTTGATGGCGGAACTAAGTCACGTTCTCTTGATCGCTGCAGAAATTGCTTTGGAATCTAATCAATTTCGGCTTTCCATTGCAATTTTCTGCATTCAAGTCGAAATGATGTTCTACTTATCATATCTACGCCAATAAATTTGCGTTGCAAGCATGGCAATACTCCGTTTTGACAAATCAAGTGTTGTGAATGCGACCTTCCACCGTCTAGTGTTGATCTGCATTTTATGTCACAATGAGTGCTGTTCAATGACCGTTGACGGTGTTTGCCACAAGTTATTTACAATTTCCAACACATTAATGTGATGGGCTCTGTCAAGTCAGCCGAAGTTTTATCTCGTTGGAGAATTTGCACCATGTTTCATTCGTTGTAGACTGCATTCACTAGAGTAATCAGTAATCCATGGGCGCAGACATTTTGTGCGTGCTACGTCATCATAAAGGCTCATCGTGTGTCCCAAGACCGACCATGTGCTAATCTTGCGATCTGTTGTTTGGTGTGCAATGGGGATAATCTGACGACGAACTGTGTTTTGTATGTTCGAAGTTTGAGTCAAACACGATGTCCTAACATCAAGCACTATACATTTAAATACTATGACGATCATCATTTTCAGGAGGACGTGAACTTCCGGGCAATATGGTGGATAGGCGGCAGGAAATATTGAAGGCTATGTCTGAAAAGTGTTCCTTGTTGCAGTTTCCTCATATTCCAAGTCCGGCTTGTTGCAGGAGCTACTGAGTTAAGTGCTCTGTGCACACCGTGAGCTGTGTGTTTCATCCGTTTTGATCATGTTCCGATATTCCAATTGTTTACGATGAATGCTGATATCGTATGACAGGGAACAGTTGGCCGTGTTCACTTTCTGTGTGGTTTCGTCTTATGTCTTTTGGCGTGTGCTGACTGCTATGATGGGGACTACAGCTACCGTTCTTTGTTTGGGAGATGAGTTAGTAATTCGGATGATTCCACTGGCACAGGCGGTTGAGCAATTATGGATTTTAATTCGTTTGCAGTGATACCGGGGCCTTCCATAACCAAAAAGCCTGCCACATTGTTTCACACTTTTACTTGTGAATCTTCCATAATGTTTCACACTTTTACTTGTGAATCTTCCATAATGTGTTTCACACTTTTACTTGTGAATCTGCCACATTGTTTCACACTTTTACTTGTGAATCTGCCACATATTTTTCACACTTTTACTTGTGAATCTGCCACATTGTTTCACACTTTTACTTGTGAATCTGCCACATTGTTTCACACTTTTACTTGTAAATCTGCCACATTGTTTCACACCTTTACTTGTGAATCTGCCACATTGTTTCACACTTTTACTTGTGAATCAGCCACATTGTTTCACACTTTTACTTGTGAATCTGCCACATATTTTTCACACTTTTGCTTATGAATCTGCCACATATTTTTCACACTTTTACTTGTGAATCTGCCACATTGTTTCACACTTTTACTTGTGAATCTGCCACATTGTTTCACACTTTTACTTGTGAATCTGCTACATTGTTTCACACTTTTACTTGTGAATCTGCCACATTGTTTCACACTTTTACTTGTGAATCTGTTTCACACTTTTACTTGTGAATCTGCCACATTGTTTCACACTTTTACTTGTGAATCTGCCACATTGTTTCACACTTTTACTTGTGAATCTGCCACATTGTTTCACACTTTTACTTGTGAATCTGCCACATTGACTTGTGAATCTGCCACAATCTTTCACACTTTCACTTGTGAATCAGCTACACTGTTTCACACTATCTCACATGTTCATCTGATAATGCATTAAGTCTTAGCATAAATTTCATTTGTTACAATGATATTGCATTAGTCTGATGCCTGAAGCACATAAAGTTGTGTATTAGTGGTACTGAATCATTATGAGGCACATAAAGTTGTGTATTAGTGGTACACATACAGTTGTGCATTAGTGGTACTGAATCATTATGAGGCACATATTGTTGTGTATTAGTGGTACTGAATCATTATGAGGCACATAAAGTTGTGTATTAGTGGTACACATACAGTTGTGCATTAGTGGTACTGAATCATTATGAGGCACATATAGTTGTGTATTAGTGGTACACATACAGTTGTGCATTAGTGGTACTGAATCATTATGAGGCACATATAGTTGTGTATTAGTGGTACACATAAAGTTGTGCATTAGTGGTACTGAATCATTATGAGGCACATACAGTTGTGCATTAGTGGTACTGAATCATTATGAGGCACATATAGTTGTGTATTAGTGGTACACATACAGTTGTGCATTAGTGGTACTGAATCATTATGAGGCACATATAGTTGTGTATTAGTGGTACACAGACAGTTGTGCATTAGTGGTACTGAATCATTATGAGGCACATACAGTTGTTCATTAGTGGTACTGAATCATTATGAGGCACATACAGTTGTGCATTAGTGGTACTGAATCATTATGAGGCACATATAGTTGTGTATTAGGTGATTTGCATCAAGTAATAAAACGTTTTGTTGCTTCTTGTAACAAATTAACATCTTTGAAATCCCAATATATTGAGAATTCAATTTTATCATCTACTATTTTCGGTCTTTCATGCTTAACTGTAAAGGCTATCAGGATGTTTTGTGACTCATAAGGAGGATGACAGTTTGGAGTCATGACATTACACATTGAAAAGTAAAAACCTTTTGTACTAACTTCATCTACTTCAAAAAAGCATTCAACAGTTTTCATAGAGATTCATTGTGGAAAATTCTGAAGCAATATGGCTTACCATAAAAAATCATAAATATTATTAAAGACATGTATGATGGTTACACATGTGCAGTTCGAACAGAGGAAGGACTGAGTGAATGTTTCCCAATAGAAACTGGGGTTAAACAAGGATGTATTTTATTGTCCTTGTTATTGAGTTATTATGGACTTCATAATGAAGAAATGCTGCACTGGTAATAAAGACATCGAATGGATACAAGGAGACCATTTGGAGGACCTCGACTTTGCTGATGACATAGTCCTCATCAGCAGTCAGATAAAAACAATGCAGGAAAACACAAATGAACTATCATCAATAGCCAGCAAAATTGGGCTTAAGATCATTCATGGAAAGACTAAGGTCATGAAAAACCTAATTTCAACAGATGACAGAATATACATGGAAAACAAACCAGTGGAAGAGATCAATCACTTTATCTATTTTGAAAGATTAATCGAGAAGTGGATACAAGTTAGGAAATTAGAATCAGAATAGCTAAAGCAGCAATGTCTTTCAGAAGCCTTGAAAAGTTGTGGAAATCAAAACTCATCAGCACAAACACAAAACTTAGACTATTCAAATCAAATGTACTATCAACCCTTACGTATGTGTGAGAGCTGGAAAACAACAAGAGACATAGAAACAAAGTTTAATGCATTAGAAAATAAATGTCTAAGGAAAATACTTGGTATAGCGTCAAATGAATTCAAAACAAACGAGGAAATTAGAGAAATCACCAATCAACCACTAATATCTTCAGTAATAAAGAAAAGACGATGGTCATATGTTGGACATGTGATGAGAAGAGATAATAACCGAATAGCAAAGCAAGTCCTCATGTGGGAAACAACAGGTAAGAGGAAAAGAGGAAGACCCAGAGAGACACTGAGAACATTGATGACAGAGGCAAAAGCAGCAGGAATCGGCTCCCTTAATGAGATAGAGCTGCTTGCACAGAACAGAGACTAATGGCGAGATTTGATCAAATATCTTTAGAAGGAGTGAAAACTGCAAGAATAAAAATTTAGATAAGAGAAAGAGTATCTGGGTCTATGCCCTATGGGCTGGCTACAGCTCAAAATGTCAGTAGTTAGATTGAATTGTTTTAGTTGTCTGCAATCAATAGTTATGTTGATGTTGTGTTTTATCTACGGTGACAGTCATGACTTCTGTTTTGTTGATGTTGATTTTCATGTTGTATTTTGTGCCAGTGCTGTTGAGACTATTTAAGTGTTCTTGTAGGTCTTCTATTTTTCTTTGTATTAGTGCCTGATCATCTAATAGAAGTGTGTTGATCTCCTCTGTCTCTGATGGTTTGGCTAACTTGCATATCTAGTCCATGTATGTAATAAACAGCGGGATAGTATGCACCCCTGTCTTACACCTGATCTATCTTTGAAGTGGTTTGTGTAACCTGCTGCTATTTTGACTGTGCAGCTGCTGTTGATGTAGAGACTTTTAATTAGGTTAGATAGATGTTGGCTTACTCTGTACATGTACAATGATATACACAACGGCAAACTCTGATTTTGACTCATTCAATATGTTCATGGTTCATGTGAGAGACATCATTTTTCTTTCATAAGCCTCAATCTTGTGCACTGTGTAACCATTCCACCATTGCTCTTTTGCAGTGCTATACTATCAAACCATCCTGCATCTTTTCCCTTTATTTACCTCTATCTCTCTGGCCTTCTATTTTTCCTATTGTTACTAAGTATTCCAACTTGCCTCTTCTCCACACATCCCATAAATCTGGACTGTTTGTTTCTAATTTATTTTATAATTTCCTTTTCTTTATCTGCTTCTTTTAGTGTCTTCTCATTTGATTTTTGGTCAACCACTGTACCTAAAGTATCCTTCTAAAAAGTATTTTAATTGCTACAATCTGGCAATGTATCTCTTTGTTTACTGTCCATGATTTGCAACCATAAAGCAGGACTGGTTCAATGTATCACTGGAAAACTCACAATGATAATGACATGTTGCATGCATAAAATAGTTCTCATTTTATTACAAATATTCTTAGATTGTGTGATTCTTCTTTTTACCTCCTTGCTCGGTAAGACATCGTCCATGAGATATTAACACTGGTCCCATATATTTAAAACAATTGACTTGTCTGAGGCTTTCCCCCATTTACATACATATTGCATATAGGTCAAATATTAGCTTTTGAGACCAGCATTACTTCCATTTTCTTTTCATTTAAATTGAGTCCCTTTTTCTCACTTTCATTAATTGTTTCCTTTAATTATTAAAGTTCTTTTTTGCTCTTTGACATCTGTACTGTATCATCTGCATATCAAGTTGCAGTTAGGCATTTAAGTCCATCTACTATTACCCAAGTCTTGTGGTCTATGTTTCTGATGATATTTTCACTGTACAATGAGAAGAGGTTGACGATAGGAGATGTTGAATCATTCAAATTTATATCACACAAATCTGATTAATATTGCAAGTGTTTACATCATTTACATAAAATTTATTACATACCATTCTACGTGAAATAGTGCAAATATTGTTATGTTAGCTGTAATCGCATAATCAGAATGGAGAACATTATTTCATAAAAAAGCAGTAACATTGTTATCTCATTGGAACTTTAGTTTGAATATTTGTTCTATGGGTATTTCTAGGTCATCTACCAAATTTGGTGAAGTTCTGTAAGAGGATGCGAGACCGCTTTTGGCCTGACTGGGAACAGAGGTGTAAGGGATGCAACTTTGTGGATGACAATTATAAACTCTACACCTTTTAACATGGTTCTTGTTGCTGTAGTTGCTGACTAATTCAATTGTTATTAATTAGGGACTTTTGCAGCTATTACTAATAATAATAATTGTATTGAAAAATAAATGTGAACAAACAAGAGACAAGCAGAGAATTGAAATAGTTAAAGTAAAAAATGTATAAACCAACTGCTTACAAAATATTCTATCACAACAATCATCTACTGTCACAAAATAGATCATGTTTCAGTACATAAATGATTCTTGTAATAACTAAATGCTTAACACCAACACAAGCAATCATGCAAGTAGCATATAACAAGAGTTTACCGCACTTATACAATAAAAGCAATTAATATATAGGTACTTGCAACTGTATACAGAATGAAAGATAATCAGATACATTACAAGTACTTTATAGCTGCAAGCATTAAGATAGTGTCTTAGCAATTAGCAATATGTATTTGTAAAATGTACCATTATAAAGTGAAAAAAACCCATTTAAATGAATCAGATCTTGCATTGAAATTAGTTATTTAAAGCACTCTTTGTTATTATTATATATGTATTTAGCAAACATCAATTGATTGTCCTCATATTTGTTTTCTCAAAGATTTATGCATGAGACAGACCTAAAGATGAATGGACTTAATAAAATAATTGAGCATTATTTTTGTTGTCATTACAATTATTTCCATTTTGATGTATGCTAATTTCTTCAAATGATCTAAGATGAAAGCACATTTTCAATCATCAACATTTTTATACAGTTCAAGCACACAAAATATCATTTTTTGCAAAAACAGTTAATATGGAAATGTTATTTAAAACTCTTTACTGAATATGTTAAGTTATTCGGTTCTGTGACAGTTAATACAATTTATTACAGCTGTTCATGTATTTTATACCATGCTTGCTTCTCTCTTTTTGTTTTTTAGTTAATTTATATTTTTATTTGATATTTGCAAGCAATGACCACATGAAGCATAATTTTATAACGTAACATTTATCTCAATTTTAAGTCTACTCCATTGATTATCACTTGCATCACTTCCTCTATTGCCTTATTACACATTTACATCCCCTTTCTGGAGCCTGTTTTCATTTTTTATTTCATGTCACATTATGGGTGAGATTTGTTACCAGCGCATTTTATATGTGAGAATATTTAAGTAAATATGGAGGATATCGTCTTTTGGTGTCCCCATTATGTCACTTCATAGACTACACAAAAGCTTTTGTAAGAATACACGATAAACAACTTACAGACTGCCTAAAAGATATACATCTAGATGACACAGACATATGAATAATATGTAATTTATACTGGGAGTAAACAGCAATAATAAAATATAACAAGAGAAATCTACACCCATTGATATAAAAAAAGGAGTAAGACAAGGATGCATCCTATCACCAAACTTGTTAAATCTATACACTGAGCAAATCTATAAAAACATCACAGAGATGCCAGGCCTAAACATTAATGGAAAGATAAATCAATAACCATAATAATCATATGCTGATGATACTGTACTACTAGCAGAAAATCCTAAAGATCTACAACAATTACTTAATGAAATAAACATGACATGCAAAAAATATGGATTATATATGAATATCAAAAAGACTAAAACTATGGTCATAATCAAAGATAATGCTCAAATCTTACAAGAGGATATCAAAATTGAAGGAATAGATCTGGAAACAATTCATAGCTACACCTACCTTGGACATACTATAGCCAGTGATAGAAAATGTAAAACTAAAAAAAAAAATAGGAATGGCAAAAGTAATTTTAATGTCATGAAAAATATACTAACATCAAAACAAATAACACCAGGGCAAAAAATGTTATATCTTCTCAACATTCCTGTATGGTGCAGAAACATGGACATTAGACAAGAAAACAAAACAGAAAGTTGAAGCTTTTGAAATGTGGTTTTATCGAAGAATTGTATGGAAAGAAAAGAAAACAAATGATGAAACGAGGCAGAACAAGACTAACATGGACGAGTAACATCAAAAGGTGGACAAGTCAGCCTATGAGAACCTGCACCATCAAAGTAAGAGGTTAAGAGACAGAATGGAATGGTGCTCCTTGGTAGCCAACCTTCTATGTGGAGACAACACTCAAGGATGATGATGATGATTATGCCACCCTGTTATCATTAAAGAAGCAGTGAATACAAAATACACCTTTATGACCAGCCCTACCTGTTTACTGGGGAAACTTCCATACTTTACATACAAAACCAGCTGTTTTACATTTTAATTAGATTGTTTACCAAAGCAGTCTTTACTTGAATAAATTATGAGATAGAGGTAGGTAACAGAAACTGACAGTTCTTGCAAACATTTCCTTGGTACAAAGAAAACTACTTGAGGTGTCATACAAGGTCAAATCATAGTAATATTATGTACATCCTGTGCATAAGAAACACTTTTGTGGAACGTACTGTACACTAAATATATGCCTGTATTTTGTAACTACGCCATGACACTAACAAAGATCTCATGTTGGATGGAAAGGAATTTTGGAAGTTCTAGTTTATGGATAAGTGTTTCTTTTATGTTAGGTTTTGTGTTCCTTTGTGTTACACATAAAAGGTTTTTAGTTCAATATTGGATTTGCCATGTTGTTTAGTTCAGTGTTGGATATGCCATGTTGACATTTGACACCATAGAGTTGTATCTATTCACTTTTTAAATTAAAATTTTCTTGTTGATCCTATCAAGTAATTTTACCAGCATGCAAAGAAAATACAAATATTAAAAATAAAGCTAGTCTAGTTAGACATGGAGCAAAAATGTAAACATGATTTCTTAACACTGCAATTTTAAATGACATATACAACACATTTTGTTAGAACTATATGGATAACTCACCTATAAATATTTTACAGTGTATGTGAAAATATTTGTATAACAGTGACACTTATTTAAGCTGTAAATGTAAACTATATAGCATATTGTTGACTGAATTTTACTTAGAAAATCTATCTATCTATCTTTCGTTCGCCTGAAGTTTTGTCTACATCTGCAATGTCGTTTCCAGTATAAGTTAACATGTTCCAGATGTGTATTTTCTATTGAAAAGTGAAACTTATTATGTTAATACTGGTGTACAAGAAGCATATGTATCATGAGAGAAATGAGCATTTAATTTACTTTGTCAGTGGTGTATCATTTCATTTAATTTGTCAGTCTTGACAAGTAGTTTGATGGTAGAGCTCATGGCAGTAACTAAAGCAATAGCTTGACATAACACAAACTTTTGCCTGCATATGCTTTTTCTGTGACTTGATTGGGGGATGGGGCACTTAGGAAGTTTGGAAATGGCTGAGCTTGAGGCAGTGATTGGAGTCTCTGAGAAGGCCAAGATGGCAGAAGCTTGCTTCATTTTTGTACTAGGACATTTAGGTGTAAGAGGAAATGAATGAGCAGACAGGCTTGATGTTTCAATGAACTTGGCTGGTATTCTGAATGATCACTAGCAGGCAAATAAGTAAATGATTCAAGCAATGATTGTGAATCTACAATTTTGAAAAGACTACAAGAACATCAAATCAAAAAGGATGATGTTAGTCAGACAATTGTGCTATTTGGGAAGCCAAAGAAAACTAGTAAACCAACATAGAACTAAAATAACCAGTCAGTACACACTGAGAGATATACAGGGAAGGGAATCTGAGCACTTATTAAATTGTCAAATATGCAGGCAGGATGATCTGTTGACTAATAAGCTATCTAATTACTTTTTTCAAGCTAAAAAAAAGTGTAACACATTATCATATAGGAAGAAAGTAATAGATTTCACCATAAAAGGGGATGCCAAGAAGTAAAAAGGGGAGGGGGGGGAGAGAGAGAGAGAGAGAGAGGATTGGGGGGGGGAGGCACTAATGCTTTTCATATCTCAGGAAGCCAGATACACATTTTTGTGGGTGGCTAGAGTGTCATGCTGGGGACTGATTAGTGTATACATTTTTAAACGACTAAGCAGCCATTTTTGTGGGTTTTTTTTTTACTAGCTGTTTGTCAAAGTTCACAAAAATCCCAAATTGATATTTGAAAACTATTTTGTCACATTGTGTAATCATTATGATATATTCAAATTCACTATAAACCACATAAGTTTGATTTCCTTTCATTGAAGGATTATTCTAATTTAAAAAAAAACAATTTAATAAAAAAAAAGGAAACAGCTTGAATATATTTTGACAACTGGGAGAAAAGTAGAGGAAAGAAAAGATAGAAAGGAAAGAGAGAGAAATGGTACCTGACAATTTAAGATAACCAGGATAATGATTAAAAGTAGGCAACAAAACTGATAAACAATGGAAGAGATAGATAATTGTGGAAGGACATGATTATCTATACCAGCAGACAAGTTGCTCGACAATGATGAAAGAAAGGTACACATGTCCTGTGATGTATATTTCATAGGTTTTCAATAACTAGTACATGTTTTTGGCTGGTATAGAGGTACCATGCCAGGTCACCATCATTTATCAGAGAAAATCTTTGATAGCATTTTAATAGGTTGGTTGAACACTTACAGCATGTGGCTTGGAACAATGATTTGATACATTTGAAAACTGCACCAGGAACAACCTGAACAGCAGACAAGTGCAGCAACCACACTTATCTACTGACTGATAGAAGAATATCATATGTCAAACAGTTAACTATTACTTTTGCTTATTAAATTTGAGGAAACTGAAGCATTTCATTATTTGTGGAAATGCATTTATCATAATTTTAATTTATGCTTATTGCGTTCTATAATTACATTGCGTTTGGCACAACTACAGCAGTAAGCATTCAAATATCATGCAGTATTACAAAAATGTTTTCACAAGATAATATAAATATATTTTGCTTACAAGTGTATAGGCAAAAAGTTGTCTATATGTCATAGTAGTTATAAAAACTGATAAAAATTATTGCATTATGCAAAATGAAGATCATTGAAATATTTTATTTGCAGTCACATGACAAAATGCACAAGCACCAAACCACACAGTTATAATAGCTTCACCACATATGATCAATGGATCAAAAAATTATTAACATTCAAAAGAAAACAATTGTCAAAGTTATCTCAGAGCAGTTTACTATAAAGACAAACATATGTTGATTCCTGGAGATGTTTGAGGCCACCAATGTTGCTCGACATTGGTAGGAAGCCTGCGAAACAGCAGTTTTAAGAGTGTTTTTGTACCAGTTATTTTGTACTCAGTCAATTCAGCTCATTGATCTATCAATCTTTTGGTGTAGTTTCCCTACAGTGATTTTGATGTGTAGGAAACATTTGAAAGCAATATTTTAATGTCTAGCAATTTAACTTTTTCTTGTCATTTTATGTAAGAATGTCAATTTATCTCTTTTGCTGCTGTTATCAAGGGTCATGCAGTCATAAGCAATTTGAAGAACGAAATTAACTTATAAACAGGGACATATTGCTGGCCTACTGGTAGCTGAGCACTTGATAAAATAGTAATGATTGTCATAGATTTAAAGTTGTGCAACATTACCATCACTTGTTGATCTCATCACAACCTCAACACTTGCTTTGCTTTTCTTCAGTTGTAAAGTTCCATATCCTGGGATACAGTTTTCATGAGAGAACAGTTCCCGCCCTGCTGTAGGGCTGTTGATACAATGGTTGTTGTGAATCTGTGAGCTTGCCTGAGTAAGTGGCAGTTTTGACAGCTGTTGTGGAAACAGGGTATGACTATTTCCTGAGGCTAGGTTCTTCTCAGACAGGATAGCATGGTGTTTGAGCAGAGGTGCTCTAGCTTGAGTCATGGGTGTTGTGTGCTGAGATGAGCAGGGTGTCTTGAGGTCTGTGTCCCCCGTGTCAACAGACAGACAATCATCGACAGCTTCAGGGGGCAACATCCCTGGTCTCAGAGAGCCAGTCAGTTTCTGTTTTAGAACAAATCATATTAAAGTATTCATATTTAAGATAATGTTGATAATTGTTAAATAATTAGCCAAGCAGCTCATTAAGGATATTTCATTTACAATTTGTTAAAACAGTGAATACCATGCCATTTTATTTCATGCATACACAACAATCTAATGGTGTTATAGCTTATGTATACAGATTAAATGAGAAAGAATCATCTGGAAAGATGAGTGTAGGCACAATTTGGGAGGGAAAAGCACTGAGAAAGGAGAAAATGAGAAACAGACTTTAGTAGGCAAGTGAATAGTGGATATAAATAAAACAGACTTTAGCAAGCAGGTGGATATTGGATATATGAAAACAGACTTTAATGAGCAAGTAAATAGTGGATATAATGAAAACAGGCTATAGCGAGCAAGTGAATATTTGATAAATGAAAACAGACTTTAGCGAGCAAGTGAATATTTGATAAATGAAAACAGACTTTAGCGAGCAAGTGAATATTTGATAAATGAAAACAGACTTTAGCGAGCAAGTGAATATTTGATAAATGAAAACAGACTGTAGCGAGCAATTGAATATTTGATAAATGAAAACAGACTTTAGCGAGCAAGTGAATATTTGATAAATGAAAACAGACTTTAGCGAGCAAGTGAATATTTGATAAATGAAAACAGACTTTTACGAGCAAGTGAATATTTGATAAATGAAAACAGACTTTAGCGAGCTAGTGAATATTTGATAAATGAAAACAGACTTTAGCGAGCATGTGAATATTTGATAAATGAAAACAGACTTTAGCAAGCAAGTGAATATTTGATAAATGAAAACAGACTTTAGCGAGCAATTGAATATTCTATCTATTGTCCTTTTGAGCTGAAGATAGCACATAGGGCAGAAACTTTCTAGACTCCGGTTTCCAGTGATCTTGTCATCAAGTGTCAGACCTTACACAGGACATGCATTTTATCTTTCATTTTATCTCAGTTCTGAGTGAGTCGCTCAATCTAACTGAGGTAGCTGATGCCTGCTGTTGTTGCATCTCACCTCAGTGTTCTTTTTAGAGTTTCTCTAGGTCAAGCTCTTTTCTTTTACCCTCTGGTTCCTATTTGAGGACCAGCTTTGAGATTCTCTTGTCTCTTCTCATCACATGGTAAACATATAACCACCTTCTTCTCTTGATTATAGATGAAATTGTTGGGTGCTTTGTCATTTTACTTATTACCGAAAGCTAAAAATACTACTGGATCTTGATTGAAATTGATAATTTCTATTTAAGAGATGAGATTTCTGTTTCAGTAACAATGAATGTTTCATGATGGCAGCTTGTTGGGCAACTGGTCAATCATCCATAGCAAGATGAAGAAAAACAATTCCTCTGAATGTTGGATAAATGAAAACAAGCTGTACTGTAATTCTGAGAAATAGGAGAGGTGTGAATTTAATATGATTACCCACATGAGAATTGTGCAAGGGAGTGAATGAGAAATGAAAATTGTATGAACAAGTTGATTTGAGGTCCGAGTGTCGCGACATTAACATCGTCTGTCGGACAGTTGAAGGCCAACCATGATGTAAGAAAAACAATGGGACCAGCTTGAGAAGTGTTAGATTGAAAGGGAATGGGACCAGCTGGAGAAGTGTTACATTGATAGGGAATGGGACCAGCTGGAGAAGTGTTACATTGATAGGGAATGGGACCAGCTGGAGAAGTGTTAAATTGATAGGGAATGGGACCAGCTGGAGAAGTGTTAGATTGATAGGGAATGGGACCAGCTTGAGAAGTGTTAGATTGATAGGGAATGGAACCAGCTTGAGAAGAGTTACATTGATAGGGAATGGGACCAGATGGAGAAGTGTTAGATTGATAGGGAATGGCATCAGCTGGAGAAGTGTTAGATTGATAGGGAATGGGACTAGCTTGAGAAGTGTTAGATCGATAGGGAATGGGACCAGCTGGAGAAGTGTTAAATTGATAGGAAATGTGGGACTAGATGGAGAAGTGTTAGATTGATAGGGAATGGAACCAGCTGGAGAAGTGTTAGATTGATAGGGAATGGGAAATGTGGGACTAGCTGGAGAAGTATTAGATTTATAGGGAATGGAACCAGCTGGAAAAGTGTTAGATTGATAGGGAATGTGGAACTAGATGGAGAAGTGTTAGATTGATAGGGAATGGGACCAGCTTGAGAAATGTTAGATTGATAGGGAATGGCATCAGCTGGAGAAGTGTTAGATTGATAGGGAATGGAACCAGCTTGAGAAGTGTTTGATCGATAGGGAATGTGACCAGCTGGAAAAGTGTTAGATTGATAGGGAATGTGGGACTAGATGGAGAAGTGTTAGATTGATAGGGAATGGGACCAGCTTGAGAAATGTTAGATTGATAGGGAATGGCATCAGCTGGAGAAGTGTTAGATTGATAGGGAATGGGAGATGTGGGACTAGATGGAGAAGTGTTAGATTGATAGGGAATGGGACCAGCTGGAGAAGAGCTAGATTGATGGGACCAGCTGGAGAAGTGTTAGATTGATAGGGAATGGGACCAGCTGGAGAAGTGTTAAATTGATAGGGAATGGGAGATGTGGGACTAGATGGAGAAGTGTTAGATTGATAGGGAATGGGAGATGTGGGACTAGCTGGAGAAATGTTAGATTGATAGGGAATGGGAGATGTGGGACTAGATGGAGAAGTGTTAGATTGATAGGGAATGGGACCAGCTGGAGAAGTATTAGATTGATAGGGAATGGGAGATGTGGAACTAGATGGAGAAGTGTTAGATTGATAGGGAATGGGACCAGCTGGAGAAGTGTTAGATTGATGGGACCAACTGGATAAGTGTTAGATTGATAGGGAATGGGAGATGTGGGACTAGATGGAGAAGTGTTAGATTGATAGGGAATGGAACCAGCTGGAAAAGTGTTAATTGATAGGAAATGTGGGACTAGATGGAGAAGTGTTACATTGATAGGGAATGGGAGATGTGGGACTAGATGGAGAAGTGTTAGAATGCTAGAGAATAGGACCAGCTGGAGAAGTGTTAGATTGATAGGGAATGGGAGATGTGAGACCAGCTGAGCTTGAGAGTTGATGGATAGAATAGTAATAGATTTGAAGGGAATGAAAAATAACAAGGAATGAGGCAACTAGCATTAGTCTAACAGTCTTAGAACTATTGGCCTATTAGAGTTAGGCATTTCAGAATGTGATGAGGATGTGAGCAGTTTGTGTATTGTTAATAAGTTTCCAGTGTAATTATATATGACTCATCATCATTGATGGTGCAGGTTGTTATAGGCTGACTTGTCCATCTTTTGATGTTACTCGTCCATGTTAGCCTTGGTCTCTCTCTGCCTCATTTACCTTGTATTTTCCCTTCCAAGATTACTTTTGCAGGCGGCTTTTAATTAACATGCCCCAAAAATCACATTTGACTTGTCTTTGAATTGTTTAGTAGTTCTCTTTTCATGTTTAGTTGTTTTAAGACTTCATCATTTAATTTCTTTACTTTCCATCCAATTCTCCCTATTCTTCTATAAATCCACATTTCAAAGGCTCCAATTTTCTGTTCTGTTTTCTTTCCTAATGACCATGTTTCTGCACCATACAGGAACGCTGAGAAGATATAACATTTTGCTATTCTTAGCCCTGGTGTTAATTGTTTTGATGTTAGTATATTTTTCATGACTTTAAAATTACATTTTGCCATTTCTTTTCCATATTGGTTGTAGAAATGTGGTTTTATAGAAGAATGTTGAGGATACCATGGACAGCTAAAAAGAACATTGAAAACGTTCTGAAAGAGGCCAAAACAAAAAGAGAGCTGACATCCAAAATTTGGAAGAAACAATCATCATTTTTTGGCCATGTTATGAGAGGGGAACATATTGTAACAGCTGGGAACATTGAGGGACGAAGAGATAGAGGGAAGCAAAGAAAAATATACAAGACAGCTTAAGAAAATGGGTTGACAGAAAGTCAACAACAGCAATGGTAAAATAACTGATCGAAAGTTGTGAAGAGACATCACCCACACCAGTAGGCATGGTACTTGATGATGATGATTCTATATATGACTATTGTTGTGTAAAAAGCAGCAGTATCAAGACTATATTATGAGATTAATAGTAGACAAAAAAGGATTTAAAGTCAACGGTCACAACATAAATAATTTGCGATATGCGGATGACAGTCTTAATAACAGAAACAGAGAATGAACTACAAGAAATGATAGACATAACAGTAAAAGAAAGCAACAAGAAAGGTCTCACTCTGAACAGTAAGAAAACAGAAGTAATGGTTATATCGAGGAAACAATCATCACCATCATGCAGCATAAAAATAAATGAGACAAATCTGAAACAAGTGCAACGTTTCAAATACTTGGGCACAATAATAATATCAGATGGAAGATGCACCACAGAAATAAAAAGCAGAATAGCTCAGGCCAAAATAGCATTTCAGAAAATGAAAAATATCTTATGCAACAAATCTATGTCAATGAAAATGAGAAAGAGAGTTCATCGGTGCTATATAGAACCAATTCTGACCTGTGGAAGCGAATCATGGACAGTAGACAAACAAATGAAAAGACGATTAGAGGCCACAGAGATGGGATTTCTCAGAAGGATGTTGAAAATTCCTTGGACAGCTAAAAGACCAATGAGGAAGTTCTCAAAGAGGCCAACACAAAAAGGGAGCTCTTAAAAAACATCAGAAAGAAGCAATCAACATTTTTCGGGTACATCATGAGAAGAGGAAAGTTGGAATACTTGGTTACAACTGGCAAAATAAAAGGAAAGAGAGATCGCGGACGACAAAGAGAGAAAATACTGGATAGCTTGGTGTCATGGCATGGAAAACATTCAACAACAGAACTGATACGATGCACTGTAGATAGAAGATTGTGGAGGGACATGATCGCCTACGCCAACCGGTATGGCACATGATGATGATCAAGACAATAAACTCGCCATCTTACTGGTTTATATTTTCAACATTCAAGTTGATTATCACTTGCCACACCCACATAATGTCCGCATGTCTGCAATGTTATTTAAACAGCATCAAGCAGGTCAAGGGCTGACAAGCGCAGACAGAACGGAGCCAGAGAGTTCTGGCCACCTTGACTGAGGTTTGGAAACAGGCAGCCTGACAAGGGATTGATATATCGAATTCAAGTCTAACCAGTCATCGTGACTATCCGTAACCACTCAAGCAGAAATTCTTTATTGTAACTGAGACTGCCATATGGGCCGTGGTATTTCTCCAACATAGTAACAGAGTTCCTAATCAATGAATTCTACAAAGAGTGGAGTGAGCACTTTCATAAGGGCCTTTGTATAAAACACACGTGAGGTAGGTAGCTTATTATCGACCACAACCCCTATCAACTATCTTCTATAATTGGTGTTAATCTTCCACAATTTGTACCCTGTAGTACCAAAATTGGCGCCGCGATAGCTCAGTGGTTAGTGAACTGGACTACAAAGGACTAGAGGTAGGGTTCGATCCCAATCGATGGCTTCCGGTTTCACCCAGCCTTAAATGGGTACCGGACTTTTTTCTGGGAAAGTAAAGCGGCACGGGCATAATACCGACCACATTACCCCAAAAATCAGGTGCTGAAGGTCTGTAAAATTTATGGTCACTAACACCATATTTCCCTATAAGCTACTTGGCGTGACGGGGGTACTTTACTTTTTTTTTTTTTCACTAGTACCATAATCATAAGGAAAAAAAATCAACTTCCACAGTGGATCCATACAGACACATTGCAACAATAATTTGTAAAGTCTAATGCCTTCTAATAAATGTGCTTAATAGCAATTGTCATCACCTCTATGAATGATCCATGCTGATTTAATATGGTGTGTAGGGCTCCCAATACAACGCCCAGAATCAAAGGTGAGACACTAACACACCATCCCAAGTTTTCCGCCCAGCGTTGCTCATAATCAACAACTGCTTTTGGATACACAAACACGACAAAATTGTAGAGGAGCATGCACTGTGAACAGAACAATAATCAAATGTTACTCTCATCTTCTCAAAGTTACAAATAATGTTCATTAATGATTTTTAAAAGCAAAACATCTTTTTATCAAGAATTATGGACACATTGTTTTTGCACAAATAAACTAAGTTTAAATTTTATTGGACAAAATTTACAGGGAATTTCAAGCCGGTTAAAAAAAATAAATAAAATGTGGTCATTGTGTAATACTTACTGCAGTTATGAGTGATGCTATACTATACCAAACTCCCATGAAAATTCGGTCTATAGGTGTTCGCAAAGTTTCCTGGCGTACTGCAATGGATAGAAATGGGTGCTATCTGAAGTTGAAGATGAACAATGATTCTTTTACAGAACAAAAGCTAAATAAATGACACTATTTTTCTATTGTCTATATTTTATGCAAAAGCAATCAGTGTATTTTATATTTTGTGCACATGCAATCAGTATATTTTATAATTTGTGCCAAATCATTCTGTGTAGTTTATATTCTGTGCTAAAGAAATCCAAATATTCTCGTTTTATGTGTACTTTCGTTTTGTGTCTTGCGATGTTGAAGAAAAATGCTTGACATATCTCTGCATTTTGCTCTAAGCACACAAGAGTTTGAGCATGTGCATCTTTCTTTTGGTAGGTCTTTCCTTTTTTAATTACCATACTATTTAGTATTATCATCATCATGTTATATGCCGGTTGGCGTAGGCGATCGAGTGCTTGCACAATTTTCTATCCACAGTGCATCGTGTTGGCCACTGAAAATGTTCTCACTGGTCATTTTAGAAAACTCTCAACTTTCTTTTGAGAAATTCCATCTCTATGGCCTCGAATCTCTTTTTATTGTCCTTGACTCTCTTCCATATGTCAGAATTGGTTCTATGTATAGCAACGATGAACTCTCTCACTTCTATTGACATAAACTTGTTGCACAAGACATTTTTTTCATTTTCTGAAAAATTCTTGTGGCCTGTGATATTCTGCTTTTTATTGCTGTGGTGCATATTCCAAATGATATTATGTCCAAGTATTTGATGCTCAGCACTTGTTTCAGATTTGTCCCGTTTCTTTTTACGTTGCACCGTTTCACCAATATGACCACGTTCTATGGTCACGTCAAAGGACAAAGCGGACTGGAAAAAAAAAACAGTAATGGAAGGCATGGTTCCTAGGCGACGCGTCAAGAGCAGACCAAGAAGAAGTTGGTCTCAAAGTATCAAAGAGGCTCTGAACGTGACAGTGACGCTGAAAAAGTGGGAGACCAGGTTAAAGACAGAAATTCTTTCATATGGGTTGTGGTAAATGCAGCGTTCTGTAAAGGACATGCGACCTAATGATAATGAATCTTATTTTGTTCATTGCATTCCTTATTCATACGCAATATTGTTATTTTTTTTTTGTGGTGTTGATATTAGTTAAACGATAATGTCCTTCCATAATTTTCTGTTCTCGATGTATTATATCATTTCTGTTGTTGACTGTTTTCCATTCCACGACGCCAAGCTATCTAGTATCTTCTCTCTTTTCCTGTATTTCTTGTCAGTTGTTACCAGGTAATCCAACTTCCCTCTTCTCATGACGTGCTCGAAAAATATCGTTTCCTTCTGTTTTTCAAGAGCTTCATTTTAGTGTTGGTCTCAATGGAAATTGTCTCGTTGGTCTTTTAAGCTGTCCAGGGAACACTGAATGTTTCTTTGAGAAATCCCCTCTCTGTGACCTCTGATCGCCTTTCAATTGTTTGTCTACTGTCTGTGATTCACTTCCATAGGTCAGAATATAAAACCGATGAACTCTCTTTCTCATCTCCTCTATTGACATAGACTTATTGCACAAGATGCTTTTTATTAGTACCTAGCAGACAGCAAAAAAAGGAGCTCACTGAATGTGTTGCATTGGTTTCATGTTTTATATGTCATATATGACTCGTAGTGGGGTAGCTGTTGCTCTATTTAGTTTAATTGACAGATCATCTTCATTGCACATCCGGCTCCAGAGCGCTTATATCCCATATCAAGAACCTCCACCAGCATGCAGAATGTGTCGCATACACACACATACGGCCATTTTGCAAAAAAACAATGGCAGTGTTACAGATGAGCTGAAATGTAAATAAGCATGTTCTCTTCCCTAAATTTAACTCCACTTGAGCAAACACTACCAGCAGGAGCAACAATGGCATACATGATCTTAATAATAGAGCAGTTAGTATATAGGAGAGGTAGAAGGCAATATTAGATCGCATTGAAACCAGTTAGTAGATAGGGGAGATAGAAGGCAATATTAGATCGCACTAAAACTACTGTTAGTAGATATGGGAGAAAGATGGCAATATTAGATCGCACTAAAACTACTGTTAGTAGATATGGGAGAAAGATGGCAATATTAGATCGCACTAAAACTACTGTTAGTAGATAGGGAAGAAAGATGGCAATATTAGATCGCATTGAAACCAGTTAGTAGATAGGGGAGAAAGATGGCAATATTAGATCACACTAAAACTACTGTTAGTAGATATGGGAGAAAGATGGCAATATTAGATCGCACTAAAACTACTGTTAGTAGATATGGGAGAAAGATGGCAATATTAGATCGCACTAAAACTACTGTTAGTAGATATGGGAGAAAGATGGCAATATTAGATCGCACTAAAACTACTGTTAGTAGATATGGGAGAAAGATGGCAATATTAGATCGCATTGAAACCAGTTAGTAGATAGGGGAGAAAGATGGCAATATTAGATCACACTAAAACTACTGTTAGTAGATAGGGGAGAAAGATGGCAATATTAGATCGCACTAAAACTACTGTTAGTAGATAGGGGAGAAAGATGGCAATATTAGATCGCACTAAAACTACTGTTAGTAGATATGGGAGAAAGATGGCAATATTAGATCGCATTAAAACTACTGTTAGTAGATAGGGAAGAAAGATGGCAATATTAGATCGCACTAAAACTACTGTTAGTACATAGGGGAGAAAGATGGCAATATTAGATCGCACTAAAACTACTGTTAGTAGATAGGGGAGAAAGATGGCAATATTAGATCGCACTAAAACTACTGTTAGTAGATAGGGGAGAAAGATGGCAATATTAGATCGCACTAAAACTACTGTTAGTAGATAGGGGAGAAAGATGGCAATATTAGATCGCATTAAAACTACTGTTAGTAGATAGGGGAGAAAGATGGCAATATTAGATCGCACTAAAACTACTGTTAGTAGATAGGGGAGAAAGATGGCAATATTAGATCGCACTAAAACTACTGTTAGTAGATAGGGGAGAAAGGTGGCAATATTAGATCGCACTAAAACTACTGTTAGTAGATAGGGGAGAAAGATGGCAATATTAGATCACACTAAAACTACTGTTAGTAGATAGGGGAGAAAGATGGCAATATTAGATCACACTAAAACTACTGTTAGTAGATAGAGGAGATAGAAGGCAATATTAGATCGCATTAAAACTACTGTTAGTAGATAGTGGAGATAGAAGGCAATATTAGATCGCACTAAAACTACTGTTAGTAGATAGGGGAGAAAGATGGCAATATTAGATCGCACTAAAACTACTGTTAGTAGATATGGGAGAAAGATGGCAATATTAGATCGCACTAAAACTACTGTTAGTAGATAGGGGAGAAAGATGGCAATATTAGATCGCATTAAAACTACTGTTAGTAGATAGTGGAGATAGAAGGCAATATTAGATCGCATTAAAACTACTGTTAGTAGATAGGGGAGAAAGATGGCAATATTAGATCGCACTAAAACTACTGTTAGTAGATAGGGGAGAAAGATGGCAATATTAGATCGCACTAAAACTACTGTTAGTAGATAGGGGAGAAAGATGGCAATATTAGATCACACTAAAACTACTGTTAGTAGATAGGGGAGAAAGATGGCAATATTAGATCACACTAAAACTACTGTTAGTACATAGAGGAGATAGAAGGCAATATTAGATCGCACTAAAACTACTGTTAGTAGATAGTGGAGATAGAAGGCAATATTAGATCGCATTAAAACTACTGTTAGTAGATAGAGGAGATATGAATCTTCCTCTGGACATACATATTTTATTTTTATTAGCATCTCTGAGTATCTCGATAATGATTTTATCCAACGTCCCTTAGTACTCGTAATGCTGTTCCTCATCCACTATTCTGAGCGAGATGTTCGATCTTACCAAAAGAGTTTATGCCTGCCAACTTTGCTTTTCTTATCAGTGTTCTTTTCAGTGTCTTTATTGGTTTTCCTCTTTTTTACTGTATCCAGATACTTCCCATATAAGAGCTTTTTTGTATAATTCTTTTGCTCCTTTCTCAAGACATGCTCGATATATGTTCATCTTCTCTTCCTAACTGTTGATGAGATCGCTGGTTGCTTGCCAATTTTTCTTCTATCTTCTCTATAGTAATCTTGAATTAATTTAATTATACACATATCCTTCTTATTAGCGGGGTAGAGTTCTGCCCTACCAAAGGAGGAGTAAGACGTCTGTCTCCTTTCCTCCGCTAGTCTTCGGGACACCCATGGGCAAGGTGGAGCTCCCGTTTAGCCCCCCTATCAGGGTTATGTGAAGCCATTGGAGCAGGTGATGGATGGTGTTGTGGGAGCAGCCGACAAGTAGTGCCGGTTATGGTCCCCACACCGCGATGGCAGGCAGAGGATCTCATGTATAGAGACAATGGCTGCGATCTCTGACTAGTACAGTCACTGCCAAGAAGGAAAGGAATGGCAAACTGTCTTCTTAAATTGCCTGGAATAATCATGACAAATCAAAACAGTCAACAACAGAACTTATACGGTGCACTGTAGATAGAAGATTGTGGAGGGACATGATCGCCTACGCCAACCGGCATGGTACATGATGATGATGATCCTTCTTAGGCATTTGTCTTTGAAAGTGTTTAGTTTTATTCTTTTGTTGATTTCAATGAGTATGCTGTGATAAAAATAGACTTTTTTTTTTCTTTTGCAAACACTTGCGTGGGTTGTATCATCATCATCCTATTGCATGTCCTGCAGAATGTTGCATTCACCACAGCCCGTGTGAAAAAAAAAATATATATCTGTCTTGCCAGGTCTCCCACTTCTGTTATCATTTTCAAGGTCTCCTTGATATCTTGAAACTACCTTCTTCATAGACCGCCTCTGATGCCTCACCCAAGAACCATGCCTTTTATTTTTGTTGTTCTTTCCAGGCCGCTGTGTCTTTTGGGTAGTATATATATATATATATTTGGATCGTGTGTGTTTGCGCGTACGTAGCACAGTAGCAACGCTAACTCAACACTAACTCAACACTAACTCAACACTAACTCAACGCTAACTCAACACTAACTCATCTGTTACAGCAGTAGCTACTCGTTTTTATTTGTGAATTTTTCCGAGTATCGCAAACGCAAATTGTAGTTGCTCCATTTCTGTGTGGCTCTCGCATGGGAGTTTCCCCTTATATTGATTGGTTATGATTGTCAGTCTTGTACCTATCCACAGTTATTGCACAGTTACAAGCAACCAATCAGGTGGCAGGTCAATTAACTTACTGAATCCAATAACGAAAGGAACCATGCTGAAGATCACGAGCGCAAAGAGAAGACGATCCACATAAAATCGGATGATCTGGTAGAGGTAAATCCCACACTGTTTGGATAGATGAGGACAAATAACGTGATTGATTTACTGCTTACAGACATACATACGCAAATTAAGACTATTGGTTTCATGAGATTACATGTAAACCCACTGTTACAATGTATTGTGTTGGCTATTGGTGTTACCAAATTACGTTACAAAATGGCAGAAGACGAGTAAAACTAGTAACAGCACCCTACCGCAATGCTAAGAACACTCACATTTGACATTATGGAATCTCAAAAATTTCAGAACAAAACAAATCGTCATACACTCTATGCTGGTCCGTTCACACATTTATGTCTGTACCACTGATTGAACAGCCCTGCCAACTAACCATAATCAATATATAGAAATGACGAAGATGCGGGTTAACACACTATTCAATATTCAATTAAGAGTATACATGTCCTCTTGAAGCGCGTCTTCCACAAAAAGAGTCAAATAAAAACCTGACATTATTTCACTCTCAGGATTCGTCTATTGTACTTCTCCCAATAAATCTGAAAGTATTTTTTTTTCAAAAAAGGAATCATTGTTAAGATCCCAAAAAGGGCAATCTTAGAGATTGTAACAACTGGAGAGGCGTGACACTTTTGTCAGTTGCCTCAAAGTTATTCTGCAAAATCATCCTAAATAGAATAAAGGATTCAATAGATACAGTAATGCGTGAAGAACAGGCTGGGTTTAGAAAAGGGAGAAGCTGTCTTGACCACATTTTCACTCTACGACTTATATTGGAGGAACACATTGAAAAGCAAAAACCTTTTGTACTTAACTTCATCGACTTCATAAAAGCATTTGATAGTATTCATAGAGATTCTTTGTGGAAAATTCTGAAGCAATATGGTTTACCATAAAAAATCATAAATATTATCAAAGACATGTATGATGGTCACACATGTGCAGTTCGAACAGAGGAAGGACTGAGCGAATGTTTCCCAATAGAAACTGGGGTTAAACAAGGATGTATTTTATCGCCCTTGTTATTTGGAATTGTTATGGACTTCATAATGAAGAAATGCTGCACTGGTAATAAAGGCATCGAATGGATACAAGGAGACCATTTGGAGGACCTCGACTTTGCTGATGACATAGTTCTCATCAGCAGTCAGATAAAAACGATGCAGGAAAACACAAATGAACTATCATCAATAGCCAGCAAAATACGGCTTGAGATCAATCATGAAAAGACTAAAGTCATGAAAAGTTTAATTCCAAGAGGTGACAAAATATTCATGGAAAACAAACCAGTAGAAGAGATCGATCACTTCATCTATCTTGGAAGTCACATTGATCGAGAAGGGGATACGAGTAAAGAAATTAGAATCAGAATGGCTAAAGCAGCAATGTCTTTCAGAAGCCTTGAAAAGTTGTGGAAATCAAAACTCATTAGCACAAACACAAAACTTAGACTATTCAAATCAAATGTACTATCAACCCTTACGTATCTGTGTGAAAGCTGGAAAACAACAAGAGATATAGAAACAAAGTTGAACGCATTCGAAAATAAATGTCTAAGGAAAATACTTGGTATAGCATGGAACGAATTCAAAACAAACGAGGAAATTAGAGAAATCGCCAATCAACCACTAATATCTTCAGTAATAAAGAAAAGACGATGGTCATACGTTGGACATGTGATGAGAAGAGATAATAACCGAATAGCAAAGCAAGCCCTCATATGGGAAACAACAGGTAAAAGAAAAAGAGGAAGACCCAGGGAGACACTGAGAAGAACATTGATGAGAGAGGCAAGAGCAGCAGGATTCAGCTCCCTCAATGAGATAGAACTGCTTGCACAGAGCAGAGACAGATGGCGAGATTTGATAAAATATCTTTAAAAGAAAACTGCTAGAACAAAAAATTCATATAGGAGAAGGTGTATCTTGGTCTACGCCCTATGGGCCGGTTACGGCTCGAAAGGTCAATAGATAGATAGATAGATTTTTTTTTTCTGTCGTCACCGAAAAGTTCAACCACTAGATGCGAGATGACACGAACAATGTGGATGTTGCAAACACTCTTAATGCATACCTTGAATGATCGTAACGTTGCGTATGAAATGAGATGTCGTTATTATGTGAAGATTGCTGTCACAAGCAGGCGTGTTTTCTTGATCGGTCTTCTTCTCTTCTTTCCTTCCTCATCTGCCTTTCAGCATCGAGGGGAGATATAATTTGCGGTCTTTTGCTCTTCTGTTCGCCTCTGCTGCTGTTATGTTTCCTAGTGCTTCTAATATTCCATCGACCCATCTTTTTCGTGGTCGACCCTTGGGTCTGGTGTTCTCACAAACGTTTGTTAAAGGCTCGTTGTGTTGTGTTTTGTTCTTTCTGCCTTGTCACGTGGCCAAACCATTTTATCTGTTGTTTCTTTATATATTCTATGGCGGGGGCTATTCCTAGCTTTTTTCTCAGTTCTTCATTTCTGATCTTATCTCTCAGACTGTTTCCTGTCATTCGTCTAACACATTTCATCTCTGTAGAGGTTATTTTCCTTATTGTTCTTGCATCTAGGGTACAGGTCTGGCATTGGTAGCACAACGTTGGGATGAAGATTGCATTATATAGTGCTCGTTTTGCCTCCAGAGTTATTTCCTTGTTGGACAATAGTGGTGATAACTGTCCGATAATTTGACAAGCTTTGTTGCATCTTGATTCTATCTCTGCTGTTTGTGAATTATCGTTTGTCATTAGGCTTCCTAGGTATTTGAATTCCTCTACTTGTTTTAGTTGTCTGCCTTCTATAGTTATGTTGATGTTCTGTTTATTTTTGGCGACATTCATGACTTCTGTTTTGTTGATGTTGATTTTCATGTTGTACTTTGTGCCTGAGATGTTGAGTTTGTTTAAGTATTCTTGTAGGTCTTCTATTGTTTCATGTATTAGTGCCTGATCGTCTGCAAATAAAAGCTCGTTGATCTCCTCTGTCTCTGATGGGTTGGCTAGCTTGCATATATGGTCCATGTATATAATAAACAAGTGGATATCAAAGTTGAAGGAATAGACCTGGAGACAGTTCAGAACTACAACTACCTTGGACATACTATAACCAGTGATGGAAAATGTACAACTGAAATAAACAAAAGAATAGGAATGGCAAAAAGTAATTTTAATGTCATGAAGGACATACTAACATCAAAACAAATAACACCAGAGCTAAAACTAAGAATAGCAAAATGTTACATCTTCTCAATATTCCTATATGGTGCTGAAACATGGACATTAGACAAGAAAATAGAACAGAGAATTGAAGCCTTTGAAATGTGGATATATAGAAGAATAGGTAGAATTGGATGGAAGGAAAAGAAAACAAATGACAAAGTCTTAAAACAACTAAAAATGAAAAGAGAACTTCTGAACACAATTAGAACAAGACAAATGCGATTCTTAGGCCATGTTAAAAGACACAACAGCCTACTGAAAGTGATCCTGGAGGGGAAAATACAAGGTAAAAGAGGCAGAGGCAGACCAAGATTAACATGGACGAGTAACATCAAAAGATGGACAAATCAACCGATGACAACCTGCACCATCAAAGCAAGAGATAGAGCAAAATGGCGCTCCATGGTAGCCAACCTTCGTTGCGGAGACGGCACTCAATGATGATGATATAATAAACAGTAGGGGGGATAGTACGCACCCTTGTTTTACACCCGATCTAACTTCGAAGTGGTCTGTGTATCCTGCTGCTGTTCTGACCCTGCAGCTGCTGTTGACGTAGAGACTTTTAATAAGGTTGATTAGATGTTGGCTTACTCCGTATGTTGTTAGTATCTCCCACAGTTGTTCTCTGTTTACTCTGTCGAATGCTTTTTCCTGGTCAATGAAGGCTATGTATAAGTTTTGATTGTGTTCTGTCGTTTTTTCTGCAAGCTGTTTTAGTGTGAATAGTGCGTCGGTATATCCTCTGTTTTTTCGGAACCCCATTTGAGAATCGCTTAACTGTAGTTCTATTATTGGTCTCAGCCTTTTTTCCAAGATTTTGGCGTATAGCTTTCCTACATGGCTGAGAAGAGATATACCTCTATATTGACTGCAGTCTCTTTTGCTACCTTTCTTTTTCCATATTGGTATGATGATTGCCTGTTGCCAGTCTTCTGGGGCTTGTTGTTGGTGCCATGCTGCATTAAATATTCTGTGCAGCCACTGCATTCCTGTTTCTCCCGCTGCTGCTATTATTTCTATTGGTATGTTATCTATCCCCGGTGCTTTGTTTCTTGGTGCATATTTGATTACTTCTTCGATTTCCTCTTTCATGATGTTGGGTATCTTTGGTTGATCTTTCTTGATCGGTCGTATCGTCATATTACGGTTTTCATTTGACCAAGTTTCGTTTTTGTAGTTGTATCCACTAACTCTGCAGCCGTCTCACGTCTTCATTCATTGACATCACTACACTCTTTCACAAATGTTTCACTTCTTCATTCATTGACATCACTAAACTCTTTTACAACAAATGTTTCACTTCTTCATTCATTGACATCACTAAACTCTTTCACAAATGTTTCACTTCTTCATTCATTGGCATAACTACACTCTTTTACAAATGTTTCACTTCTTCATTCATTGACATCACTAAACTCTTTTACAGCAAATGTTTCACTTCTTCATTCATTGACATCACTAAACTCTTTTACAACAAATGTTTCACTTCTTCATTCATTGACATCACTAAACTCTTTTACAAATGTTTCACTTCTTCATTCATTGACATCACTAAACTCTTTTACAAATGTTTCACTTCTTCATTCATTGACATCACTACACTCTTTTACAAATGTTTCACTTCTTCACTCGTTGACATCATTACACTCTTTTGTGCCACCATAGTCTTGATTGTGATAACCTCAAGGACGCTAGGACACGAGATTGACTTACCTGCGACAGGTATGGGGCAGTTAGCAGAAACGAGAAAAAGCAGAACGCGGCCAGCAAGTACTGGATCTTCTTAAAGAAGGTGATCACCGCCTTTGGGAGGCTGGGCCAGATGTTCTCCCAGATCATTAAAATGTGGAAACTCTGAATGCAAGATTAAAGAAACAAATATATCAAGTGCAATGATAAGTGTCGAGTTCAATTGTGATATTCAAAGTTTGTCAAATCTTACCGTGGGTGATGTGTGCGCTAAACTGTCTCTCCATCTCTAACGGGCAACGATGACAAATTGTTAAGATAAATTCGATCAATCATATTTTTGACGGGTAGAGAATGTGTCATCCTTACGTCCTTTGATGTTATATTGTCAGATATATAATAAGTGAACATGTTCGAAATAAGAATGGTAAGTTCCGAATTTTTGTTGTTGTGTGCTCTACATATATAGAAGGAACAATGTGGATTTGTGGAAGGAAATGGCACCAATAATGCAATAGATATTATGAGAACCTTGATAGAAAGAGCGATATAGGTAAAGAAAGATCTATATAAGTGCTTTACAGACTACACAAAGCATTTGACAAAGTAAAGCATGTGGAAATAATCAATATGCTGGAGAAATTAAACATTGATGACAAGGGTCTGCGAATCATAAAAAAACATGTTCTAGCAACAAACCACAGCTGTACGAATTAGCAATCAAACAGGATATTTCAAACAAGGAGTCAGGCAAGGCTGTGTTCTATCGTCAGATTTGTTCTCACTATACAGCAAAAATATTATGAGATTAATAGTAGACAAAATAGGAATCTAAGTCAACGGTCACAACATAACCAATTTGCGATTTGCGGATGACACAGTCTTAATAGCAGAAACAGAGAATGAACTACAAGAAATGATAGACATAATAGTAAAAGAAAACATCCCAAAAGGTCTGTCTGAATAGTAAAAGAAACCACTCAAAGGTCTCAGTCTGAATAGTACAAGAAACTATCTCAAAAGATCTCAGTCTGAATAATACAAGAAACCGGGTGTCCGGTTAGCGCAAGTAGTAGGAGGCGCACGTTATGCTCCTGGTTTTTTAGTTGACCAAAGAGTAGGGTATACCCTACGAAGTCCAGTACCCTATGAGTACAAGAGTTATATAGAGACTGCGCCAAGCTGCGCCAAGCTGCACCAAGCTGCGCCAAGCCAGAGTGATGTCATGATATATATGTATATATGAATAGGGCTTGTATAGTGCATGAAGGGGTGGGTTGTTGATTACTGACTCATGTATTGGACATCAGTTTTTCCCGCCAAAGTGACTTCCAATAGGAGCTAGTGTGTGTGTGTGTTGTCCGGCTATAGACCACGCCCACTCCGGAAGTGAAACTACCATATTAGGGAGTAGTGATACGTTAGTTATTTCATAGTTATGGTGAGTATATATACATATAATAGTAATAGTAATAGTTATTATATCTAAGTGGACGTAAATGGGCCCCGTATTTAAGATAGGGACCATAAGTAGGTATATATACATACATATACTGGCAAATCTTGCTGGCGGTATTAACGAACAGTCATTTTCTCCTACCGTGGCAGCTCAATATCTCCCACCGTTGCCGCTCTCGCGTGAGTTTATTGATTATTGTCTCCAGCGAGCGCGAAACGCAACAGGTTATGTAAAAAAAAGGCGCGTACACGGTTTAATATATTCATTCGACTAGCGTCAGTCGGTCACTCAGTCAACCACAGTGATAACACTGCTAGATACGTGTCCATATCTGTAAATTATTAACAGATTCCGTGAACACTCTCAACGTTTCTATTTAGCGAGCTGAACATGGAGAATACTCGCCCACATCTAGGACAATTGTATCAATTACCAGCCATCGTGTTCCTTTAGGCTACCTCTCCAAAAGAGAGAGGGAAAAAAAAATATATATATAAAGCAACAAGCTAGAATAACTCAAAGCAATACGCTAATTGGGATGAGCGCTATGGATATTAGTGAGCAGAGTATTTTACAAAAAACCGACCGCAAGGTTAGCATGTCTTATCTTATTCTCTCTCCATCGTTTGTTTTAGGATATTAAGATACTCTAATTTTTTTAAATATCAAATTACTTTAGGTGACGTTTGCCGAAGAGTTGGTGACAGTCCATCATTTGGATGATCTTACAGAGGATAGACGCTCAACGTGGATGCAGGTTGCCTGTGACAGGCACAGATTTGCGAGAAGAATAGCAACAACGGCATTAGTTATAGAGCCTATTCTTCAACCGCCAACGTCAAAAGCAGGATAAATAGCGTCTCGTCCAAAAATCGAGAAGGAAACAAGCGCCATAATTAGAGATGTAATAAGTAAAACGAACAAAAACCGCAACTTCTAAAACTATCAAACGTGCGATAAACCTAATACCCAACAAGCCCATGCTGCAATTGACAAACTACCAGTCATACACAACGCGTTTTTTTTTAATAATTTTTTCACCTAGCGAAAAACCTACGATCCTCCCTTTACGATTCTGACGTGAACGCTAGACTCGCGATATAACAGTTTGCAACCGATGCCTCAACTACACATCGTAGAAAAACTACAATATGGATATTCTCACATGGCGGATTTCTATTAAAATGTTTGCAAAACATATATATTAAAATATAAATTTAAAATGTTGGTTTTTATAAAGAAAAGAGCGTCTGTTTTTTTTTTTGTGTGTGTTATACATTATTCTTATCAGGTTAATAAACTTTGTGGGAATCCATAGTGACTCACCAACTTCCAAACCATTCCTCTGTCTAAACTAGCAAATACCGTTTCGTAATCGTTGTTCAAGTGTTATACGTAGAGTAGTTATGTGATCAACACATGAGCTGTTCTTCCTAAAAAATACGTGTGCGTCTCTCAAATGTTTCTCTGTGACCTTTTTTTAGTCTCTCCAAAATAAATCTACTTAAATTTTTTTTTTTTATTCATCCTGGCACTGATAGCAGCATAATTCCCATATAATATGTACACCCCTGTAAACTTCCTTTCTAATGGTAGTTGATCATATAACCTTCTTCCGTCTCCCAAATGTTATCTAATAGAGTATGTAACATCATGGTAGAGGTGTTAATACTCCGAAGGAAATTCATCTGGCCCTATGGCTTTACCATTTTTTAATAACTTCTACTGGTAGTATATCTTGAGGATTATTTGAGCTGGGTCTGTTCCAAAAGTTCTTCAAAGTGCTATTTCCATCTCTCTAGGTGTTCCCTTATAGTACTAGGCAGATTTCCTGTCTTATCTCTAATAAAGGCAGCGATCTGTTTGCATTTTCCACACAAGTTTCTGTGTACGGTTGTACAGGGCTTTATAATTCCTTTTATTTGCTGCTTCCTCTGCCTCTTTAGCTAGATCATCTATATATTTCCTCTGGCCTCTTTTACTCTCTCCAGAATGATTCTGCGTAATATATTTCTTGGCACTGATAACAGCGACCATGGAGCGTCATTCTGCTCTGTCTCTTGCTTTAAATGTGCACGTTGTCATCGGTTGATTTGTCCATCTTTTGATGTTACTCGTCCATGTTAGTCGTGGTCTACCTCTCCCTCTTTTACTTTGTATTTTCCCCTCCATGATTACTTTTAGTAGACTGTTGTGTCTTTTAACATGGCTCAAAAACTGCATTTTTTTTAATTGTGCTTAGTAGTTCTCTTTTCATTTTTAGTTTTTTTTAAGACTTCATCGTTGTTTTTCTTTTCCTTCCATCCAATTCTACCTATTCTTCTATATACCACATATCAAAGGCTTCAGTTGTCTGTTCTGTTTTCTTGTCTAATGTCCCTGTTTATGCACCATTTAGGAACGTTGAGAAGACAACATTTTGCTATTCTTAGTTTTAGCCCTGATCTTATTTGCTTTGATGTTAGTATATTTTTCATGGTATTAACGTTATTTTTCACCATTCATATTCTTTTGCTTATTTCAGTTTACCTTTTCCATTACTGGTTATAGTATGTCCAAGGTAGTTGTAGCTCTGAACTATCTCCAGGTCTATTCCCGCAATTTTGATATATTCACTTGCTGGTTTTGAATATTTTTTTGTTTATTGTCGTAGTTTTACTTTCTTTTGATATTCATATCTAATCCATATTTATTATTTTTTTTGCTTATCATGTTTAATTCATTAAGTAATGTTGTAGATCTTTATGATTTTCTGGTACTAATACAGTATCATCAGCATATTTTAGGTTAATGATCATCTCTCCATTAATGTTTAGGTATGGTATTTATGTGATGTTTTAAAGATTTTCTCGGTGTATATACTCCACAAGCATGGTAATAGGATGCATCCATGTTTTACTCCTCTTTTTATAAAATAGGTATCGAGTTCTCTTTGTTATATTTTATTATCGCTGTTTGCCCGCAGTATAAATTAGTTATCTCAGTCATCCTTTAAAACTGAGAACTATTGATATGGTGATACGAGGGATCAACAACAATATATTTTCCTGACACCGTAATCTCTGATAAACTCACAGACAGCGTTACGAGTGACGTCGATAATTTTTGTTTTGTTTGGAAAAGTTGAGATAGTTTAACATCTGTTGAACGGTTTTTTTTATTCAATATTGGATATTCAGATGAGACCAAAATCAAAACAGAATCCATAATTACCGAGCTAGGCGAAACACTGGATGTGCTGTTGGTGACACATATGAAAAAGATGATGGTGTTATTGTCGAAACACCATGATGGTTGAGTGAACATGTTGTTGACATGACAGATACTGTTGTCGTTAATTGTTCTGGCAACAGAGTTCTCTTTTGGTAATGAACATGCGAAGGATCGTAATGTCATGACAGACAGAGGTAGTTGAAACATAGTATTTCTACGTAAGTCCACAAAGTGGTACAAACATGTAGCTAATGGTTCTGGTGTAAGTAATGTAAAGTTTGCGTTGAGAGATTTATCACTGCAAATGTTGCTAGTGATGTGACTGGTGTCTACATGTGACTGTTCCTATACACTATCGGAACTGTGTTGTGTGTGAGATATATCATCTGAACTTCAGTTTGGATGTATCCTAGATATGTTGAAGCGAAGAGATTTCCATCTTGCAGACACACCTGCAAATGATCATCTTCTCCACCAACGCTCATACACAAGGGAGGGGGCTGATAGGTCTGTCATTCGTGGAGATCTTTTTTATCACTTTTCTGAGTCAATGTATGGTATGTAGAGATCTCCTCCCAACCAGATGATACCTGTCCTAAGTGTCAAATATGGTTAACGAGCCTGAAAACACAGTCATCGAGGCTACGTTGTCAGCAAGCTTGAAGAAGGCAATTTCGAACTCTGACATTGTCAAATACCTGAACACTGGCCTTCACCCTCATTGTAATGTTTAAGTAAGGTTTCCTGGAATGAAAGTCGGCATCTAGGGATCTTCGCACCCAACATATCCTAAGCTGTGATTGAGCTCGATGTTTTCCATCCTGTTGACGTGAAGATGATGAGCCTGTAAATCATGGGAGCCTTGTTGTCATCTCAATGGTCTAGGTATGGTATGTATAGCCCGCCTTCCTGCTAGATAATACCTGGCTTGAGTGTCAAATTTGGTTAACGAGCATGAAAAAGGACACGATGACGGAATCCTCGGGTGGGAGGAATATCATGATAAGACCATGATTAGCATGTACCATACCAACGGACGTAGACAATCAGCATCCCCGACCACATTTGTCTGTCCACTGTGCAACATATCAGGTCAGTTGTTGCGTGTTTTCCATGCCAAAACACCAAAGTATCTACCAACATCTCATTTTTTTTTGTCGAACACGAGCTCACCTTCCCTATACTTTGGTAGTTGTACCAAAGGATTGGGACTGACTGTCCTTTTTTTTCATGATGTGCCAGTAAAACGTCGGTTGTTTCTTTCGACTGTTGACTAAGAGCTTTCTTTTTGTGTTGGACTCTTTTCAAAAACTCAGGGAAACGCTCTAATACTTCTGAAAAAGTTCACATCTATGACCTCTAATCGTTTTGTCAATCGGTTATCTGCTAATCATCGGTAAAACCACCAACCCATGTATACTTGAGTCTGACAGGCGATGCGCGAAAAATAAGAGGGAAGCAAGTGGGTATGGACACCGTACACATACAAGACAGGATAATTTGTGGCAAAACCAAGCTAGCCACAGGTCTGATGGTGACATCTATCAAATGATTTGTCACGAACCCACCACTTTTCAACAGCAACACTTTTAAAAGTAACAAGTGAGTCGACTAAGGTATAGATAGCACACTGCCCAACACAGACTTTTTTTTTTTAGTCTACTGTGAAGTTAGAGATAGTGGACACGATGTACCCGAACACCAAACTGAGTTTGCCCGAGTGTCAAGACAACGCTTTCAGAAGGAGTAATGGCTTACCAGACGAAGGCGGCTCCATTTTGGGTCTCTCTGAGCAATCATATTGTCAACACATCTACAATAGTTGTAATAGTGGGTTCAGAATCTATAGCGAGGGTCCACAAAAGGCGGTGTTTCGGAAAACAATTTGATTGAAGTCTTGTTTTCAACCAACTCATAGATCAAGTTTTAAGGAAAGACATATACAGTGAGTTTTCACCAGCTGTTTATCCAGTTACCAAGCGATTACACACAACATAACCCGCGTCACCGTGAAAAAAAAAAAAAAACTAAAAAGACACTCCATTCTTGGCGTAAAGCACAAACCAAAATACGACCAGCATACAATGAACCCGTTCCAATCATGCTAACAGCTCATACATTTTCCCTTCACTTCGAATGTCCAGGGACGAACAGTAACAGATCTTTACAATACTTTTCTCCATTCCAAAATTTCTCCATGACCAACTTACAACACACGACCAGACCACTGACCATGTGTGACACAAACTGACCACTCACAGATAGCAAGGACTATCACATTTTTTTCAAGTACTTAGCGAATAGTCGCTTTCAGAGTTGTGAGATCACGAGTTGCTTCCCGAACATTGCACTTGTGGAAAACTTGAAGTCTGATTTGAGAAAGCCTACAGGCCGGTGGTGAATCTTTTGTGTATGTTTTTTTTCTGAGCGATGGAAATATGTAAGTTTATTTCTGAGGAAATTGTCGTTCAAAAATTTGTAGAAGTCTTTCTTGAATTTTGACGGTCACAAAGCTCGAGGTATGGTGTTTAGTCTAAACATAATCACTGAGAATGTTATAACACCAAAAGTACCCTTAGTCACATAAACAGAAGCGTGAAACAGAAATACCAGACGAGTTGTGTTAAAGCTTAAAGTTATTTTTTTGCGTTAATGAACGATTACGACAACATGTTGTCGAAGATTAATCACGGATTGGTCTACCTACCGCGAAGTTAGAGATAGTGGACATGATGCGCGCGAACACCAGACAGAACTTGTCAAATTGCTCAAAAATTGCTGTGAAAAAAAAAGAGCACGGGTGAGCCAGACAAAGACGACTTCAAAATTGTATCTCTCCGATCAAAGATATTGTGAACACACCCACAACACTTGCACAAGTTGATTCAGAAACTATCGCGAGTACCCACGAAATACGGGTGAGTCGAAAAAAGTACGAGCCATATTACGACCACCAACCAATTCAACCATTCCAACAAAACTAGCATCTGTCATTTTCCCGTTACAACCGAATGTCTGGTGACGAATCGCAAACATATATTTACAACACCGCTAGTCCAGCGTCATTACCGAACAACAAGTGTCCTTCAACCAAGAAAAAATTTCTCATTTGACCATGTTGATGTCTCATCGTCGTCCACACGTGGACATGCGACATCAACATGGTCAAATGAGAAATTTTTTCTTGGTTGAAGGACACTTGTTGTTCGGTAATGACGCTGGACTAGCGGTGTTGTAAATATATGTTTGCGATTCGTCACCAGACATTCGGTTGTAACGGGAAAATGACAGATGCTAGTTTTGTTGGAATGGTTGAATTGGTTGGTGGTCGTAATATGGCTCGTACTTTTTTCGACTCACCCGTATTTCGTGGGTACTCGCGATAGTTTCTGAATCAACTTGTGCAAGTGTTGTGGGTGTGTTCACAATATCTTTGATCGGAGAGATACAATTTTGAAGTCGTCTTTGTCTGGCTCACCCGTGCTCTTTTTTTTTCACAGCAATTTTTGAGCAATTTGACAAGTTCTGTCTGGTGTTCGCGCGCATCATGTCCACTATCTCTAACTTCGCGGTAGGTAGACCAATCCGTGATTAATCTTCGACAACATGTTGTCGTAATCGTTCATTAACGCAAAAAAATAACTTTAAGCTTTAACACAACTCGTCTGGTATTTCTGTTTCACGCTTCTGTTTATGTGACTAAGGGTACTTTTGGTGTTATAACATTCTCAGTGATTATGTTTAGACTAAACACCATACCTCGAGCTTTGTGACCGTCAAAATTCAAGAAAGACTTCTACAAATTTTTGAACGACAATTTCCTCAGAAATAAACTTACATATTTCCATCGCTCAGAAAAAAAACATACACAAAAGATTCACCACCGGCCTGTAGGCTTTCTCAAATCAGACTTCAAGTTTTCCACAAGTGCAATGTTCGGGAAGCAACTCGTGATCTCACAACTCTGAAAGCGACTATTCGCTAAGTACTTGAAAAAAATGTGATAGTCCTTGCTATCTGTGAGTGGTCAGTTTGTGTCACACATGGTCAGTGGTCTGGTCGTGTGTTGTAAGTTGGTCATGGAGAAATTTTGGAATGGAGAAAAGTATTGTAAAGATCTGTTACTGTTCGTCCCTGGACATTCGAAGTGAAGGGAAAATGTATGAGCTGTTAGCATGATTGGAACGGGTTCATTGTATGCTGGTCGTATTTTGGTTTGTGCTTTACGCCAAGAATGGAGTGTCTTTTTAGTTTTTTTTTTTTTTCACGGTGACGCGGGTTATGTTGTGTGTAATCGCTTGGTAACTGGATAAACAGCTGGTGAAAACTCACTGTATATGTCTTTCCTTAAAACTTGATCTATGAGTTGGTTGAAAACAAGACTTCAATCAAATTGTTTTCCGAAACACCGCCTTTTGTGGACCCTCGCTATAGATTCTGAACCCACTATTACAACTATTGTAGATGTGTTGACAATATGATTGCTCAGAGAGACCCAAAATGGAGTCGCCTTCGTCTGGTAAGCCATTACTCCTTCTGAAAGCGTTGTCTTGACACTCGGGCAAACTCAGTTTGGTGTTCGGGTACATCGTGTCCACTATCTCTAACTTCACAGTAGACTAAAAAAAAAAGTCTGTGTTGGGCAGTGTGCTATCTATACCTTAGTCGACTCACTTGTTACTTTTAAAAGTGTTGCTGTTGAAAAGTGGTGGGTTCGTGACAAATCATTTGATAGATGTCACCATCAGACCTGTGGCTAGCTTGGTTTTGCCACAAATTATCCTGTCTTGTATGTGTACGGTGTCCATACCCACTTGCTTCCCTCTTATTTTTCGCGCATCGCCTGTCAGACTCAAGTATACATGGGTTGGTGGTTTTACCGATGATTAGCAGATAACCGATTGACAAAACGATTAGAGGTCATAGATGTGAACTTTTTCAGAAGTATTAGAGCGTTTCCCTGAGTTTTTGAAAAGAGTCCAACACAAAAAGAAAGCTCTTAGTCAACAGTCGAAAGAAACAACCGACGTTTTACTGGCACATCATGAAAAAAAAGGACAGTCAGTCCCAATCCTTTGGTACAACTACCAAAGTATAGGGAAGGTGAGCTCGTGTTCGACAAAAAAAAATGAGATGTTGGTAGATACTTTGGTGTTTTGGCATGGAAAACACGCAACAACTGACCTGATATGTTGCACAGTGGACAGACAAATGTGGTCGGGGATGCTGATTGTCTACGTCCGTTGGTATGGTACATGCTAATCATGGTCTTATCATGATATTCCTCCCACCCGAGGATTCCGTCATCGTGTCCTTTTTCATGCTCGTTAACCAAATTTGACACTCAAGCCAGGTATTATCTAGCAGGAAGGCGGGCTATACATACCATACCTAGACCATTGAGATGACAACAAGGCTCCCATGATTTACAGGCTCATCATCTTCACGTCAACAGGATGGAAAACATCGAGCTCAATCACAGCTTAGGATATGTTGGGTGCGAAGATCCCTAGATGCCGACTTTCATTCCAGGAAACCTTACTTAAACATTACAATGAGGGTGAAGGCCAGTGTTCAGGTATTTGACAATGTCAGAGTTCGAAATTGCCTTCTTCAAGCTTGCTGACAACGTAGCCTCGATGACTGTGTTTTCAGGCTCGTTAACCATATTTGACACTTAGGACAGGTATCATCTGGTTGGGAGGAGATCTCTACATACCATACATTGACTCAGAAAAGTGATAAAAAAGATCTCCACGAATTACAGACCTATCAGCCCCCTCCCTTGTGTATGAGCGTTGGTGGAGAAGATGATCATTTGCAGGTGTGTCTGCAAGATGGAAATCTCTTCGCTTCAACATATCTAGGATACATCCAAACTGAAGTTCAGATGATATATCTCACACACAACACAGTTCCGATAGTGTATAGGAACAGTCACATGTAGACACCAGTCACATCACTAGCAACATTTGCAGTGATAAATCTCTCAACGCAAACTTTACATTACTTACACCAGAACCATTAGCTACATGTTTGTACCACTTTGTGGACTTACGTAGAAATACTATGTTTCAACTACCTCTGTCTGTCATGACATTACGATCCTTCGCATGTTCATTACCAAAAGAGAACTCTGTTGCCAGAACAATTAACGACAACAGTATCTGTCATGTCAACAACATGTTCACTCAACCATCATGGTGTTTCGACAATAACACCATCATCTTTTTCATATGTGTCACCAACAGCACATCCAGTGTTTCGCCTAGCTCGGTAATTATGGATTCTGTTTTGATTTTGGTCTCATCTGAATATCCAATATTGAATAAAAAAAACCGTTCAACAGATGTTAAACTATCTCAACTTTTCCAAACAAAACAAAAATTATCGACGTCACTCGTAACGCTGTCTGTGAGTTTATCAGAGATTACGGTGTCAGGAAAATATATTGTTGTTGATCCCTCGTATCACCATATCAATAGTTCTCAGTTTTAAAGGATGACTGAGATAACTAATTTATACTGCGGGCAAACAGCGATAATAAAATATAACAAAGAGAACTCGATACCTATTTTATAAAAAGAGGAGTAAAACATGGATGCATCCTATTACCATGCTTGTGGAGTATATACACCGAGAAAATCTTTAAAACATCACATAAATACCATACCTAAACATTAATGGAGAGATGATCATTAACCTAAAATATGCTGATGATACTGTATTAGTACCAGAAAATCATAAAGATCTACAACATTACTTAATGAATTAAACATGATAAGCAAAAAAAATAATAAATATGGATTAGATATGAATATCAAAAGAAAGTAAAACTACGACAATAAACAAAAAAATATTCAAAACCAGCAAGTGAATATATCAAAATTGCGGGAATAGACCTGGAGATAGTTCAGAGCTACAACTACCTTGGACATACTATAACCAGTAATGGAAAAGGTAAACTGAAATAAGCAAAAGAATATGAATGGTGAAAAATAACGTTAATACCATGAAAAATATACTAACATCAAAGCAAATAAGATCAGGGCTAAAACTAAGAATAGCAAAATGTTGTCTTCGCAACGTTCCTAAATGGTGCATAAACAGGGACATTAGACAAGAAAACAGAACAGACAACTGAAGCCTTTGATATGTGGTATATAGAAGAATAGGTAGAATTGGATGGAAGGAAAAGAAAAACAACGATGAAGTCTTTAAAAAAACTAAAAATGAAAAGAGAACTACTAAGCACAATTAAAAAATGCAGTTTTTGAGCCATGTTAAAAGACACAACAGTCTACTAAAAGTAATCATGGAGGGGAAAATACAAAGTAAAAGAGGGAGAGGTAGACCACGACTAACATGGACGAGTAACATCAAAAGATGGACAAATCAACCGATGAAAACGTGCACATTTAAAGCAAGAGACAGAGCAGAATGACGCTCCATGGTCGCTGTTATCAGTGCCAAGAAATATATTACGCAGAATCATTCTGGAGAGAGTAAAAGAGGCCAGAGGAAATATATAGATGATCTAGCTAAAGAGGCAGAGGAAGCAGCAAATAAAAGGAATTATAAAGCCCTGTACAACCGTACACAGAAACTTGTGTGGAAAATGCAAACAGATCGCTGCCTTTATTAGAGATAAGACAGGAAATCTGCCTAGTACTATAAGGGAACACCTAGAGAGATGGAAATAGCACTTTGAAGAACTTTTGGAACAGACCCAGCTCAAATAATCCTCAAGATATACTACCAGTAGAAGTTATTAAAAAATGGTAAAGCCATAGGGCCAGATGAATTTCCTTCGGAGTATTAACACCTCTACCATGATGTTACATACTCTATTAGATAACATTTGGGAGACGGAAGAAGGTTATATGATCAACTACCATTAGAAAGGAAGTTTACAGGGGTGTTTTTTAGGAAGAACAGCTCATGTGTTGATCACATAACTACTCTACGTATAACACTTGAACAACGATTACGAAACGGTATTTGCTAGTTTAGACAGAGGAATGGTTTGGAAGTTGGTGAGTCACTATGGATTCCCACAAAGTTTATTAACCTGATAAGAATAATGTATAACACACACAAAAAAAAAAAAACAGACGCTCTTTTCTTTATAAAAACCAACATTTTAAATTTATATTTTAATATATATGTTTTGCAAACATTTTAATAGAAATCCGCCATGTGAGAATATCCATATTGTAGTTTTTCTACGATGTGTAGTTGAGGCATCGGTTGCAAACTGTTATATCGCGAGTCTAGCGTTCACGTCAGAATCGTAAAGGGAGGATCGTAGGTTTTTCGCTAGGTGAAAAAATTATTTAAAAAAAACGCGTTGTGTATGACTGGTAGTTTGTCAATTGCAGCATGGGCTTGTTGGGTATTAGGTTTATCGCACGTTTGATAGTTTTAGAAGTTGCGGTTTTTGTTCGTTTTACTTATTACATCTCTAATTATGGCGCTTGTTTCCTTCTCGATTTTTGGACGAGACGCTATTTATCCTGCTTTTGACGTTGGCGGTTGAAGAATAGGCTCTATAACTAATGCCGTTGTTGCTATTCTTCTCGCAAATCTGTGCCTGTCACAGGCAACCTGCATCCACGTTGAGCGTCTATCCTCTGTAAGATCATCCAAATGATGGACTGTCACCAACTCTTCGGCAAACGTCACCTAAAGTAATTTGATATTTAAAAAAATTAGAGTATCTTAATATCCTAAAACAAACGATGGAGAGAGAATAAGATAAGACATGCTAACCTTGCGGTCGGTTTTTTGTAAAATACTCTGCTCACTAATATCCATAGCGCTCATCCCAATTAGCGTATTGCTTTGAGTTATTCTAGCTTGTTGCTTTATATATATATATTTTTTCCCTCTCTCTTTTGGAGAGGTAGCCTAAAGGAACACGATGGCTGGTAATTGATACAATTGTCCTAGATGTGGGCGAGTATTCTCCATGTTCAGCTCGCTAAATAGAAACGTTGAGAGTGTTCACGGAATCTGTTAATAATTTACAGATATGGACACGTATCTAGCAGTGTTATCACTGTGGTTGACTGAGTGACCGACTGACGCTAGTCGAATGAATATATTAAACCGTGTACGCGCCTTTTTTTTTACATAACCTGTTGCGTTTCGCGCTCGCTGGAGACAATAATCAATAAACTCACGCGAGAGCGGCAACGGTGGGAGATATTGAGCTGCCACGGTAGGAGAAAATGACTGTTCGTTAATACCGCCAGCAAGATTTGCCAGTATATGTATGTATATATACCTACTTATGGTCCCTATCTTAAATACGGGGCCCATTTACGTCCACTTAGATATAATAACTATTACTATTACTATTATATGTATATATACTCACCATAACTATGAAATAACTAACGTATCACTACTCCCTAATATGGTAGTTTCACTTCCGGAGTGGGCGTGGTCTATAGCCGGACAACACACACACACACTAGCTCCTATTGGAAGTCACTTTGGCGGGAAAAACTGATGTCCAATACATGAGTCAGTAATCAACAACCCACCCCTTCATGCACTATACAAGCCCTATTCATATATACATATATATCATGACATCACTCTGGCTTGGCGCAGCTTGGTGCAGCTTGGCGCAGCTTGGCGCAGTCTCTATATAACTCTTGTACTCATAGGGTACTGGACTTCGTAGGGTATACCCTACTCTTTGGTCAACTAAAAAACCAGGAGCATAACGTGCGCCTCCTACTACTAGCGCAATCGATAGGCGGTTGGCTTACCACGGCAACAGCCGGGGTTTGTACCCTGGCGAGGACACCTGGGTTTTACTAATTCCCTAAAAATTAGTACCTCTGAAGTCGGAGTAAATCTGCCTGCATGGCGAGTGGGTGGGACTTCGTCAGAGGTCAAAGCTGACGAAAGCGAACGAACGAACGATACAAGAAACCATCTCAAAAGGTCTCAGTCTGAATAGTAATAAAACAGAAGAAATGGTCATATCGAAGAAACAATCATCATCATCATGAAGCATAAAAATGAGCGGGACAAACATAAAGCAAGTGCAGACCGTCAAATACTTGGGCCCAATAATAACATCAGACGGTAGATACACCACAGAAATAAAAAGCAGAATAGCTCAGGCCGAAATAGCATTTCAGAAAATAAGAAAAAAATCTTGTCCAACAAGTCTATGTCAATAGAAGTGAGAAAGAAAGTTCAACGTCCTGTCAAGAGCCAATTCTCAAATTGTAAGTGTATCATGGACAGTAGACGAACAAATGCAAAGACGATTAGCGGACACAGAGATTGGATTTCTTAGAAAAATATCGAGAGTTCACTGGACAGCTAAAAGACCAACGAGGAAATTCTCAAAGAAACCAATACAAAAAGGGAGCTCTTAAAAACATCAGAAAGAAACAATCAACATTTTTGGACACATCAAAAGAAAAGGAAAGTTGGAATGCTTGGTTAAATGGCAAAATAGAGGGACCGCGGACGATAAATAGAGAAAATACTGGATAGCTTCGAGTCATGGCACGGAAAACGGTCAACAATTGATACTTTGTACTGTGGACAGAGAATTCGGGAAGAACATGATCGCCTACGTCAACCGGTATGGCACACGATGATGATGACTGGTGTTTAATTGGTCAACGTGCCATGTGTTGGTGAGTGCATGAGCGGACAAGCAAATGAAAAGTCCAGAGCACAACACATTTTTCGTGTAATCAAAAACGAAAGGCAGACTGACAGTTGTTTTTTTCTTGTTTAAGTTTCCTTGTGTCTGGTTTCACATCCCAATAAGTTTACGACTTAAGTTTATGGTTTGGAGATTAGAGCAAGGTCGGTGTATGGAAGTCCATCTTGTTTGTCGAGGATAGTTCAGCACTGGCGAGATCTGCCTCCAGAAAAGAATCACTGAAAGCTTTCACCTGTCTGTTTCCAGTGACATTTCCGCAGTCCTTGGATATGACATTGAGTTCTCTGTCGGCTATAAGACACATGGCACAACATAGCCCAGACAAGAAAATGACAATGGAATTGAAGTAGCTACTGCTGTCCTCAAGTGAGCTTCCAATTCCCATCTGATTGCTGCAGCTATTATATCCGACTCTCAATCAATTATTCGGAAGATTACATGCTTCCAATATGAGTTCAAGGTACATACGAACATTTTGATAACGTTTGTGAATGTACTGTCCTCTGAACATTGTAACAAGGAACGAAAGAACGAGCTGTGCTGTGTAATTGAGGGATTGCAAACCGTGTTGATGAGTATGCTGACTGCCACTATTTGGAACACAGGGATAAACATTGAGAAAAAATAAACTTGAAGTAAGTTTCTAAGAGTGTGCACAACTAGAGAGTCAACACTCTGTTGTCAGCTGACAGGGACCTATCGATTTACTGGACATTAACACTGACAACAATCAACACATACATCAACTGACACTGACAACAATCAACACATACATCCATCTGACACTGAGAATAATCAATACATACATCCATCTGACACTGAGAATAATCAACACATACATCCATCTGACATTGAGAATAATCAACACATACATCCATCTGACACTGACAACAATCAACACATACATCCATCTGACACTGACAACAATCAACACATACATCCATCTGACACTGAGAATAATCAATACATACATCCATCTGACACTGAGAATAATCAACACATACATCCATCTGACACTGAGAATAATCAATACATACATCCATCTGACACTGAGAATAATCAATACATACATCCATCTGACACTGAGAATAATCAACACATACATCCATCTGACACTGAGAATGATCAACACATACATCCATCTGACACTGAGAATAATCAACACATACATCCATCTGATACTGAGAATAATCAACACATACATCCATCTGACACTGACAACAAACACATACATCCACCTGATACTGACAACAAACACATACATCCACCTGACACTGACAATAATTAACACATACATCCATCTGATACTGAGAATAATCAACACATACATCCATCTGACACTGACAACAAACACATACATCCACCTGATACTGAGAATAATCAACACATACATCCATCTGATACTGAGAATAATCAACACATACATCCATCTGACACTGATAACAACAACATACATCCACCTGACACTGACAATAATTAACACATATATCCATTTGACACTGACAATAATCAACACATACATCCATCTGACACTGACAACAAACACATACATCCACCTGACACTGACAATAATTAACACATATATCCATTTGACACTGACAATAATCAACACATACATCCATCTGACATTGAGAATAATCAACACATACATCCATCTGACACTGACAACAATCAACACATACATCCATCTGACACTGACAACAATCAACACATACATCCATCTGACACTGAGAATAATCAATACATACATCCATCTGACACTGAGAATAATCAATACATACATCCATCTGACACTGAGAATAATCAACACATACACCCATCTGACACTGAGAATAATCAATACATACATCCATCTGACACTGAGAATAATCAATACATACATCCATCTGACACTGAGAATAATCAACACATACATCCATCTGACACTGAGAATGATCAACACATACATCCATCTGACACTGAGAATAATCAACACATACATCCATCTGATACTGAGAATAATCAACACATACATCCATCTGACACTGACAACAAACACATACATCCACCTGATACTGACAACAAACACATACATCCACCTGACACTGACAATAATTAACACATACATCCATCTGATACTGAGAATAATCAACACATACATCCATCTGACACTGACAACAAACACATACATCCACCTGATACTGAGAATAATCAACACATACATCCATCTGATACTGAGAATAATCAACACATACATCCATCTGACACTGATAACAACAACATACATCCACCTGACACTGACAATAATTAACACATATATCCATTTGACACTGACAATAATCAACACATACATCCATCTGACACTGACAACAAACACATACATCCACCTGACACTGACAATAATTAACACATATATCCATTTGACACTGACAATAATCAACACATACATCCATCTGACACTGACAATAATCAACAATCAACACTATATACATCCATCTGATGTTGACAATAATCAACACATTCATTCATCTGATAATGACAATAATCAACACATACATCCATCTGACACTGACAAAAAACAAATACATCCATCTGACATTGACAATAATCAACACATACATCCATCTGACACTGAGAACAATCAACACATACATCAATTTGACACTGACAACAAACACATACATCCATCTGACACTGAAAATAATCAACACATACATCTGACACTGACAATAATCAACACGTACATCTGACACTGACAATAATCAACACGTACATCTGACACTGGCAATAATCAACATGTACATCTGACACTGGCAATAATCAACACGTACATCTGACACTGGCAATAATCAACACGTACATCTGACACTGGCAATAATCAACACGTACATCTGACACTGGCAATAATCAACACGTACATCTGACACTGGCAATAATCAACACGTACATCTGACACTGGCAATAATCAACACGTACATCTGACACTGGCAATAATCAACACGTACATCTGACACTGACAATAATCAAAACATACATCCATCTGACACTGACAATTATCAACACGTACATCTGACACTGACAATAATCAACGCGTACATCCATCTGACACTGAGAATAATCAACACATACATTCATCTGACACTGACAATAATCAACACGTACATTCATCTAACACTGAGAATAATCAACACATACATTCATCTGACACTGACAATAATCAACACGTACATCTACCTTACTCTGACAATAATCAACACGTACATCTGACACTGACAATAATCAACACATACATCTGACACTGACAATAATCAACACATACATCTGACACTGACAATAATCAACACATACATCTGACACTGACAATAATCAACACATACATCCACCTGACACTGACAATAATCAACACGTACATCCATTTGACACTGACAATAATCAACACATACATCTGACACTGACAATAATCAACACATACATCTGACACTGACAATAATCAACATGTACATCCACCTGACTCTGACAATAATCAACACATACATCTGACACTGACAATAATCAACACATACATCTGACACTGACAATAATCAACACATCCATCTGACACTGACAATAATCAACACATACATCCATCTGTCACTGACAACAATCAACACATACATCCATTTGACACTGACAACAATCAACACGTACATCCATCTGACACTGACAATAATGAACACATACATCCATCTGACACTGACAATAATCAACACGTACATCCATCTGACACTGACAATAATCAACACATACATTTATCTGACACTGACAATAATGAACACATACATTCATCTGGCACTGACAATAATCAACACATACATTCATCTGGCACTGACAATAATCAACACATACATTCATCTGACACTGACAATAATCAACACATACAACCATCTGACACTGACAATAATCAACACATACATTCATCTGACACTGACAATAATCAACACATACATCTGACACTGACAATAATCAACACATACATCTGACACTGACAATAATCAACACATACATCTGACACTGACAATAATCAACACATACATCCACCTGACACTGACAATAATCAACACGTACATCAATCTGACACTGACAATAATCAACACATACATCTGACACTGACAATAATCAACACATACATCTGACACTGACAATAATCAACACATACATCTGACACTGACAATAATCAACACGTACGTCCACCTGACTCTGACAATAATCAACACATACATCTGACACTGACAATAATCAACACATACATCTGACACTGACAATAATCAACACATACATCTGACACTGACAATAATCAACACATCCATCTGACACTGACAATAATCAACACATACATCCATCTGACACTGACAACAATCAACACGTACATCCATCTAACACTGACAATAATCAACACATACATCCATCTGACACTGACAATAATCAACACGTACATCCATCTGACACTGACAATAATCAACACATACATTTATCTGACACTGACAATAATGAACACATACATTCATCTGGCACTGACAATAATCAACACATACATTCATCTGGCACTGACAATAATCAACACATAGATTCATCTGACACTGACAATAATCAACACATACATACATCTGACACTGACAATAATCAACACATACATTCATCTGACACTGACAATAACCAACACATACATCCATCTGACACTGACAATAATCAACACATACATTCATCTGACACTGACAATAATGAACACATACATTCATCTGGCACTGAGAATAATCAACACATACATTCATCTGGCACTGACAATAATCAACACATACATTCATCTGACACTGACAATAATCAACACATACATACATCTGACACTGACAATAATCAACACATACATTCATCTGACACTGACAATAATGAACACATACATTCATCTGACACTGACAATAACCAACACATACATCCATCTGACACTGACAATAATCAACACATACATTCATCTGACACTGACAATAATCAACACATACATCCATCTGACACTGACAATAATCAGCACATACATCTGACACTGACAATAATCAACACATACATCCATCTGACACTGACTACAATCAGCACATACATCTGACACTGACAATAAACAACACATACATCTGACACTGACAATAATCAACACATACATCTGACACTGACAATAATCAACACATACATCTGACACTGACAATAATCAACACATACATCTGACACTGACAATAATCAACACATACATCCATCTGACACTGACAATAATCAACACATACATCTGACACTGACAATAATCAACACATACATCTGACACTGACAATAATCAACACATACATCTGACACTGACAATAATCAACACATACATCTGACACTGACAATAATCAACACGTATATCTGACACTGACAATAATCAACACATACATCTGACACTGACAATAATCAACACTTATATCTGACAATAATCAACACATACATCCATTTGACAATGATAATAATCAACACGTACATCTGACACACATTTAAACAGTCACTATGAGGTTTTACTAATGAAGCGTGTACCTCAACACAAGCAAACAGTCACTATGAGGTGTTACTAATGAAGCGTGTACCTGAATACACGCAAACAATCACTATGAGGTTTTACTAATGAAGCGTGTACCTGAACACAAGCAAACAATCACTATGAGGTTTTACTAATGAAGCGTATACCTGAACACAAGCAAACAGTCACTATGAGGTTTTACTAATGAAGCGCGTACCTGAACACAAGCAAACAGTCACTATGAGGTTTTACTAATGAAGCGTGTACCTCAACAGAACCAAACATAATGTTTTGGTTTTTGTGTTTCTTGCAAAAAAGCGGTGTTTCTCTCCAAGTGTGTTCCTGTTGTTGTTACTTAAGTTTTATCTCCAAAATTATTTTGCTGCTAGTACAGAATTGAGATTTTTCTGGGAAGTAAAGGCGGTCTGGCGTGACACCATCCACATCACCCAAAAAATGTGCCGCGGTCATAGAAACATAAGGTCACTAACACCATATTCCCCATACGTTGAGGGAAGCTTTACTTTTTTTTTTTTTTGTTACAGAATTAGTAGACTTTAAGTTGTAAAACACCGAATGTTGTCAATCTGGTATGAGAGAGGTCAACAATTCATAGATGACTTCACGCGTTAGGGTTGGCGAACAACAAAGTTAATAAATACTTCATCTCCCAAAGGTTCTCCCGTAGGGAACATCTATTGACAAAGTTGAGGCAGCAAATATGGCTGGAACTAGAACTTTGTTTTTCCCTCGACACCTCAAGTGATATAACAGGAAGTGAGGATAGATAGATAGATAGATAGATAGATAGATAGATAGATAGATAGATAGATAGATAGATAGATAGATAGATAGATAGATAGATAGATAGATAGATAGATAGATAGATAGATAGATAGAGAGAGAGAGAGAGAGAGAGAGAGAGAGAGAGATAGAGAGAGAGAGCTAGCTAAAGTTGAATTATATGACGGATTTAATTAATTAAATTTATAATCAGTTAAACTGTGATTTGTGGCTTGAAGTCTGTGTAAGGTTTATTAATCTCATCCTGGCGAATACCCCACACACCTCCCCTCTTCTCATCTTAATCGATGCCCCACAGAACTCTCCTCTTGGGGGGCCTCGGTAGCCTAGTTGGGAAAACCACCCGACTAGACTACCGACGTTCGGACAACCCGTGTTCGATTCCCGCTGGGAGCAGTGTGAGTTGTACTCGTGGTTGGAAATTTAAAAAAAAAAAAAAATTACCTCCACGGTCGACCCAGCCGTTGGCAGAAATGGGTACCAGGGTATTATCCTGGGAAGGTGAGGAATGTCGCTTCGCATCTGAGTTTCGATGCTTGAGGCTACACTATACAGAAATATCCGAACATTTCTGGATAGGCGGCCGAGCACATATGGGTGTAAACTCGCGTGCTAAGACGCCGGTTCAAGTCTCGTACTTTACCTTTACCTTTACCTTTACCTTTACTCTCCTCTTCTTATCTTAATCAATGCCCCACACACATCTCCTCTTCTCATCTTAATCAATGCCCCACAGAACTCTCCTCTTTTTATCTTAGTGATTGCCCCACAGAACTCTCCTCTTTTCATCTTAGTGATTGCCCCACACAACTCTTCTCTTTTCATCTTAGTGATTGCCTCACAGAACTCTTCTCTTTTCATCTTAGTGATTGCCCCATAGAAAACTCTACTCTTTTCATCTTAGTGATTGCCCCACAAAACTCTTCTCTTTTCATCTTAGTGATTGCCCCACAGAACTCTTCTCTTTTCATCTTGGTGATTGCGCAACAGAACTCTCCTCTTTTCATCTTGGTGAATGCCCCGCAGAGAATCTCATCTTTTCATCTTAGTTATTGCCCCACAGAACTCTCCTCTTTTCATCTTGATTGCCCCACAGAACTCTCATCTTCGCATCTTGGTGAATGCCCCACAGAGTTCTCATTTCTCATATTAGTGGTTGCCCCACTCTCCTCTTTTCATCTTGGTGATTGCCCCACAGAACTATCCTCCTTTCATCTTAGTGATTGCCCCACAGAACTATCCTCCTTTCATCTTAGTGATTGCCCCACAGAACTATCCTCCTTTCATCTTAGTGATTGCCCCACAGAACTATCCTCCTTTCATCTTGGTGATTGCCCAACAGAACTCTACTCTTTTCTTCTTGGTGATTGCCCCCAAAGAACTATCCTCCTTTCATCTTGGTGATTGCCCCCACAGAACTATCCTCCTTTCATCTTGGTGATTGCCCCACAGAACTATCCTCCTTTCATCTTAGTGATTGCCCCACAGAACTCTCCTCTTTTCATCTTGGTGATTGCGCCACAGAACTCTCCTCTTTTCATCTTAGTGATTGCCCCACAGAACTATCCTCCTTTCATCTTGGTGATTGCCGCACATAACTACCCTCTTTTCATATTGGTGATTGCCCAACAGAACTCTCCTCTTTTCTTCTTGGTGATTGCCCCACAGAACTATCCTACTTTCATCTTGGTGATTACCGCACAGAACTCCCATCTTTTCATCTTGGTGATTGCCCAACAGAACTATCCTCCTTTCATCTTGGTGATTGCCCAACAGAACTATCCTCCTTTCATCTTGGTGATTGCCCCACAGAACTATCCTCCTTTCATCTTGGTGATTGCCCCACAGAACTATCCTCCTTTCATCTTGGTGATTGCCCCACAGAACTATCCTCTTTTCATCTTAGTGATTGCCCCACAGAACTATCCTCTTTTCATCTTAGTGATTACCTCATAGAACTCTCCTCTTTTCATCTTGATGATTGCCCCACAGAATTCTCCTCTTTTCATCTTGGTGATTGCCCCACAGAACGTTCCTCTTTTTATCTTAGTGATTGCCCCACAGAACTTTCCTCTTTTCATCTTAGTGATTGCCTCACTAAACTCTCCTCTTTTCATCTTGATGATTGCCCCACAGAACTCTCCTCTTTTCATCTTGGTTATTACCCCACAACATTATTCTTTTCTCATCTTGGTGATTGCCCCACATAACTCTCCTCTTTTCATCTTGGTGATTGCCCCACATAACTCTCCTATTCTCATCTTAGTCATTGCCCCACATAGTTCTCATCTTCTCATCTTGATGATTGCTCCACAGAACTCTCATCTTCTCATCTTAGTCATTGCCCCACATAGTTCTCATCTTCTCATCTTGATGATTGCTCCACAGAACTCTCCTCTTTTCATCTTAGTCATTGTCCCACATAATTCTCATCTTATCATCTTGATGATTACTCCACATAACTCTCATCTTAGTCATTGCCCAACATAGTTCTCATCTTGATGATTGCTCCACAGAACTCTCATCTTCTCATCTTAGTCATTGCCCCACATATTTCTCATCTTCTCATCTTGATGATTACTCCACATAACTCTCCTCTTTTCATCTTGATGATTGCCCCACAGAACTCTCCTCTTCTCTTCTTAGTCAATGCCCCACAGAACTCTCCTCTTCTCATCTTTGATGATTGCCCCCACAGAACTCTCATCTTTTCATATTAGTGATTGCCTCACAGAAATCTCCTCTTTTCATCTTAGTGATTGTCCCACAGAACTCTCATGTTCTCATCTTGGTGATTGCCCCACATAACTCTCATCTTTTTATCTTGGTAATTCCGCTGCAGAACTCTTCTCTTTTCATCTTGGTCATTGTCCCACAAAACTCTTCTCTTTTCATCGTCGTGAATGCTCCACATAATCTCCTCTTCCCTTAAATACAGGGGATAAAAGATAGCAATGTCAAACTTTGGTTTAAAAACTAGATTTAGTAAAATCAGTTACCATAACATCAATTAAACATAACATCTGAATGTTAGCGGTTATATGACATCGATGTTGATTTCAGCAACTTGCTGGACCGCAGTCTCTAAATGGTGCACATTGTTGAAGATCTTATCATAGGTTTACCTTTATCGTTTGTCAGTATTTCTCCCTCACTATTTTGAGCATGCTGTAACACCGGACAAAGTGATATGGATAAATAGCCACGGGCAGAGATCGTTGTTTTCAAGTTTGAAGTAGGAAACAAACATGTTAACATGAACAAAAAAAATAATATAAACAAATTCTTACCAGATGTTGAATGTTGACCAGAATGTATGTGGCATAGAGGAGGAACGCCATGACAGGCGAGAGCTGATGTTTGCTGAACGTATGCGGGATTGACACAAACATAAATGACATACCTTCGGGAAGAGATAGATACATATGAGTTACAGCTGGTCTGACGGTGACAAGGCTCAGCGCATTAATCATATACCAATGAAGTGCTGATAAGGAATGCTGCTGATTGTATAACTGAAGTGATGATAGCTTGGCTGATATGAAGATAATGATAACGTGGTTGATGTGAGGGTTACGATAATGTAGATGATGTGATCCAAACAACAATGTGGATTTAGAAGAAAAAAAACATTGGGACAGAAGAAGCCATATTCTGCATGAGGATGTTAATCGAAACGTACACAGGTCAACAAACAATATATGCCTGCTTCATAGACTACTCCAAAGCTTTTGATAGAATACATAATAAACAACTTATCATCATCATCATCATGTACCGTACCGGTTGGCGTTGGCGATCATGTCCTTCCACAATCTTCTGTCCACAGTGCATCGTATCTCTCTCTCTCTCTCTCTCTCTCTCTCTCTCTCTCTCTCTCTCTCTCTGCGATCAGGACTCAATCAGAGAAGGATTCCAGACTCTCACATGAAGTCAGCTGTCAGGTTAAGTGTGTTGATCGTCCCCACAGTCCGAATATCACATTTAGAGTCTGCCAGATCCACTCTGATTGAACACCCGTTAAAACGTTGCACTGTGTTCTGCGCCAGTGGCCCAGTGCATCCGATTTCAGCCAGCATTTTATTCAGGTTTGCTTTCCTTAGCCTTTGATTGTCCCCAATCTTCCTGCAAGGCAGCAGATTGTCTTTTCTGTAGGGGGATTCTGCCCTTAGATGGTCGGCCCACCCAGGTTTACGAGCACCATCTGCCCGAGTCCCTAGTGGTGTCTAACACAGACATGCACACACAAAGATATGCGTGCATCGTATGAGTTCTGTTGTTGACTGTTTTCCATGCCATGACACCAAGCTATCCAGTATTTTCTCTGTCGTCCGCGATCTCTCTTTCCTTTTATTTTGCCAGTTGTAACCAAGTATTCCAACTCTCCTCTTCTCATGATGTGCCCAAAAAATGTTGATTGCTTCTTTCTGATGATTTTTAAGAGCTCCGTTTTTGTGTTGGCCTCTTTGAGAACTTTCTCATTGGTCTTTTTAGCTGTCCAGGGAACTTTCAACATTCTTCTGAGAAATCCCATCTCTGTGGCCTCTAATCGTCTTTTCATTTGTTTGTCTATTGTCCATGATTCGCTTCCATAGGTCAGAATTGGTTCTATATAGCATCGATGAACTCTCTTTCTCATTTCTATTGACATAGATTTGTTGCATAAGATATTTTTCATTTTCTGAAATGCTATTTTGGCCTGAGCTATTCTGCTTTTTATTTCTGTGTTGCATCTTCAATCTGATGTTATCACTGTGCCCAAGTATTTCAAACATTGCACTTGTTTCAGATTTGCCTTGTTTAATTGTATGCTGCATGATGGTGATGATTGTTTCTTCGATATAACCATTACTTCTGTTTTCTTACTATTCAGACTGAGACCTTTCTTGTTGCTTTCTTTTACTATTATATCTATCATTTCTTTTAGCTCTTTCTCTGTTTCTGCTATTAAGACTGTGCCATCCGCATATCGTAAATTATTTATGTTGTGACCGTTGACTTCAATTCCTTTTTTTGTCTACTATTGATCTCATAATATATTCGCTGTAAAGTGAAAACAAATCCGGCGACAGAACACAGCCTTGTCTTACGCCTTGTTTTATATATTGAAATGGTCCTGTTTGGTTGTTAATTCGTATAGCTGCTATTTGTTGCTAGTACATGTTTTTTTTATAATTCACAGATCCTTGCCATCAATGTTTAATTTCTCCAGCATATTGATTATTTCCACATGCTTTACTTTGTCAAATGCTTTCGTGTAGTCTATAAAGTACATATACAGATCTTTCTTTACCTCTAAAGATCCTTCTATCAATGTTCTTAAGATGTATATTGCATTATTGGTGCCCTTTCCTCCCACAAATCCACATTGTTCCCCACTTATTTCTGGTTTTATTTTGTTCCTTACACGTCTCATGATGATTCTTAGTCATATGGCTCATGAGACTAATAGTGCGATGGTCTTCACAATCAGTGGCGCCTGACTTCTTCGGTATGGCTACAAAGATAGAACAACTTATACACTGCCTAAAAGATATACATCTATATAACATGGGCATACGAACAATATGTAATTTATACAGGGAGCAAACAGCAATAATAAAATATAACAAGGAAAACTCTACACCCTTCGTAAAAATACGTAAGGTTACCTTTGTCTACGTCCCAGGACATGAGGGAGTGCGGGGAAATAAAAGAGCGGACAGGTTGACTAGCTGCGCTGTCGTTGAAGACGGTCAACCAATGGATCGGGCGGATATCATTAATGCCCTCCGAGATGTAAGATTTCGACAACCATGAGTCCATGTCACTCTTCGGATGAAAGAAATGTGACTTAAGAAGGGCGCAGCCAGAGACGAGAAACTTAATGGTCGTATAAGAGGACTTATCAATCAACATAGAACTGGAGTCGTCAGTCGCTGCACACTGCGAGACTTGCTGTGGAGGGGATCTGAGCACCCATGGACATGTTCGGAGTGCAATGATGATGACCTGCAAATAACTCAATAAGGGAGACATGATTCTCATTCAAGATCGCTTTTAATATTTGATCCAGATACTTCAAGTGAGCAACACAACAAAACTGTCCCTCATCAAAAGTGTGTGCTAATAAAATGTTATATGCAAATTTTACAATTAGAATAAAACATTTTCGTGGAACACAGGACGTTAGTTACCTGGTTTGATGCCAACTTCTTTGTCCAGGGTTCCACCTGAGTAGTCGGGGTCTATGTACGGCACCAGCATGACGAGCAACAGGTGAGGCACTAGGCAGTAAAGGGACAGGTATACAATCCAGGTACTGGTGTGGGTAAAAATAAATCACACAGATAGGTGGTATATAGTTTTATGACAATCGTTGGCCTGACAGGCGATCAAAGCATTTATAAGCTACAATGCAGTCTCTGTAAGTATATATATATATATCGGAGTGGGTGGGGTGGGGGCATTCTCTTAGTCCATAAACTTTGTAACAATTTGTACCTTTACCCCCACATCTGGGAGCTCAAATTGAACCTATTTAAGTGTCATGAAGCTAGAAGACAAAACCACTTGCTCGACGTTTTTTTCCTGATGCTCTGTGGACAGAGGTTTTGTTAAGGTTAACCAATGAAAGAGCTGACCACATACTTAATGTAATCAAACACGCAGAATGAAAGACTGGAACGAATACATAATGAGGCCATGCGCATCATGCTTGGATGCACGAAAGCCATATCATGAAAGACGATGCGGTATCTCCTTGATGTTCTTACAATCGCGAACGTTCAGAGCACGTGCCTGTCTCAGAGCCAATGATGATGTACAACATCCACTACACAGCGAGATTGGAAGGAGCAAGGACAGCAGGCTCAGAATATGTTGCTTTTGTTGTTGTTAATGTAATGCCACGAGTTGATACGGAAAGAAGCTCCTTGACTCATCGAGTGTGGATGGTCGTAATGGCTTTCTTGACATTGCTGGCTTTTACTGGAGAAGCTGAAGTTCGTCTAGTGCCAGACTATGCTGGGGTACAACTTGTCCTGCCTAGAGGTACTGCAATAATATGTTTTCTATGTCAGCAAGAGATACCACTACAGGGAACACCGATGATCTTCTGTTAGGCAGCCTGTTTTGATACACTTACCTGGGGGAGATCGACGAGGAGGTAGAACTGGAAATGTCTGGGTCAAATGAAGGCCCAATGACCCTGCTGCTGCAACTGTATTTCGCGTGTGCTTGAGCTCCCCCGGCTCAAAAGATGACAATTATGGAAGGCGTGAGTTGAGGACATTTTTCTATAGAATTATATGCTTTGGGGACACTGAACCCGAGGAAAAGTGCTTTACGTCCTTTTCTGTGTACATCACTTTAAACAGAGAATGTAGACAACAAAACCCGACAGTTGTGGAAAGACCTGTGTACATCACTTTAAACAGAGAATGTAGACAACAAAACCCGACAGTTGTGGAAAGACCTGTGTACATCACTTTAAACAGAGAATGTAGACAACAAAACCCGACAGTTGTGGAAAGACCTGTGTACATCACTTTAAACAGAGAATGTAGCCAACAAAACCCGACGGTTGTGGAAAGACCTGTGTACATCACTTTAAACAGAGAATGTAGACGACAAAACCCGACGGTTGTGAAAAGACCTGTGTACATCACTTTAAACAGAGAATGTAGCCAACAAAACCCTACGGTTGTGGAGAGACCTGTGTACATCACTTTAAACAGAGAATGTAGACGACAAAACCCGACGGTTGTGGAGAGACCTATGTACACCACTTTAAACAGAAAATGTAGACAACAAAACCCGACAGTTGTGGAAAGACCTGTGTACATCACTTTAAACAGAGAATGTAGCCAACAAAACCCGACGGTTGTGGAGAGACCTGTGTACATCACTTTAAACAGAGAATGTAGGCAACAAAACCCGAGAGTTGTGGAAAGACCTGTGTACATCACTTTAAACAGAGAATGTAGACAACAAAACCCGACAGTTGTGGAGACAAAGTTGCAGGCCTTGATTTATAGACATTCACCCGAGGGTAAAGAAGTCACCTACACTGATAGATCCGTTGTTGGGCACAGTCGGAGTTGACGGTCCAGGTCATAAGAAGAACAATAAAGGAGGAAAGCCGTGCTTCCTTGATAACTACCAGTAGTTTGACCATGGAGATCATGGCAGTAGCTAAAGCAAATGGTTGGCTAGAAATACAACTTTTTATTCAAATACGTTTTATGAGTGACGCAATGAAAATGCTCAGGGAAATAGAAGGTAGCAGGACAAGAAGGCAGTGGTCGGTGTCAGTAACGAACTCACGACTGGACGGGATCGGTTTCATTCTCGTCCCTCTACAATTCTTGACTGATAGGAAACGAAAGAGCTGACAGCCTTAGCTGAAAAAGCTACCGTGCATTGCTGACGTACAATGGCCTGGGCTGACATTCAGAATGCCTACATGGAAACAGGACACGCTGATGGTTCAGTCAATGATCATGAATCTACAACAATATCTAGCTGCACAAACATCAGGTGAAACCTGGGGGTGTCATTAATAAACGCTAGAGCGTAGGGAGACAGAATAATAACAATTCAACACAGAACTCCACACACTGAGGGACATAATGGGGAGGAGGTCTGACCACTTATGAATATGCAATGAGGATGATCCGTTGGTTAATGTAAACTATAAACATCGTGTAAGAAAACGCTAATAATATAATTATTCCAAAACTCTAAACCAATTTTTGTTCAGTCATTGCTGCATCCAACTTTGAAGTGTATGTAGGAATTCAAGATTTCTGTAGCATTGTGACATTGTTTTTAAAAGTACACAAACAACGAAGTTTTAGAAAATGAAACTAACTAATTAGTAATGAATAGTAAAGCAGTTTTGTATCAATTTTCCTGTAGCCAACCCTTAAATAGGTTTTCTAACCGTGTCCTAGTAATTTCAACTTATTATTTATAATTAACTTCTTTATCACTCTTCCAGCATATCAATCAATAAGCTGCAAGAAAGAACGGAGAAAAATAATACATCACATAATAGAGAGACGATTGTATGAGAGCTGTGTTCTGTACTCACGAGTTTACAACTTTCTTCTTGCACGTGATGTGTGAACCGATGAAAGGTAAAGTACCTGCCCACAGTCCTAAGCCATACACATGAAGGTCCAGTGAGTCCAGCCATATCTGTGTCAAGGGTATGATTGTGGTCAACAATAAGGAAACAATGACATACCGTAACTTGAGAAAAGTCTAAACTACATGTATTTGATGAAACAATGAACCGTTAAAAATGTAGTTTCTTTCTGTAGGGAAAGCAAAGACCATAATGGGCCGTTGATACTTGGAAAGGCAACGGTTAAAGGCTGACAACTGTGAAGATGGCGATGTTCTCGCATACACTGATGGGTCTGTGATGCAAGAGTCGACGTCGGGATGGGGATTTCTCGGTTAAAGTTGAGAAGATAATTACGGCACAGGAGAACCGTGTTGACTCAGAACAGACCTTTATCTGATATGAGAATGGAGGCAGGTCATGCTACACTGGAGCTCGTTTGAATGTCGTAATTTAGTTTGATAATTATTGCGACGGTCAATGTTACGAGAGATTCAGAATTGATGTGTCTATCATGAGTGCATGCCGCGTTTCAGTGTTTTAAACGTTGAGAAAACTTATCATAGATATCGCCACACGGACGTTTAAGTCGCAAGGAAGGAGTCTATATGCCACGGGTGCCTTTAGCTAGGATATTGGCAACGTACAAAGGTGACGTCTTAAAGGCTCTCAGAGACTTATGTTTAGTCATCGGCGGGACTTGTCGCTACTGGCTATGAAGATTTCGTATTACTATTGTAGCAATTTGGAATATGCCCTCAAATATTGTAGAGAATTAGTCTGCAAAAACGCGTTGATGTGTGCCTGAACAGTGCGGTACCGCAGCCATCAGTGGAAACACACGTTGCTAGCTGCTGAAAGTGATTGAATGCATTTTGGCGTTCCTGTCGAATTGTATTGTTAATAAGAAGAGTGAAAAGTTAGGGAATGACTGTCCGCCTCCGCGCCATTGGAATGTTTTCATCACGTGATATAAAACACCACAGTTTTTAATGACAATGGGGAAAGTGCTGCTACTGATCCAAGAGTTAGGAGCTAGGAAATAGCTAGGGGCTTCCCTGAGATACGAAGTTGGAGATAAGGTTCTGTGAGATACGTTATTGGAGAAAATGTTCCCTGAGATACGAAATTAAAGAAAAGGTTCACTGTGATACGAAATTAGAAAAAAGGTACTGTGAGATACGAAATTAAAGAAAAGGTTCTGTGAGATACGAAATTAGAGAAAAGGTTCTGTGAGATATGAAATTAGAGAAAAGGTTCTGTGAGATACGAAATTAAAGAAAAGGTTCACTGTGATACGAAATTAGAGAAAAGGTTCTGTGAGATACGAAATTAAAGAAAAGGTTATATGAGATACGAAATTAGAGAAAAGGTTCACTGAGATACGAAATTAAAGAAAAGGTTCTGTGAGATACGAAATTAAAGAAAAGGTTCTGTGAGATACGTTATTGGAAAAAAGGTTCACTGCGATACGAAATCAGAGAAAAGGTTCTGTGAGATTCGTTATTGGAGAAAAGGTTCTCTGAGATACGAAATTAGAGAAAAGGTTCTGTGAGATACGTTATTGCAGAAAAGGTTCCCTGAGATACGAAATTAGAGAAAAGGTTCTGTGAGATACGAAATTAGAGAAAAGGTTCTGTGAGATACGAAATTAGAGAAAAGATTCTGTGAGATACGTTATTGCAGAAAAGGTTCCCTGAGATACGAAATTAGAGAAAAGGTTCTGTGAGATACGAAATTAGAGAAAAGGTTCTGTGAGATACGAAATTAGAGAAAAGATTCTGTGAGATACGTTATTGCAGAAAAGGTTCCCTGAGATACGAAATTAGAGAAAAGGTTCAGTGAGATACGAAATTAAAGATAAGGTTCACTGAGATACGAAATTAGAGAAAAGGATCTGTGAGATACGAAATTAGAGAAAAGGTTCCGTGAATACGAAATTAAAGAAAAGGTTCACTGTGATACGAAATTAGAGAAAAAGGTTCTGTGAGATACGAAATTACAGAAAAGGTTCCGTGAGATACGAAATTACAAAAAAGGTTCTGTGAGATACGAAATTACAGAAAAGGTTCTGTGAGATACGAAATTACAGAAAAGGTTCACTGTGATACGAAATTAGAGAAAAAGTTCGGCGAATACGAAATTAAAGAAAAGGTTCACTGTGATACGAAATTAAATAAAAGGTTCTGTGAGATACGAAATTAGAGATAAGGTTCTGTGAGCTACGAAATTACAGAAAAGGTTCTGTGAGATACGAAATTACAGAAAAGGTTCACTGTGATACGAAATTAGAGAAAAAGTTCCATGAATACGAAATTAAAGAAAAGGTTCAATGTGATACGAAATTAGAGAAAAGGTTCTGTGAGATACGAAATTAGAGAAAAGGTTCTGTGAGATACGAAATTAGAGAAAAGGTTCACTGCGATACGAAATTAAAGATAAGGTTCACTGAGATACGAAATTTGAGAAAAGGTTCTGTGAGATACGAAGTTGGAGAAAAGACTCACAGAGATGGGAAATTAGAGAAAAGGTTCTGTGAGATACGAAATTAGAGAAAAGGTTCTGTGAGATACGAAGTTGGAGAAAAGGTTCACTGAGATACGAAATTAAAGAAAAGGTTCTGTGAGATACGAAATTAGAGAAAAGGTTCTGTGAGATATGAAATTAGAGAAAAGGTTCTGTGAGATACGAAATTAAAGAAAAGGTTCACTGTGATACGAAATTAGAGAAAAGGTTCTGTGAGATACGAAATTAAAGAAAAGGTTATATGAGATACGAAATTAAAGAAAAGGTTCTGTGAGATACGAAATTAAAGAAAAGGTTCGGTGAGATACGTTATTGGAAAAAAGGTTCCCTGAGATACGAAATTAGAGAAAAGGTTCTGTGAGATACGAAATTAGAGAAAAGGTTCACTGCGATACGAAATTAGAGAAAAGGTTCTGTGAGATTCGTTATTGGAGAAAAGGTTCTCTGAGATACGAAATTAGAGAAAAGGTTCTGTGAGATACGTTATTGCAGAAAAGGTTCCCTGAGATACGAAATTAGAGAAAAGTTTCTGTGAGATACGAAATTAGAGAAAAGATTCTGTGAGATACGTTATTGCAGAAAAGGTTCCCTGAGATACGAAATTAGAGAAAAGGTTCAGTGAGATACGAAATTAAAGATAAGGTTCACTGAGATACGAAATTAGAGAAAAGGTTCTGTGAGATACGAAATTAGAGAAAAGGTTCCGTGAATACGAAATTAAAGAAAAGGTTCACTGTGATACGAAATTAGAGAAAAAGGTTCTGTGAGATACGAAATTACAGAAAAGGTTCCGTGAGATACGAAATTACAAAAAAGGTTCTGTGAGATACGAAATTACAGAAAAGGTTCTGTGAGATACGAAATTACAGAAAAGGTTCACTGTGATACGAAATTAGAGAAAAAGTTCGGCGAATACGAAATTAAAGAAAAGGTTCACTGTGATACGAAATTAAATAAAAGGTTCTGTGAGATACGAAATTAGAGATAAGGTTCTGTGAGCTACGAAATTACAGAAAAGGTTCTGTGAGATACGAAATTACAGAAAAGGTTCACTGTGATACGAAATTAGAGAAAAAGTTCCATGAATACGAAATTAAAGAAAAGGTTCAATGTGATACGAAATTAGAGACAGTAACATTTATACAGGAAACGACATTGCAGATATAGACAATGCTTCAGGCGAACGAAAGATAGATAGATACGAAATTAGAGAAAAGGTTCTGTGAGATACGAAATTAGAGAAAAGGTTCTGTGAGATACGAAATTAGAGAAAAGGTTCACTGCGATACGAAATTAAAGATAAGGTTCACTGAGATACGAAATTTGAGAAAAGGTTCTGTGAGATACGAAGTTTGGGAAAAGACTCACAGAGATGGGAAATTAGAGAAAAGGTTCTGTGAGATACGAAATTAGAGAAAAGGTTCTGTGAGATACGAAGTTGGAGAAAAGGTTCACTGAGATACGAAATTAAAGAAAAGGTTCTGTGAGATACGAAATTAGAGAAAAGGTTTACTGCGATACGAAATTAAAGATAAGGCTCACTGAGATACAAAATTAGAGAAAAGGTTCTGTGAGATACGAAATTAAAGAAAAGGTTCCCTGAGATACGAAATTAAAGAAAAGGTTCCATGAGATACGAAATTAAAGAAAAGGTTCCCTGAGATACGAAGTTCGAGAAAAGGTTAACAGAGATAGGAAATTAGAGAAAAGATGTACCGCTGCTTATTAGTGGTTTCATGTACTATCTTAGAGTAGTTTCGGTTTCATTCAAAAACGTTATAGTGGCCATAGGAAAACCTTACTTTAATAAATGCAAATCAAAGCAAATAAATCATATTGGCCTACGAAATGTGTAATAGAATATTTGAAAATTTGTAATACAATTATGAAAAAAATATAATAAATTATCATTTCCTTTTTGTATTTTGTTATTATGTTCAGGCTACTGGCGGTAGCTGCGGTAGCATAGAGAATACGCCACTGCCACAAATACAACAGCAGCAACAACAAATAGACATAAATATGATTCACTTCTATTTATACACTTGTTCATATACTACCACTAACTACAATTGGTTCAGCGACAAATACTGTAGCAGCTATAAGAACTAATGTAACGACAAATGCAATAATAGTCACCATAACTAATATAACATCAAATAAAGCAACAATTTTCTATAACCCACACATCACATAACTGCGACATTGATTACGTCATCAATTCATTTATCCCCCACTTTACTTCTATTATCAATTCCATCCCCCCCCAACCCAAGGAAAGGAAGGTGGATGGTGGGGTTGTGTGTGTGTGTGTGTATGGCAGGAAGGATGGCTGTGCGTGCAAGCGTGGGTGTGTATGACGCAGATAAATCTGTTCACGAATCACCCAGCTGAACAAATAGATTTACTTGTGAGTTACCCAGCTGCTCAAATAAATTTACTTGTGAGTTACCCAGCTGCTCAAAAAGATTTACTTGTGAGTTACCCAGTTGCTCGAATAGATTTACTTGTGAGTCACCCAGCTGCTCAAATAGATTTACTTGTGAGTTACCGACATACTCAAACAGATTTACATGTGATTTATCCAGCTAATTGATCTACTTGTGGTTAATCGTCCATCCGAGCTGTGAAACCCCACGTCTATTTCCAATTTTCTGCCGTCACATCCCGCCTGATCATAACCTTGACATTGTTAATGTCTTATTTCCGGGCACATGTTTTCACTTGAGCACTCTTCAGCGATAGCTCAGTGGTTAGTGAACTGGGCTACAAAGGACAATAGGAAGGGTTCGATCCCAACCGACGGCTTCCGGGCTCACCCAGCTTTTGGGTATTTTTTCTGGGAAAGTACAGCTGCACTGGCGTAATACTGACCTCATTACCCCAAAAATGATGTGCCGAAGGTCTGTAAAATTTATGGTCACTAACACCATATTATCTATACGCCACTTGGCGTGACGGGGGTACTTTACTACTTTACTCTTAGGGTCTTAATTTAAGGATACTGTTGGAGCAGACGATCTCCATTTTCGTGATTTCTTTCTTCCTGGATCTGCTTTCTTGTTGCCTCCGCTGCCATTTCTCCATTGAACAAATGACACTATCTCCAAATTCTTATCTCATTTTCTTGTCCCATTCGTGTCCGTCTGTTTTTCACAATGAGAAAATATAAAACAGCATGAGCGTGTGTCCATACAATGACAGAGGTGTCCCGTGTTGAGAATAAATTGTTCATATCTTATTTATTGTCACAAATTGCAAATGAATGGTATATCCAACACTGCTTTTGTTCGTGTATGTTTGTGTGCTAAATTATATATTTACTTTTGTTTGCACGCGTTATTTTTGGGGCTGTTGCGTGGTGGTTAGCTCGCAGTAATGATAGTGAGGTAAACATTGTTTCCATGGTGCTCTCGATCCAGTTGAAACAAGCGGTACCTGCTGTCCCTTCATTTTTATCTCTACAAGCAGTAGCGTAGTGGTACAGTGAAGCTTAAATCTTTACTACACCGAAGTGTTCTATGTTGTGACACACGTTTTACCGTTTAATCCTTATTTACCGCCAGTTTTGGGAGCTGCGACAGCTCAGTGGTTAGTGAACTGGACTACAAAGGACCAGAGGTAGGGTTCGATCCCAATCGACTGTTTCCGGTTAACCTGTTTTTTTTTTCTGGGAAAGTAAAGCCGTACGGGCGTAATACCGACCATATTACCCCAAATAGCATGTGCCGAAGGTCTGTAAAATTTATGGTCGCTAACACCATATTCCCTATTCGCCACTTGGCGTGACGGGAGTACTTTACTTTTTTTTTACCACCAGTTTTCTGCTGTTACAACATACCCAACCATAAAAGGCAATATGAAATAAAGAAATAATTATATCCAGAAGCTAAATTAGTAGAAAGAGACAAACAAGCACCAGCTAAAACCTTCATGAAGTAAAAAACAAATAATGCCATATTATATTTATTTTATCTATTCTCCGCCCTGCATAGCATTTAATATAATATATATATATATATATATATATATATATATATATATAATACAATGATGATTAATATAATATGTATAATACTATATGTATACTTCCTGTGTGTTACCGGGGCCTCATTATGAGGGAAGTAAAGAATAGTGACACTGTGACCTTCCAGGCATGTCGTAATAGGCGACTAAGGAGGTTGATTGATGGCTTGACAAGCTGTCATTAGTAGTATAGTAGGGTCCAATCGGCCGTATTTGGGTCGTAAATTAACAAAGATATAAAGTAGGGGTGCAACGCCCCTAATGTACACGAGGGGCAGGGGGATTTAACCATGACCTCGAGTGTCGATGACCACAGAAGTGACCTGTTTATGTCTGATGTGTGCTGACTTTGGAGTTCTTGATGTACTGGATCAATAATGATAGGTTAGTAGATTATACAACATCAATGAAATGATTTTTTAGTTACTTTTAAACGGAGGAAAGCTTCTTCCGGTGAACCTTTCCGCGTATTTTTATCTCTCCTCATTAAGATTGGACCTTTCTTTCTCTGTGTTATTGGTACTCTCTCTTTCTCTCTCTCTCTCTCTCTCTCTCTCTCTCTCTCCTCATTATGATCGTACTTTAACATTTCATAACTCTTTCCTCTGTATTAGTGAGACTAAGCATCTCTCTCTCTCTCTCTCTCACCTCCTCATAGACTACTCTCATGTTGCTTCACATTTTTTCTGCACTTATTCTCGTCATTTACGCCTATCATCTCTCCTACGATCTGAAAGACTTCTCTCGCTCTTTCTCTCCTCTCTCCATCACACACTCTCTCTCTCTCTTTCTCTCTCAGACAAGTGAATTAATGAAGACAAATAAAATAAACAAATATGAGGCTTTCTATATAATTTTCACAATAAAGATTTTATTAATACATCAGAGTCCAGATATTTTATAAATGTATAGTAAAGGTTTAACCTCTCTCTCGCTCTTTCTCTCACTCTCCTAGCCCCTCCTTATCTTCTCCCCTACTATGTCACCCTTCCTCCTCGCTTTCCCTCTTTTGACCATACAAGATGGAACATGAGGGCTAATCAACTGATCGGGAAGGCATGTAAGTGAAATAAATAAAAACAAGTGGCGGGAATGCTTTCCACCATCCACTTAGTATCGGGTCTGTTGAGCATGGCAGTGTCTACGGGGTTATGTTCATTTAGAAAATCAACGAATCTGGCGAAATCCTCACGATTATTGACTAACTTCGGGAACTCGAGAACAGTTGAATTATTGAAGGAAGCGTGGAAGAAGCGTAAATCTCCATTCTCTCTGTGACGGAGGATATGATGGTGACCATAATTAATTTTAAAACGAGTTGTCTGACTATCAAACACATCTCTTAGAAAAATAGACCAGTCTGTGATGAAAGGGCGATCAGGTGAGTAAAAGTTGTAATATTAAAATAATCTTCCGTGAATCAATTGAGCTTATAACACGATGTTTTACATGCGACTAGTTTAAATATAATCTGATAAATAAAAGTTGGACGACACTATTCCACGCTCGACTAACAGCTAGGTTAACAAATCAGAGAAGAGGATTTCTATTGGACACCCATCAACGAAATGACTGACCTTTGGATTAACCAATCAGAGAAGAGGATTACTGTTATCGTGATAACTGACCTCATTTTCCACTTCGAGTGCTGTCGATTCTGACGCATGGGTTATTTTAAAGCGATGCGGTACCTAATAAAATCCACCTGACGGGTCATTGGTGGGGGAAAAATACAGCGGGCGGGATACTTGAACGCGCCTTGACCCCTGATGCAATACCAGAGGAGTTCCATGACAGTCATAATAGTTAGACACAACGAGCAGAAAGTTATATTCAAGGTCCAAAAAGTTAGGCCAAATCGCACAATTTTATCACCAAAACACACAAAAAATGTAAGGCTCATATGCACAAATTCGATCTCAAAACCCTACAAATCTACTCCCATACTCATACTAGTTAGACACATCGAACAGATAGTTATATCCAAAGTCCAAAAATTTAGGCCAAATCACAAACATTTTAACCCCAGAACACAAAAATGTAGGCTCATATTAAAAAAGTCGAACTGAAAATCACAAAAAGCTACTCACAGTCATAATAGTTAGACACATCGAACAGATTGGTATTTCTAAAGTTCAAAAAGTTTGGGCAAATCGCAAACATTTTACCACCAGAACACAAAAATTTAGGCTCATACTCAAAAAGTCGATCTTAACACCCTACAAATCTACTCCCATACTCATACAAGTTAGACACATCGAACAGATAGTTATATCCAAAGTCCAAAAAAGTTAGGCCAAATCGCAAAAATATTACCACCAGAACACAAAAATGTAGGCTCATAATAAAAAAGTCGACCTAAAATCCTATAAATCTACTCACATAGACATAATAGTTAGACACAACGAGCAGAAGGTTATATTCACGGTCCAAAAATTTAGACCAAATCGCAAAATTTTAGCACCAGAACACACAAATTTAGGCTCATAAGCAAAAAGTCGATCACAAAACCTTACAAATATACTCCCATACTCATACTAGTTAGACACATCGAACCGATAGTTATATCCAAAGTCCTAAAAGTTAGACCAAATCGCAAACATTTTACCCCCAGAATACAAAAATGTAGGCTCATCTGAAAAAAGTCGACCTAAAAATCCCAAATAGCTACTCCCATACTCATACTAGTTAGACACAACGAGCAGATAGTTATATTCAAAGTCTAAAAAGCTTTATTTTAGACATCCCCTATAGAAAAAATTTACTTTAAAATCACTTTTATGATTGTTACCCCCTTGTCCATTTTTGAGGGATACGCCCCGGAAACTGTTAAAAATCGTAAATTTTCACTCTTGGCTTACCCCAAATTTTATTTTAGACATCCCCATAGCAAAATTTTACTTAAAAATCATTTTTATGATTGTAACCCCCTTGACCATTTTTGAAGGATACGCCCCTGAAATCGATAAAAAATTGAAATTTAAACTATTGCCATACCCCAAACATAATATTTGACACCCCTGCATATCAAATTCCAACCAAAAAAACAACAAAAAGCTAGTAGTATTGGTGGCTGTTTACGCCCACCCCCAAATTGTGTCTTTGGTGCAGTTTCGGTGCATGTGTGGTGCAGTTTCGGCACATGTGTTTTCACTTTTGTTCGTGCAAACAGCCACCTATACTACTAGCTTTTTTTTTTTTTTTTTTGAATTTGATATGTAGGGGTGTCAAATATTATGTTTGGGGTATGGCAATAAGTTAAATTTCCATTTTTAAAATCGATTTCAGTGGCGTATCCCTCAAAAATGGTAAGGGGGTAACAATCATAAATGTGATTTTTAAGTTAATGTTTGGTATGGGGATGTCTAAAATAAAGTTTTAGGTAAGCCTAGATGCTAAATCTCAATTTTTAAAATCTATTTCAGGGGCGTATACCTCAAAAATGGTAAGGGGGTAACAATCATAAAAGTGATTTTTAAGTAAATTTTTGGTATGGGGATGTCTAAAATAAAGTTTTAGGTAAGTCTAGGTGCTAAATTTACGATTTTTAAAAATTTAATGGGCGTTTCCCTAAAAAATGGTAAGGGGGTAACAAGCATAAAAGTGGTTTTTAATGTAAGTTTTTGGTATGGGGATGTCTAAAATCAAGTTTTGGGTATACCTAGAGTGACAATTTACAATTTTTACCGATTTTGTGGACGTATCCCTCAAAAATGGTCAGGCGGGGGGGGGGGGGGGGGGGGTAACAATCATGAAAGTGATTTATAAGTAAATTTTTGCTATGGGGATGTCTAAAATAAAGATTAGGGTAAGCCAAGAGTGTAAATTTACTATTTTTAAGAATGTCATGGGCGTATCCCTAAAAAAATGGACAAGGGGGTAGCAATCATAAAGGAGATTTTAAAGTAAATTTTGCTATGGGGATGTCTAAAATAAAGTGTTTTGGACTTTGAATATAAATTCCTGCTCGTTGTGTCTAACTATCATGACTATGTGAGTAGATTTCTAGGATTTTATGTCGACTTTTTTATTATGAGCCTACATTTTTGTGTTCTGGGGGTAACATTTTTGCGATTTGGCCTAACTTTTTTGGACTTTGGATATAACTTTCTGTTCGATGTGTCTAACTTGTATGAGTATGGGAGTAGATTTGTAGGGTGTTAAGATCGACTTTTTGAGTATGAGCCTAAATTTTTGTGTTCTGGTGGTAAAATGTTTGCAATTTGGCGAAAATTTTTGGACTTTGGAAATAACGATCTGTTCGATGTGTCTAACTATTATGACTGTGAGTAGCTTTTTGAGATTTTCAGTTCGACTTTTTTCATATGAGCCTACATTTTTGTGTTCTGGGGTTAAAATGTTTGTGATTTGGCCTAAATTTTTGGACTTTGGATATAACTATCTGTTCGATGTGTCTAACTAGTATGAGTATGGGAGTAGATTTGTAGGGTTTTGAGATCGAATTTTTGCATATGAGGCTTAATTTGTGAGTGTGTGTGTTTTGGTGATAAAATTGTGCGATTTGGCCTAACTTTTTGGACCTTGAATATAACCTTCTGCTCGTTGTGTCTAACTATTATGACTATGTGAGTAGATTTCTAGGATTTTAGGTCGACTTTTTTATTATGAGCCTAAATTTTTGTGTTCTGGAAGAAAAATGTTTGCGATTTGGCCAAACTTTTTGGACTTTGGAAATAACGATCTGTTTAATGCGTCTAACTAGTATGAGTATGGGAGTAGATTTGTAGGGTTTTGAGATCGAATTTTTGCATATGAGCCTTAATTTTTTTGTGTTTTGGTGATACAATTTTGCGATTTGGCCTAACTTTTTGGACCTTGAATATAACTTTCTGCTTGTTGTGTCTAACTATTATGACTGTCATGGAACTCCTCTGGTATTGCATCAGGGGTCAAAGTGCGTTCAAGAATCCCGCCCGCTGTATTTTTTCCCCCACCAATGACCCGTCAGGTGGATTTTCTCTGATTGGTTTATCCAAAGGTCAGTCATTTCGTTGATGGGTGTCCAATAGAAATCCTCTTCTCTGATTGGTTAACCTAGCTGTTAGTCGAGCGTGGAATAGTGTCGTCCAACTTTTATTTATCAGATTATATTTAAACTAGTCGCATGTGAAACATCGTGTTATAAGCTCAATTGATTCACGGAAGATTATTTTAATATTACAACTTTTACTCACCTGATCGCCCTTTCATCACAGACTGGTCTATTTTTCTAAGAGATGTGTTTGATAGTCAGACAACTCGTTTTAAAATTAATTATGGTCACCATCATATCCTCCGTCACAGAGAGAATGGAGATTTACGCTTCTTCCACGCTTCCTTCAATAACGCAGCTGTTCTCGAGTTCCCGAAGTTAGTCAATAATCGTGAGGATTTCGCCAGATTCGTTGATTCTCTAAAGGAACATAACCCTGTAGACACTGCCATGCTCAACAGACCCGATACTAAGTGGATGGTGGAAAGCATTCCCGCCACTAGTTTTTATTTATTTCACCTACATGCCTTCCCGATCAGTTGATTAGCGCTCATGTTCCATCTTGTATGGTCAAAAGAGGGAAAGCGAGGAGGAAGGGTGACATAGTAGGAGAGAAGATAAGGAGGGGCTAGGAGAGTGAGAAACAGAGCGAGAGAGAGGTTAAACCTTTACTATACATTTATAAAATATCTGGACTCTGATGTATTAATAAAATCTTTATTGTGAAAATTATATAGAAAGCATCATATTTGTTTATTTTATTTGTCTTCATTAATTCGCTTGTCTGAGAAAGAGAGAGAGAGAGAGAGAGTGTGTGATGGAGAGAGGAGAGAAAGAGCGACAGAAGTCTTGGAGATCGTAGGAGAGATGATAGGCGTAAATGACGAGAATAAGTAAGTGCAGAAAAAATGTGAAGCAACATGAGAGTAGTCTATGAGGAGATGATAGAGAGAGAGAGAGAGAGAGAGAGAGAGAGAGAGAGAGAGAGAGAGATGCTTAATCTCACTAATACAGAAGAAAGACAGTTATGAAAAGTTAAAGTACAATCATAATGAAGAGAGAGAGAGAGAGAGAGAGAGAGAGAGAGTACCAATAACACAGAGAAAGAAAGGTCCAGTCTTAATGAGGAGAGAGATAAAATACGTAGAAAGTTTCACCGGAAGACGCTTTCCACCGTTTAAAAGTAACTAAAAAAAACATTTCATTGATGTTGTATAATCTACTAACCTATCACTATCGATCCAGTACATAAAGAGCTTAAAAGTCAGCACACATCAGACATAAACAGGTCACTTACGGGATCATCGACACTCGAGGTCATGTTTGACTCACCCTGCCCCTCGTATACATTAGGGGCGTTGCGCCCCTACTATATATCTTTGTTAATTTACGAGTAAAAATAGTGTTATATGGACCCTACTATACTACTGTCATGGTAAAAAGTATTGTTATGGAAACAGCGCCCTATATTTTAGAGCAGTGATCTCTGCAATATGTGCCACTTTGGCACACAAGATTTCTGTTTTTTGAGATTATGGTTCTGCCCTATTCGGCTCGAAAGGACAATATATAGATAGATATGTATACTATAATGGAAATTCCGGTTTATTGTGGATAGGCGGCGGGAACAATTGAAGGCTATGCATGAAAAGTGTTCCTTGTTGCAGTTTCCTCATATTCCAAGTCCGGCTTGTTGTAGGAGCTACTGAGTTCAGTGGTCTGTGCACTAGTTGTCCTAATGGCAGTAGCTCAGTCGAGTGGTTTTCTCAACTAGGCTACCGAGGCCACTGATATAGATTATGTGTGCTTATCTTCATAAAAGGCGACAAGAAAAATCATAACGAACGAGCATTTGTTGGGAAAATAACTCACAAGACTACCCCATTTCTGGGGGTGGGGGGAAGACTGAGAGGATGTAGAATAACGGCCGCATGCAGAGAGACGTTGCTTTCTTACAGTCACCAACTTGATTATAAAGAGAAAGTGATTCCACATGACATATGTGAAAGAAACCTGTTGGATGGAGAGTTTCTGACTACATTCCATTTATCTAATTGACGCAGCGTCAGAAGAACCCGGTGCAGTGGGACGTGATTAATGGCCTCATTATTGATCTCTTTGTTGATTGAGGGTGGCTTACCTCGGGCCGACTCAGGAAGTGTTGGACCGGGCTGTCATGCAGGTCATAAAGATGTTCAGTTCGAGCCACAATATTGCTGTCGTGAGTGAAGAACCTGTACAAGGAGTCGCCGGAGTCGGGCACAGCAGCGTAACCGTAGATCAGCACCACCATCACCATTAATGAGGTCACTGGTGCCAAGATACACATGACCTGTGTCAGAGAAGATGAAATATTGCAAGGTGTTATTTTGTTACAATGTCTAATGAAATGTCAATTCTTAGATTGAGTTAATTTGAACGGCATTTTCTCTATTATTTCGACTTGTAGTGTTAAATAAAAGGTCACCTGGGTGATATTACTCGATCTTCCCCATCGTCAATCAGTGTCATTTGCCTACGGTCATATAATTTTAAAAGTAATAATCGATTCCTTAACAAATAATATCTCAAATCTCTCGACGACCGCCAGCACTCCTAATTTCCTCATTTGCTCTAGTCGTCAGTCTCGCACGAGCGAGTGCAGTCCTCAGGCTCTCGAGGCTGTGAGATTTCAAGAATTGTCAGAAAATCGTTAGGACACCCTCGTGATAAGATGCGGGGCCACTAGAGAGAAAATAGGCGTGAGTCATCTTGTTGCTACAGTTTTGGGATTCCGCACTGATAAGTTTGCCTGGAGGGCACAGTGAGGGTGGGAAAACACGACCGGAAGACGAGAGCCGGAGAGTTGATTGGTTTGTGCTGACTGAGGCCGTCGCAAGGAATACGACAGATGCTGTCAGCTCCCACTTGGGAGTTTCCGCTATTTGTAAGGGATGGTTGGAGTGCTCACTCAGGAACGTGCGAGGAGAGGGTTGAATCCTATCGAGATAGGTGATGCTGTATTCTGATTGCCGATACTCGCTAAGAATTGGCGGGGCGGGGGGGGGGGGGGGGTGTGAAAGAGCAGGGGAGGAGCAAGAAGAAAACAGCATTCGCCAATTAGTTGTCCCAGGACAGTCTCTGAAATTTCTCGCCATTCATTTCCAGAACATGAGCTATTGGCATCCCGTCGTGGCGCCGATGCAATTTGTTTTATTAACAGTGTCCAGAATCCATAGATTTTCTTTCGGTAAATCCCATTTGTATCCACTTCACGTGTTTAAATGAATCCTTGAAGCTACTGAGTCTAGCAGGATTCAATCTACGGGTTTAACGACATGCTCAAGTTGCTTAGAGGGCATCGCTCAATCTTAATTAGTGAGACATTTATGTCCATTTGATTCCACTTTGTGCGAAAAAATATATTTCCAACAATGATGACGCCTTTCTAGGCGGCAATGACCAGAGCAAACGAGAGCCTGGGAACACGTCACAGAGGCCAGGTCGAAAAAGGCTTAAAATTGTGTAATGTTAGAGTTTTGCTGAGTCCTATTTTATTTTAACTTCTTCATCTCTCGACTATTGAAGGCTATCTGGCGCCACGTAACTGATGTGTTCTTAGGAGATGTTAACCCGTACAGTAGAACATGGAGCATACTTTCTGGTGTGATGGTGTGCTGGATTGATGTTGTGCTGGTGTGCTGTTGTGATGGTTTGATGTTGTGCTGGTGTGCTGTTGTGATGGTTTGATGTTGTTATGGTGTGCTGTTGCGATGGTTTGACGTTGTGATGGTGTGATGATGTGCTGTTGTGATGGTGTGCTGGTTTGATGTTGTGATGGTGTGCTAGTGTGCTCGTGTGCTAGTGTGATGGTGTGCTAGTGTGCTGGTTTGATGGTATGCTGGTGTGCTAGTGTGCTGGTGTGATGGTGTGCTAGTATGCTGGTTTGATGGTGTGCTAGGGTGCTGGTGTGATAGTGTGCTAGTGTGCTGGTGTGATGGTGTGCTAGTATGCTGGTTTCATGGTGTGCTAGTGTGCTGGTGTGATAGTGTGCTAGTGTGCTGGTGTGATAGTGTGCTAGTGTGCTGGTGTAATCGTGTGCTAGTGTGATGGTGTGCTAGTGTGCTGGTTTGATGGTGTGCTGGTGTGCTAGTGTGCTGGTGTGATGGTGTGCTAGTATGCTGGTTTGATGGTGTGCTAGGGTGCTGGTGTGATAGTGTGCTAGTGTGCTGGTGTGATGGTGTGCTAGTATGCTGGTTTGATGGTGTGCTAGTGTGATAGTGTGTTAGTGTGCTGGTGTGATAGTGTGCTAGTGTGCTGGTGTGATAGTGTGCTGGTGTGATAGTGGGCTAGTGTGCTAGTGTGATGGTGTGCTAGTGTGCTGGTGTGCTGGTGTGATGGTGTGCTAGCATGCTGGTTTGATGGTGTGCTAGTGTGCTGGTGTGATAGTGTGCTAGTGTGATGGTGTGCTGGTGTGCTGGTGTGATGGTATGCTGGTTTGATGTTGTAATGGTGTGCTGGTGTGATGTTGTGCTGGTGTGCTGGTTTGATGGTGTGCTGGTGTGATGGTTTGATGTTGTGACGGTGTGCTGGTTTGATGGTGTGTTGGTGTGATGTTGTGACGGTGTGCTGGTTTGATGGTGTGCTGGTTTGATGATGTGATGGTGTGATGGCGTGCTAGTGTGCTCGTTTGATGGTGTGCTGGTTTGATGGTGCGCTGCTGTGATGATGTGCTGGTGTGCTGGTTTGATGGTGTGGTGGTGGTGTGCTGGTGTGATGGTGTGCTGGTTTGATGGTGTGGTGGTGTGCTAGTGTGCTGGTGTGATAGTGTGCTGGTTTGATGCTGTGATAATGTGCTGGTTTGATGGTGTGCTGGTGTGATTGTGTGATGGTGTGTTGATTTGATGGTGTGATGGTGTGATGGTATGCTGGTGTGATGGTGTGCTATTGTGCTGGTTTTATGGTGTGATGATGTGCTGGTTTGATGGTGTGCTGGTGTGATGGTGTACTGGTTTGATGGTGTGATGGTTTGATGGTGTGCTGGTGTGATATGTGCTGGTTTGATGGTGTGCTAGTGTCCTGGTGTGATGGTATGCTGGTTTGATGTTATGATGGTATGCTGGTGTGATGTTGTGATGGTGTGCTGGTGTGATGTTGTGATGGTGTGCTGGTTTAATGGTGTGCTGGTGTCCTAGTGTGCTGGAATGATGGTGTGCTGGTTTGATGTTGTGACGGTGTGCTGGTTTGATGGTGTGATGGTGTGCTGGTGTAATGGTGTGCTGTTGTGATGGTTTTCTGGTGTGATGGTGTGGTGGTGTGATGGTGTGATGGTGTGTTGGTGTGCACAGATGGTTGTTCTAGACCCGTACAGTAGAACACGGAGAATACTTTCTGGTGTGATGATGTGCTGGTATGCTGTTGTGATAGTTTGATGTTGTGCTGGTGTGCTGTTATGATGGTTTGATGTTGTGATGGTGTGCTGTTGTGATGGTGTGCTGGTTTGATGTTGTGCTGGTGTGCTGTTGCGATGGTGTGATGGTTTGATGGTTTGATGGTGTTCTGGTGTGAAGATGTGCTGGTGTGAGGGTGTGATGGTGTGCTAGTGTGCTGCTCGATGGTGTGATCGTGTGCTAGTGTGCTGGTGTGCTGGTTTGATGGTGTGCTAGTGTGATGGTATGATAGTGTGCTGGTTTGATGGTATGATGGTGTGCTGGCTTGATGGTGTGCTAGTGTGTTGGTGTGATAGTGTGCTGGTGTGATGGTATGCTGGTTTGATGTTGTGATGGTGTGATGTTGTGATAGTGTGCTGGTGTGATGTTGTGATGGTGTGCTGGTTTAATGGTGTGCTGGTGTGCTAGTGTGCTGGTTTGTTGTTGTGACGGTGTGCTGGTGTGCTAGAGTGCTGGTTTGATGGTGTGATGGTGTGTTGTTGTGATGGTGTGCTGGTGTGATGGTGTACTGGTGTTATGGTGTGCTGGTGTGATGGTGTGCTGGAGTGATGGTGTGGTGGTGTGCTGGTGTGATGGTGTGCTGGTGTGGTGGTGTGGTGGTGTGGTGGTGTGGTTGTGTGATGGTGTGTTGGTGTGCACAGATGGTTGTTCTAGACAAGATTCTCGAACTCACCTTGACAAAACCAGCAGAACCCCGAAGAACCATGAGGTACACAAATACCCAGACCGTGAATGCAGACAACACCAGGTACCACACCATGGGGCTCCAACTACCAATATGGATGGATCTTTGTAAGAAATCGTTTCTGGAAAGAAAAGAAGAAAATAAATAATTTTGTTAATGACCACATGGTTTTACTATATGTGCAGTTAGTTTGACGGGGCTAAGTTTGGCATGGAACACGATGATATTATCTATCAGTTCTAGGAGGTCGTAACATTTATATATATATATATATATATATATATAAGGTGCGATGACATATCAGCTACCGCCCTGGGTTTTTTTTTCCTGTAGGGAATCTACACTTTCGTTGAAGAATCTGCCAGTCAAGTGAGGAATGATTCAAATGTTCTTTGTTGAAATCAAGAATTCTTCTTGTGATTACTTTTTCACTTTCCTCTGCCTCTATTACCTTCCACATTGAGAGAAAATGGAGCGTTCGCGTCAGTACTTTGTAGTGTGTCGTGTGCCTCTAGCATGGTATCCGTCGTGATATATACAAATAAACATAAAATCGTATTGAGCAGCTAGACTAACATAAAGACAAGACAAACTACAACGTTTCGACAAAAGCCTTCATCGGGTATATCAAACAAACTAAACATATTAAACACAATAATCCAAGTCAGAATACACAACGTCACAGAACTAAAAAAAATGGCTGAAAGAATGGTGGAAAAGACGATGGCCAGGATTACCGTAGAGTCTGTCTAAAGATGAATAAACACTAGGGCGGGTAGGATTTAATTAGACAAAAGAAACCGAAAAATGAAAAATGGGAAAAATAGGAAAAATGAAAGGAGGTTTTCTGCAATTATACTCGCGGCCCAGCGTAATAGTTTATATCTTTTCACTTTGATATATGTGCTTATCTCCTAATCATCGTGATGTCTGCTAATTCAGTAATTCACTGTCTTCTAGATCTATCATTTCCTCTCTTTCGTTGTTTCTGGGCGTTAAAGCTCCCTGAGGAATGCTGTTGTGATCTGTTGTTTCCTAATATAATCCAGCACTGGTGTTACTCCAAATCTTTCCTTATATCTCCATTTCTGACACTCGTTCAGTAATCTTACCTCATCTGTATAATACACGGTTCTTTGTTTTCATCTCAGAGTGCCATTTTAGCTCTAATGTAGAAAATTTTCCACCATTTGTGGATAAAAGCAACCTTGCACATTCCACTTTTACTAAAAATTAATATTTTATGGAAGGGGTTTTTGGAAGGGATATTTATGAAGCTAAAGAGTTTCAAGTTAAAGTCAATATTTATGTGTCCATTTTTTTTAGTAGTTGGTGCCCGTAACAAAAAAATGATCAAAGACGGGCAAAACAGATAGTTTCAGGGGCTTCAATATTCCATTTTTAACCACAAAAGTTTTACATTTTCAATATACAGCTTCTTTTAATTACTTTGAATATATAATAGAAGATCTGTAGGACAGCTTCTCATGTGCAGCTTACACAGAGGATGAGAATAATGGACAATCAATAACAAAACACGCAGGCACGACAAAGATAAGCATTTATAGAAGGACATTAACAAAAGCAGTAAAGAAGAAACGTAAAGATCCCGTGACGGAAGCAAGTTGAGCAGAAACATGTTTTAACAATGTTTACAACTGGTGTCATGTATGGAGATGAAGAATTAGAGGTGAATTCACTGACATACACAAGTGATTGAGAAATATAGTGGGGACCAAATGGGTATGGAAAGGAGCGAGAGATGGAGAGGAGAATGAGAGATAATAACAGATAGAGAAGAGACGAAAAGAGAGTAAGAGGCGAAAGACGAGAGTAGAAAACAATAGATATGTAAGAATTAAAGACAAGTAGAAAACAATAGATAAGTAAGAATTAAAGTCAAGTAGAAAACAATAGATAAGTAAGAATTAAAGACAAGTAAAGAACAATAGATAAGCAAGAATTAAAGACAAGTAGAAAACAATAGATAAGTAAGAATTAAAGTCAAGTAGAAAACAATAGATAAGTAAGAATTAAAGACAAGTGGAGAACAATAGATAAGCAAGAATTAAAGACAAGTAGAAAACAATAGATAAGTAAGAATTAAAGGCAAGTAGAAAACAATAGATAAGTAAGAATTAAAGACAAGTAAAGAACAATAGATAAGCAAGAATTAAAGACAAGTAAAGAACAATAGATAAGCAAGAATTAAAGACAAGTAGAAAACAGTAGATAAGCAAGAATTAAATACAAGTAAAGAACAATAGATAAGCAAGAATTGAAGACAAGTAGAAAACAGTAGATAAGTAAGAATTAAAGACAAGTAAAGAACAATCGATAAGCAAGAATTAAAGACAAGTAAAGAACAATAGATAAGCAAGAATTAAAGACAAGTAGAAAACAATAGATAAGCAAGAATTAAAGACAAATAGAAAACAATAGATAAGCAAGAATTAAAGACAAGTAAAGAACAATAGATAAGCAAGAATTGAAGACAAGTAAAAACAATAGATAAGCAAGAATTAAATACAAGTAGAAAACAGTAGATAAGTAAGAATTAAAGACAAGTAAAGAACAATAGATAAGCAAGAATTAAAGACAAGTAGAAAACAATAGATAAGCAAGAATTAAAGACAAGTAAAGAACAATAGATAAGCAAGAATTAAAGACAAGTAGAAAACAGTAGATAAGTAAGAGTTAAAGACAAGTGGAGAACAATCGATAAGCAAGAATTAAAGACAAGTAAAGAACAATCGATAAGCAAGAATTAAAGACAAGTAGAAAACAATAGATAAGCAAGAATTAAAGACAAGTAGAAAACAATAGATAAGTAAGAATTAAAGACAAGTAGAAAACAATAGATAAGCAAGAATTAAAGACAAGTAGAAAACAATAGATAAGCAAGAATTAAAGACAAGTAGAAAACAATAGATAAGCAAGAATTAAAGACAAGTAGAAAACAATGGATAAGCAAGAATTAAAGACAAGTAGAAAGCAGTTGATAAGTAAGAATTAAAGACAAGTAGAAAACAATGGATAAGCAAGAATTAAAGACAAGTAGAAAGCAGTTGATAAGTAAGAATTAAAGACAAGTAGAAAACAATGGATAAGCAAGAATTAAAGACAAGTAGAAAGCAGTTGATAAGTAAGAATTAAAGACAAGTAGAAAACAGTGGATAAGTAAGAATTAAAGACAAGTAGAAAGCAGTTGATAAGTAAGAATTAAAGACAAGTAGAAAACAATGGATAAGTAAGAATTAAAGACAAGTAGAGAACAATCGATAGGCAAGAAATCAACAGTCAGAGCGAGGAAAATAAAGAGTGAAAAACAAAAAAAAATGTAAATAGAGTGACAGAGTGTAGATAGAAAGAGGGAAACGATAATGAAATAAAGAGGGCAGAGAAAGAAAAAAAGGCAAGAGAGAGAGAGAGAGAGAGAGACAGAGATAACAGAAAGAAAGAGAAAAGAAATAAAGAGAAAAGCAAAATAGAGAGATTAAGATATGTAGAAGAAAGATAGTGAGAGATGGAAAGAAAAGAAAAGAACGGAGTAAGAGGAGTTAAAGAAAGAAACAGAGAGAGAGAGATAGATAGAGAGAGAGAGAGAGAGAGAGAGAGAGAGAGAGAGAGAAAAAAAATCTGTAGTTCTTTGCACGAAAGAATATCAACAAGAGAAATGGTAAACAGGATTAGAGAGAGGAAATGGCTGAGAAGCGTGATCGTTGGCGCCAGGCGATCGACCTTCCAAGAACGAATCAGTTACTCGACCTGTCCATTACCTCATTTATTATTGATCGTCTCCATCCACGTGAGCTTCGTGTTCGTTATTGGCCAGCATTTTTTGCCTTTCATATCCGGATTACCAAGTTCAGGAGAATTCAATCAGCTGGTTTTTTCCCTTCTTTTATTATTGGCGTGATACCAGGATTACAGAGTGTAGTTGAGCTCAATTATTTTGTTTGTTTTCGTATTACATTTTACATGATATTATTATCATTATTATTTTTGCAATACTTATTGAGTGTAGATCAATGAAATATTGTGACGTTGTCTTCACTCCATGTTAGATCTACACAAAGCTAGCACATTTATAAGAGAACCTTGTGCTTAGTTTATCAACCTCAATGTTCTAATGGAATTTTGTTTTTTTTTAAATTCTCCCTCTCCTCCTCCTCCTCCTCTCCGAATTATCATTATCATCATGTACATCAATATCAACGTTGACGATCCTTCTTACCTTCGATTTACCCATTCATTTTGTTTATCCGTTTCAGATCTGTTATCCTAGAATTCTCTGACCCTTGATCTTTTCCGCAGTCACTATGTTCGCCCCGCTCTTTTTCTCATTTAAGAATACATTTCCTGTGAATGATCTGAGTGTTTCCTTGTAGTTGTTCAATTCTGTCTTTGTTGAAGTATTTATTAATTTTTTATTAATTTTTAAGTATTCTTCTAAAGATATCATTAGGATTGTGGAGACTGGTTACTTGGCTGAACTATTTCATTTGTTGTATCTTCATATCATCTAGCATATATCTTCAGGTCATCTAGCATATAGCTTCATGTCATCTAGCGTATATCTTCATATCATCTAGCATATATCTTCACGTCATCTAGCATATGTCTTCATGTCATCTAGCGTATATCTTCATGTCATCTAGCGTATATCTTCATGTCATCTAGCACGTATCTTCATGTCATCTAGCGTATATATTCATGTCATCTAGCCCGTATCTTCATGTCATCTAGCATGTATCTTCATGTCATTTAGCATATATCTTCACGTCATCTAGCATATATCTTCATGTCATCTAGCATATATCTTCATGTCATCTAGCGTATATCTTCATATCATCTAGCATATATCTTCACGTCATCTAGCATGTATATTCATGTCATCTAACATATATCTTCATGTCATCTAACATATATCTTCATGTTATCTAGCATATATCTTCACGTCATCTAGCATATATCTTCATGTCATCTAGCCCGTATCGTCATGTCATCAAGCATATATCTTCATGTCATTTAGCATATACCTTCATGTAATTTAGCATATATCTTCATGTCATCTAGCAGGTACATTCATATCATCTAGCATATATCTTCATGTCTTCTAGCATGTACCTTCATATCATCTAGCATGTATCTTCATGTCATCTAGCGTATATCTTCACGTCTTCTAGCATGTACCTTCATATCATCTAGCATATATCTTCACGTCATCTAGCATGTATCTTCATGTCATCTAACATATATCTTCATATCATCTAGCATATATCTTCATGTCATCTAGCGTATATCTTCACGTCATCTAGCATATATCTTCATGTCATCTAGCGTATATCTTCACGTCATCTAGCGTATATCTTCACGTCATCTAGCATATATCTTCATGTCATCTAGCATGTATTTTCATGTCATCTAGCATGTATCTTCACGTCATCTAGCATGTATCTTCATGTCATCTAGCATGTATCTTCATGTCATCTAGCATGTATCTTCATGTCATCTAGCGATTAACTTCATGCCATCTAGCATGTATCTAGCACTATCGTTGCTTCAATTCTCATTCCCACGTGTTTTCTTTCTGACTTTCTTTCCTTTTGTTACATTCTTTATTTGTAAAGACATCTCTTGTGCGAATTTATCTCCCATTTTTGAGCCGACACAAACGTGTTGATGTAACACAGCGTAGGGGTGTGTGTGTTACAAAATGTTCTTTTCGTGTTGATTGTCATTCATTTACTTTGCAAGATTGGAGTGAGTTGTTCAATTAACTGACATTCTTTACTAGATCTATTTCTTATGTTTGCTGTAACTGTAATCTCCAAGTATTTGATTTCTTCCGCCCGAATCAATTTCTTGTTTACAATTAAGAGTTCTGTCTCCCTATCTTAGGATTATCGAGACGACAGGACACCTTCTACTGTTATGGTGTGCATCCTGTATCCGGCTCAGCATTGCACAATTTGCCTCATTACATCAAGTTTTGAAAATAAGCGTCACATTATCATGTAATGATTTTTGTCTTTTAAATAGAAATCCTCCTTTTTCATATAAAATGTTTTCTTTCTTTTTTTTTTATCATCCGATAATCCTATAACAGGTTCTCTGGCTCGTGATTTCTGTTTTCTTTATGTTAAGTTGCAAGTTGTGACAAGCTACATGTTCAATGGTCTTGTAGTTTTTGTGTTTTTGCTTTATTGCTTACTTGTCAGGAACTCTTTAAGGTCGTTATGTTCATTTGAAATAATTATCCAACGTTATACGTGCGCACGCTACAAAGAAAACTTGTCGCTAAAAGACTTGCATTATTTTGGTCTTAACTAAAACACTCAGTACACGTGAACGTCGAAGGTTGGCTACCATGGAGTGCCGTTCCGCTCTGTCTCTTGTTTTGATGGTGCAGGCTGTCTTGTCCATCTTTTGATGTTACTCGTCCATGTTAGTCTTGGTATGCCTCTGCCTCTATGACCCTGTATTTACCCTTCAATATTACACAACAACCTACTGAAAGTAATATTGGAAGGGAAAATACAGGGTCATAGAGGCAGATCAAGACTAACATGGACGAGTAACATCAAAAGATGGACAAGACAGACTATGACAGCATTCACCATCAAAGTAAGAGACAGAGCGGAATGGCACTCCATGGTAGCCAACCTTCGATGCGGACACGGCACTCAATGATGATGATGACACGTGAGCGTACTATACTACTAGAGAGGAAGAGATACGTGAAATAAAGATGACGTGGTATATAGTACATGCAACAGCTTTGGCTGGCCGGCTAAACTACGGAGAAGAAATTAAGGAAGAACACTCCTTTCTATAGTACACACAGTTGTTGGCAGAAAGAGTGGAGGATTAATTTGGTCGACAATGGTTTTGAAGTCAGGAGCTGGAACTCCCTGATATCGGCTTCAGGATATAACAGGGACCTAATGTGTTAAGTGGCCAGAACCAATCAGAAAGCAATGGTAAACTACTGATTGCAGACTGCTGAGAAACCATGTGAGACACTTAGCCCAGGCAGATCAAACATGTGAACTGAGGAATTGACTAACATTAAAGCAAGTAAAAGTAATAGTGATGATGGCCAATTGCCCTGCTGTTTATTGAGGAAAGCCCTGTTGCTGGGCAATGTAAATATAAATCAAAACTAAGGCTATGAACTTGGAATCTATATCAGAGAAAACATTTAATGATCAGTAATGAAATGGACAGATGTACAATATAGACATCCAGGGGATCTCTGAACACAGATGGGCTGGACAAGGTCATTTTAAGACTCAATCAGGCAATACATTTATATATTCAGGAAAGGAAAAGAGCAGACAAGGAGGCGTTGGTTCATCCTGACAAAGAAAATATATATACAACTCTCCTTGGTTACGATTCAGTCATTCACAGATTAGAAAGCAATTAGACTAAGAAGGAAAAAGTGAAACATCACAGTATTTCATATATGTACCCACAACAGCAGCAAATGATGAACAAATTGAAAAATTTTACAACTCTATGAAGAAGTAGATAAAGAGACATTTTAATCATCATGGGAGACTGCAACGCAAAAATTGGTATGGAAAGAGCAGGAGACAAAAAAGTTGTGTGTTAATTTAGCATCGGACACAAAAACGACAATGAGTGGAGAACTTATCGAATTCTGCCATGAGAATACCTGGCTATTGCCAACACTTTCTTTAAACAGCAATCAAAAAGATTATACATTTGGACCTTGCCAGATGGCAACGCAAGAAAACCAAATAAACTTCATCCTGGTCCAGCAAAGATGGAGATCTGGAGTGACATCATCGAAAACACTACCAGTGTAGACTGTCACTCAGATAACGAATAAGTAAAAGTAGAGTGTGTTAAAAACACAGTGAAGAGTATAACTTCTACCTAAACATAAAGAAAACTAAGATAATGTCCATTGTCAGAATAAAAAGCCAACACAAAATCATCATCAACAGTGAAGAACTTGAAATTGTAGCAAACTATAAATATCATGAAGATGCCGAGGAAAAGATACATTGTGTCCAATACTTTTCACAACAAGTCGATCTCCAAATCAACATTTCGAAAACGAAGATTATCAACATCACCAAAATGTCCGTAGACATCAAACTAAACGACCAAAGTCTTGAAAAAAGTTCGAAATTTCATCGATCTTGGTAGCGTCAACAACAGGCGACACAACAACTGAAATAAAGACCCGAATAGCAATGGCGTCTAATGCCTTTTAACAAGCTCTCAAATATTTGGATTTCAAAGACATTTAGTCAAAAAAAAAAAGAAAAGTAAAGTACCCCCGTCATGCCAAGTGGCGTATAGGAATATGGTGTTAGTGACCATACATTTTATAGACCTTCAGCACATGATATTTGAGGTAATGTGGTCGGTATTACGCCCGTGCCGCTTTTCCCAGAAAAAAAATCCGGTACCCATTAAAGGCTGGGTGAACCGGCAGCCGTCGGTTGGAATCGAACCCTACCTCTTGTCCTTTGTAGTCCACTGAGCTATCGCGGTTCCCAAAAACATTTAGTAATCACACAAAACTCAAAATCTTTAATTCCTGTGTGATTCCAGTATTAACATATGGGTGTGAGGGCTGGAAATCACCAAAAGCTCTAGACCAAAGACTAAACGCTTTCGAGAACAAATGCCTTCGAAAACTGCTAAACACCCCTTGTCAGACTTCAAGCCAATTACAGAAATAAGATATGAATCTAAACAGGGCTATGTATTCAATTACGTTAGAAAGCGACGTCCGAAATACCATGGCCACGTTCTCAAATGGACATTAGAATGCTACCTCACCAGACCTCATATGGAGACCAGAAGGTTCAAGAAAACGATGAAGACATAAAGAAACCCTTCAAAGAACCATCATCAAAGAGAGCACAGCTATAAGTCTTAGAAACAACCACAAACTTAAACAAGTTATGGTTGAACGTCAGGCATGGACAACTATGACTTCTGTCCTATGTGTCGTATTCGCCCCTATAGGACCAAGAAGAAGGTAGTTTCAAGACATTTTGGAGACCTTGAATATGACAACAGACGAAGTGGGAGATCTGGCTAGAGACAGAGATTCTTTTTGACATGTTGTGGTGAATGCAACGTTCTGCGAAGGACATGCGACCTGTTGATGACGAATTGTCATATTTTGTTGATGAATAATGTTTGGAGAGAGCTATTCTTGAATCATAAATGTACACAAAGATCAAATAGAAGCCAGTGTAGAGAGCGCGATTGTGCGAACTGATTCCAGAAGAATCTGATTAGGCTGAACTCAGCATGTCTGCCGCTAAATCCGGTTACCGTTTCAGTGGATGTTGTCCCATGGGTGACCATGGTCGCTATTCACGCACCTTGCTACTAATAATAACAACCAACCGTCAGTACAAACCACGCCCACCGGTGAACCACCAATACGTACCAGCTTTCTAAACCAGGAGAATAAATTGGTGCCAATTCGAAGCTGAACTCGTCACAAAAGGGATGAAATCGTGTTCCTTGGTATGGTTCTTATTGTTTCGCGTGTGAATATACGATAGTCTGGTAAGATCCATTATGAAGAGTGCACATTAAGGATAAGAAATTGAGATTTGGATTTGTAGTCTTGCACTGTGTCCTGTCAAAATGTGCACTTAATTAATGGAAACAGAAAATCCATAGATCATAAGCAGAAATGAGGGAGTAAAAGGAGATTATCAATCATTGAGAAGAAAGAGCTGAAGAAAATGAAAAAAAGCAGACTGTCAATCATTGAGAACAAAGAGTTAAAGAAAGATAAAACCTTCGAAAACTAAGCCAATTCTTGTAGTAGCAAATGAAAAAGTCGGGACTGAAATGGAGTACATGGCAGCAAAGTTGTTCTCGCTGTGTCCAGATGTACGTGTTCGATCCTGCTTTCGGCTGTCTATTGTTCTTTGTCTTCTGCTGTTGTTGATTATTTGCGTATTTTTTCCGAGTGTTGTAAACATACCTCTTCCCCGCTGAAGTAATTTGTTGATCCGTGCGCCAAGGAAAGTTTCCCTTTCTAATTATATTCATTTATTATTATTTGTCTCCAACAAAACAAACGAAACCATCGGACAAATATCACCCATAATATAAAAAAACAAAACAGAAAAAAGCACGCGACGATGGATGTCAAAGGAGCGATGTGTTTCTGTTAAAGTTGTGCTATCAGTCAGGATTCAATTTTGACTTTAACATAACAATGAAGAAGCAAACCACTGAAATGAGATGTCTTTGGTTCTGACTGCGACAATGGAGAATAAAAACACAAATAAGGAATTTAGGAAAATAGTGAAACTAATAGCAGTCGTGAGCTTCCTCCAGAGATAACATGTCAGCTAGGTTGTGATTATTGTGACAAGGTTTGTTTTTAATAAATAATATTCCACATCAGATGGAAGATACACCACAGAAATAACAAGCAGAATAGCTCAGGCCAAAATAGTATTCAGAAAATGAAAAATATCTTATGCAACAAATCTATGTTAATAGAAGTGAGAAAGAGAGTTCATCGGTGCTATATAGAACCAATTCTGACCTATGGAAGCGGATCATGGACAGTACACAAACAAATGAAAAGACCATTAGAGACCACAGAGAAGGGATTTCACAGAAGGAAGTTGAAAGTTCTCTGACCAGCTAAAAAGACAAATGAGGAAATTCTCAAAGAGGCCAACACAAAAAGGGAGCTCCTAAAAAACATCAGAAAGGTACAATCAACCTTTTTTTTGGACACATCATGAGAAGAGGAAAGTTGGAATACTTGGTTATAACTGGCAAAGTACAGGGAAAGAGAGATCGCGGACGACAAAGAGAGAAAATACCAGATAGCTTGGCGTCATTGCATGGAAAGCAGCCAATAACAGAACTGATACGATTCACGATAGATAGAAGATTGTGGAAGGACATGGTCGCCTACGCCAACCGGTTTGGCACATGATGATGATGATGATTCCACATCGAACATTAACAATGAGATGCAACAACAGAGGTATCCAACATCCTAACTCTTGCTACAAGAAGCACTATGTGTGAAACCAGCCAAAGAACATAAACAACAATAGAAAAAAACGAAGAACAATATATGGTCCGAAGTGGGATCGAACCCGTACTCAGTGGCACCGTGCCTTGCCACGAGAAGCCGAACGCTTGGCACACTGCCACGCAGCCAACTAAAAAAATTGGCTATTGCAGCAGTGTCTTGCACGAAAGGCGTTTTCAATGACTATAGCATAGGGTAACGATCACAGACCGGAAATAAATTGTATATTTGTACTTTCCTATTAATGCAAGTATCTCCCAGTAGGGCTGAATACTTGTGTTGTAGACAAACATTTATTGGACGAAACAGCAAGAATAGTAGTTCCCAGTGGTTATATACTGCTGCAACAGCCAATTTTTTTAGTTGGCTGCGTGGCAGTGTGCCAAGCGTTCGGCTTCTCGTGGCAAGGCGCGGTGCCACTAAATACGGGTTCGATCCCACTTCGGACCATATATTGTTCTTCGTTTTTTTCTATTGTTGTTTGTCTGTCAATTTTTCCGAGTGCTAACACATACTTCTTTGTTCTATTATTCCCTATTATCGCCTCGGAAGTTCCCCATATAATAATATTTATGTATTATTATTTGTACCCAGCAAAGAACATAACATCGTTCCATCTACGGGAACACACAATCATGTCGATCTACCTTGGTACTAAAGTAGCACATAAGCGCCATGATGGTGAAAATCTAAGCTAAGTCGCTGAAATGTATGACTAGAACAAAAAAAAGTTCAGTGTGAAGTGTCGTGTTGTTAATGTGTCGTATTGATTGATAGGACAACATACAAACTTACATAAAGTAACTGTCTTCTGACGCCATCTTAATGTTGTCGAAGATTGTAATTTTTGCTTCACTGAAAAAAAAAATCAGGAAAACAGTTCGTGAGAAAATAAAAAAAAAACTGAAATGAATTCCACAAAATCTGACCAGCTGGAATGTTTGTAACTACAGTAGCAACTATTTGTTTCAGCAGAGATTACATTCATTTAATATATTGTTCACAGCACTGCGCGCAAACTCATGGGTGCTCACTGAATTTGAAAAGATAACTAAGAAATGCATATACGTGTTGTGGGAGAGCTGCAGTTTTGTATTGATTGTCAAGTGTTTTGTGAGAGAGCTGTAATTTTGTATCTATTGTCAAGTGTGTTGTGGGAGAGCTGCAGTTTTGTATTGATTGTCAAGTGTTTTGTGAGAGAGCTGTAATTTTGTATCTATTGTCAAGTGTGTTGTAAGAGAGCTGCAGTTTTGTATTGATTGTCAAGTGTTTTGTGAGAGAGCTGTAATTTTGTATCTATTGTCAAGTGTGTTGTGGGAGAGCTGCAGTTTTGTTTTGATTGTCAAGTGTTTTGTGAGAGAGCTGTAATTTTGTATCTATTGTCAAGTTGTTGTAAGAGAGCTGTAATTTTGTATCTATTGTCAAATGTGTTGTGAAAGAGCTGTAATTTTGTATCTAATGTCAAGTGTGCTGCAAGAGAGATGTAATTCTGTATCTATTGTCAAGTGTGTTGTGGGAGAGCTAAAGTTGTGTATCTATTGTCTAGTGTGTCGTGGGAGAGCTGCAGTTTTGTATCTATTGTCACGTGTTTTGTGAGAGAGCTGTAACTTTAAATCTATTATCAAGTGTGTTGTGGGGGAGCTACAGATTTGTATATATTGTCAAGTGTGTTATGAGTGAGCTACAATTGTGTATCTATTGTCAAGTGTGTTGTGAGAGAGCTGCAGTTTTGTATCTACTGTAAGGTGTTTTGTGAGAGAGATGCAGTTTTGTATCGATTGTCAAGTGTTTTGTGAGGGAGCAGTAATTTTGTATCTATTGTCATGTGTGTTGTTGGAGAGCTACAGTTTTGTATCTATTGTCAAATGTTGTGGGAGAGCTACAGTTTTGTTTCTTTTGTCAAGTGTGTTGTTTGAGAGCTACAGTTGTATATCTATTGTTAAGTGTGTTTTGGGAGAGCTACAGTTGTGTATCTATTGTCAAGTGTGTTGTTGGAGAGCTACAGTTGTGTATCTATTGTCAAGTGTGTTATGGGAGAGCTACATTTCTTTATCTATTGTCAAGTGTTTTGTGAGAGAGATTCAGTTTTGTATCTATTGTCAAGTTTGTTGTGAGATAGCGGTAATTTTGTATCTATTGTCAAGTGTGCTGTAAGAGAGCTGTAATTTTGTATATATTGTCAAGTGTGGTGTAAGAGAGCTGTAATTTTTTATCTATTGTCAAGTGTGTTGTTGAAGAGCTACAGTTGTGTATGTATTGTTAAGTGTGTTGTTGGAGTGATACAGTTGTGTATCTATTGTCAAGTGTTTTGTAGGAGAGCTACAGTGTGTATCTATTGTCAAGTGTGTCGTAGAAGAGCTGCAGTTTTGTATCTATTGTCAAGTGTGTTGTGAGAGAGCTACAGTTGTGTATCTATTTCAAGTGTGTTGTGGGAGAGCTACAGTTGTGTATCTATTTCAAGTGTGTTGTGGGAGAGCTACAGTTGTGTATCTATTGTCAAGTGTGTTGTTAGAGAGCTGCAGTTTTGTATCTATTGTAAAGTGTGTTGTGGGAGAGCTATAGTTTTGTATCTGTTGGCAAGTGTGTTGAGGGAGAGCTACAGCTGTGTATTTATTGTTAATTGTGTTGTAGGAGAGCTACAGTTGTGTATATATTGTCAGGTGTGTTGTGGTAGAGCTACATTTCTTTATCTATTGTCAAGTGTTTTGTGAGAGAGCTGCAGTTTTGTATCTATTGTCAATTGTGTTGTGAGAGAGCTGTAATTTTTTTTATATATTGCCAAGTGTATTGTTAGAGAGCTACAGGTGTGTATCTATTGCTAAGTGTGTCCGTGAGAGAGCTGCAGTTTTGTATCTATCGTCACGTGTGTTGTGAGAGAGCTGTAACTTTAAATCTATTATCAAGTGTGTTGTGGGAGAGCTATAGATTTGTATCTATTGTCAAGTGTGTTGTGGGTGAGCTACAATTGTGTATCTATTGTCAAGTGTTCTGTGGGTGAGCTACAATTGTGTACCTATTGTCAAGTGTGTTGTGGGTGAGCTACAATTGTGTATCTATTGTCAAGTGTGTTGTGGGTGAGCTATAATTGTGTTTCTATTGTCAAGTGTGTTGTTGGAGAGGTACAATTGTGTATCTATTGTCAAGTGTGCTGTGGGAGAGCTACAGTTGTGCATCTACTGTCAAGTGTGTTGTGAGAGAGAGCTTCAATTTTATATCTATTGTCTAGTGTGTTGTGAAAGAGCTGCAGTTTTGTATCTACTGTCAAGTGTGTTGTGAGAGTGCTGCAGTTTTATATCTACTGTCAAGTGTGTTGTGAGAGAGTTGCAGTTTTGTATCGATTGCCAAGTGTTTTGTGAGGGAGCTGTAATTTTGTATCTGATGTCAAGTGTGTTTTGAGAGAGCTGTAGTTTTGTATCTATTGTCATGTTTTTTGGGAGAGCTACAGTTTTGTATCTATTGTCAAGTGTGTTGTTGTAGAGCTACAATTTTGCATCTATTGTCAAGTGTTGTGGGATAGCTACAGTTTTGTATCTATTGTCAAGTGTGTTGTTGGAGATCTACAGTTGTTTATCTATTTTCAAGTGTGTTGTTGGAGAGCTACAGTTTTGTTTCTTTTGTCAAGTGCGTTGTTTGCGAGCTACAGTTGTGTATCTATTGTTAAGTGATTTTTGGGAGAGCTACATTTGTGTATCTATTGTCAGGTGTGTTGTGGGAGGGCTACATTTTGTATCTATTGTCAAGTGTTTTGTGAGAGAGATACAGTTTTGTATCTATTGTCAAGTTTGTTGTGAGAGAGCTGTAATTTTGTATCTATTGTCAAATGTGGTGTAAGAGAGCTGTAATTTTGTATCTATTGTCAAGTGTGTTGTTGAAAAGCTACAGTTGTGTATGTATTGTTAAGTGTGTTGTTGGAGTGCTACAGTTTTGTATCTATTGTCAAGTGTGTTGTGAGAGAGCTGTAATTTTGAATCTATTGTCAAGTGTGTTGTAAGAGAGCTGTAATTATGTATCTATTGTCAAGTGTGCTGTGGGAGAGCTACAGTTGTGTATCTATTGTCAGGTGTGTTGTGGGAGAAGTAAAGTAGTAAAAGTAAAGTACCCCCCGTCACGCCAAGTGGCGGCGTATAGGGAAATGTGGTGTTAGTGACCCTATATTTTACAGACCTTCAGCACATGATTTTTGGGGTAATGTGGTCGGTATTACGCCCGTGCTGCTTTACTTTCCCAGAAAAAATCCGGTACCCATTTAAGGCTGGGTGAACCCGGAGCCGTCGGTTGGGATCGAACCCTACCTCTTGTCCGTAGTAGTCCAGTTCACTAACCACTGAGCTATCGCGGCTCCCACTAATTTTTAGGGAATTAGTAAAACCCAGGTGTCCTCGCCAGGGTACGAACCCCGGCTGTTGCCGTGGTAAGCCAACCGCCTATCGATTGTGTTGTGGGAGAGCTACACTTTTTTTGTTATCCATTGTCAAGTGTTTTGTGATAGAGCTGCAGTTTTGTTTCTATTGTCAAGTGTGTTGTGAGAGAGCTGTAATTTTTTTATCTATTGCCAAGTGTGTTGTTGGAGAGCTACAGTTGTGTATCGATTGTCAAGTGTGTTGTAGGAGAACTGCAGTTTTGTATTTATTGTCAAGTGTGTTGTGGGTGAGCTATAGTTGTGTATCTACATTCAAGTGTGTTGGGAGAGATTGCTGCAGTTTTGTTTGTATTGTCAAGTGTGTTATGAGAGAGCTATAGTTTTGTACCTGTTGTCAAGTGTTTTTTGAGAGAGCTGCAGCGTTGTTTCTATTGTCAAGTGTTTTGTGAGAGAGCTGTAATTTTGTATCTGTTGTCAAGTGTGTTGTGAGAGAGCTGTAGATTTGTATCTATTGTCAAGTGTTTTGTAAGAGAGCTGTAATTTTGTATCTATTGTCATGTGTGTTGTTGGAGAGCTACAGTTGTGTATCTACTGTCAAGTGTGTTGTGAGAGATTGCTGCAGTTTTGTGTGTATTGTCAAGTGTGTTGTGAGAGAGCTGTAGTTTTGTATCTATTGTAAATTTTTTGTGTGGGAGAGCTACAGTTGTGTATATATTGTCAAGTGTGCTGTGGGAGAGCTATAATTGTGTATCTACTGTGTGTTGTGAGGTTGAGCTGCAGTTTTGTGTCTATTGTCAAGTGTGCTGTGAGGAAGTTGCAGTTTTGTATCTATTGTCAAGTGTTTTGTGAGAGAGTTGCAGTTTTGTGTCTATTGTCAAGTGTGTTATTGAAGCGCTATAGTTGTGTATCTATTGTCAAGTGTGCTGTGGGAGAGCTACAATTGTGTATCTACTGTCAAGCGTGTTGTGAGATTGAGCTGCAGTTTTGTATCTATTGTCAAGTGTGTTGTGAGAGAGTTGCAGTTTTGTATCTATTGTCATGTGTGTTGTTGGAGAGCTACAGTTGTGTATCATGAAATGTGTTATGGGAGATTAGAAAATTTGTAATATAATTATAAAAAAAATAAAATAAATTATCATTTCCTTTTGTAATTCGTTAACATGTTCAAGGCTACCGGCGGTCGCTGCGGCAGCATAGAGAATAGGCCACTGCTTTTTACATTCCTGATCTTGTCTCCTGTGAGTTGATATATTTATTTTTAGTTGTTACAGTTCTTTGACGTTCTGAATGCACAACTGCCACTATCCATGCAACATACCCTGCTACTGCCCCAGCGTTGAATCCTCTCAACCTTTAATGAAATCACAAGAAGAATTACGTGGAATCTATGGATTTATTGTACACAAAAGGAGAGTTAATACGAAGCTTATGACGTAAAAGGGAAAAAAAGTATGTAGTGTGTGTCCTAATAATACCTACAAAACACCAATTTAAGCACTATCTTTATTAAAATGGTTAGCGTTGGTTTACTATTCTTCTTATTACATCCACCTTCTGTCTTTCCCAAACACCTTTTCCCTCCTTCCTAACACCACTCCCATACCAATCCGGCAATCGGCTCCCTTCAACAATTCACTTATGTAATATTCACTGTAAATGTTGGTTCGCCAACCACTATTACATCCATCTTTTTTCTTCATCACACCTTCCTACCACACCCATACAATTCCGTCCTTTATGTCACTAAGAATCCGTTAAAATCCGATAATATCATCATTTTATTGATCAATTTTGGTTCGCCCACCACTTTTATATCTTTATCATGATCAGTTTTCATTGACTATTTTTCTTTCCACCTTCTATCTTTCCCTAAACCTTTTTTCCTCATTTCCAACACACCATCCGTACCAATTCCTACAATCCGCTCCATTCAACAATTCATGTGTATCTTCTTCACGGTCAGATTTTTGTTCGCCCACCACTATTATATCCACCTTCTCTCTTTACCACACCTTTGCCTCTACTTTTCCCTCCTCCTCCATAACACAGCGATGGATCCGCCTCTTGGTAATGACATGGATCAGTTGCTTTGATGAGATTCCCTCTAGGAGGACAAACATGATATTCTACTGACGTAAATAACTAAACACAATCTACACAGCTATCTTCAAACTGAACAAACAAAACGGAAGATAGACGGAATAATAGAAACAGTTGGAAATGTGAATGCAGAAAGCACCAACCCAAGAATAAAAGACAGCAAACTATATCTCCTCTCGACGCCGGAAGGAAAATGAGAAAATGAAAAAGAAAAAAAAAGGGAATCATAAGAGGACGATGGATTTTTATGAACGCTTCATTACAGTCCGTCATTTCCATAGAGATCGATCATGCCAATATATGCATTGATATTGTGAAGAAAAAGTACAATAAAAAGAGGTTAAAGATAAGAAAAACAACAACAAAAATTACCAGTGATAAAAAGAAAGTAAAAGATATGGACACAATGATGAACAAAACTAGAGTGGCTATCTCCAGAGCAAACAATCTTCAACAACTGTAACGTTTTATTCTGTTCTTTGTGTGTGTGCTTCTACAGCTTTGAGGGAGAACGGAATATTCTTGACAAGAATGGCTATATAAATTCACATACTTGCACATACAAACGTCATCAAAACATCTTTCTATAGAAAAAGAACTTTGCTGTTTTTAATAAACACTTTAGCATTTACTTCTCACATTTGCTAGCTAGTTATAGAATTCTTTCATTTACCATTACGGGTTATTAATTTCCTTTTGTGACATACGGACAGGCACATTGAACGAAGGGAAGCACGAAATATCAATAATGTTTAATTTCCTGTTGCCAAACACAGGGACACCAGTTACATACTGCGAGGACAGGTTGACCGTGGACTCCTCCCGCCACGGAAATGGTTTCTGACACGAGGCGAACATGTAGTAGAATCCATAGCTGATCTCTAACGCATGCGTGATTGACCGGAAGTAAGTCATGATCAGCAGCGCAATGGCGACTCCTGAAAATAAACACATTCATTAAATAAAATTAATAATTTTTGTCATTACCATTTTAATATTTGTGTCCCCGTCTTCAATTATTTATTCTGAATCTCATTGAGTCTTTAAGATACTTTAAAACTATATCTGAACACAAAAATCATTTACCACGGGCAACATCCCATCTATGCTCAAACTTGCTCTTCTACTTTTGCTTCTGCTTGATCTTTTTCGTCTTCTCTTTGTCTTTTCTTCTTCACTTCTTGCTACATCAGTCCCTGACACATAGTAGCTCTGTAGGTCTGGCTTCTCCAGTGAGCTAGCGCAACAATATCCATGTTCATTGTAAGTAAACTGCCCATCATTGCGCCAGAATTGAAATAACACGGAGCGATGTCTCTATGGGAGATGTACATCGACATGCTGGCAGAATCTTCTCATGATTCATACATTGATCGCTGCGTATAAAATAAACATGCAATGATATTAAGCAGCTAAACCTAAAGAGAGACAAGACAAACTAAACTAAACGTTTCGCCATAAGTCTTCGTTAGGTACAAGACAACTAATATTTATACTCATTTATACAAAACAACTAATATTTATACTCATTTATACAAAACAACTAATATTTATACTCATTTATACAAAACAACTAATATTTATACTCATTTATACAAAACAACTGTAAACACAAAGGTCAAACACTGATCTCAATATTGAAAATGGCCGAAGTTGAACAGTAGTCCGGAAGTAATGTCTTTGATATAATTATAGTTTTATCTTCTACGTGTGTTGTAGTTCTACTCGCTGCCCTGCACAATATTTCATAGATTAATGATGACACATATATTATGTGTGTGCTTGTCTTGTTGGTCACGTCTTTCTCAACTGTTTCATAAACCATTTAGGGCTCTCTTTGTCATGAGGCAGTAACTTTCGTCATTTGTTTCAGTATCTACACTACACTACACTACACTACACTACACTACACTACACTACACTACACTACACTACACTACTAGCCACGCTGCACTATGCTACACTACACTACAATACGCTACGCTAGACGACACAACGCTACATGAACACAACACTACACTACGCTACACTACACTGCACTACACTACACTACACTACACTACACTACACTACACTACACTACACTACACTACACTACACAACAATACGCTACGCTATGCTACAATAAACTACACTACTCAACACTACGCTACGCTACGCTACACTACAATACGCTACGCTAGATGACACGACACTACATAACACTAAACTACGCTAGGCGACATTACACTAATGTACACTACACTACGCTACTTTACACTAGACGACACTACACCACGCCACGCTACGTTACGCTACGCTACACTACACTACACTACACTACAATACGCTACGCTACGCTACACTAAATTACACTAATCAACACTACGCTACACTACAATAAGGTAAAGTACGAGACATGAACCGGCGTCTTAGCACGCGAGTTTACACCCAGATGTGCTCGGCCGCCTATCCAGAAATGTTCGGATATTTCTGTATAGTGTCGCCTCAAGCATCGAAACTCAGATGCGAAGCGACATTCCTCACCTTCCCAGGATAATACCCTGGTACCCATTTCTGCCAACGGCTGGTTCGACCGTGGGGGTAATTTTTTTTTAAATTTCCAACCACGAGTACAATTCACACTGCTCCCAGCGGGAAAAACTACAATACGCTACGCTAGATGACACGACACTACATAACACTAGACTACGCTACGCGACATTACATTAAAGTACACTACACTACGCTACGCTACACTAGACGACACTACACTACACTACGCCACGCCACGCTACGTTACGCTACGCTACACTACAATACGCTACGCTAGATGACACGACACTACATAACACTAGACTACGCTACGCGACATTACATTAAAGTACACTACACTACGCTACGCTACACTAGACGACACTACACTACACTACTACGCCACGCCACGCTACGTTACACTACACTACACTACACTACACTACACTACACTACACTACACTACACTACACTACACTACACTTTGATTTTTTATCTTTTGATTCATTGCATTTTATTACAATTTCCTTATTTAATCACTTATACTCATCCTTTCTGTTGATTGCTCCATTAAACGCGTACAAAAATGGCGGTTTGTCTTCCCCGGTCTGTCGTCAAAGACGCGTAACTCATTTTATTTGTAAAAGGCTCACAGTGTATCCGCGTGCTACAAAGCTATTTACTGGAGTTGGCCAGTTTATAACGTAGAAACGGGTTCTGGACCGTGCGACTGAGTAAATGCACGTGAGTCTAGACCATCCACAGTATCGACGTTCAGCGACAAAATCATCTATGATACTATGACGACGGTAAGTAATCGGATGCATCCCAAACGACAACATCGAAGAAGGAAAACACAAAGTAAACGTGGTGGCATTAAACTGTCGAAGTGTGAGAGGCTAGGCCTAAATTATGTGCGCGTTACTTATTGGAATTGTGGGTCCATTAATCAACGACGGCCCATTCTTGATAAGCTACTGTGCGGCGCCGATATAATGGTTTTACAAGAAACTCTTCTTGGTGACAGGACAGTAAGTACTCTTGGTTTTCATTGTTTCTACAATACGCGACACCTTGGGCAGGCCATCCTTGTGCGCAACAATATGGTGGCAGCTGAGGTTGATATGTCTGCGTGGGACAATGCAGAATTGCAGGTACATGCGGTTAGAGTGCAGACCCCAGTTATTTCGTGATTGTTAATGTGTATGCCTGTAATGGGAAGGTGAATACACAACAATGGCAGAATCTCTTCGAGTTCAATGAAGAGAACGTCATTTTCTGCGGAGACTTTACTGCTAGAGGAAACCAGTGGGGTAACGTCATAATCAACAAGCAGGGAGAAGACCTAGAGAACGCACTAGTGTCAGTCGATTTAGTGCACTTGAATGATGGAGGGACACCAAGAATGGCCACTCGAACAGGGGACTCTGATAGTGTCATAGACCTGGCACTGGTGTCTTCTACCATCGCACTGGTTTGCAGGTAGAGTGCACTGGGGTTCCACGGAAGCGATCACTATCCATGTGTCCTCCTAATTGAGAAAAGCAGAAATAGAAGCCAGAAAAGAAAGCTCCACACATTCCACTACGAGAAAACAGACCAGGACGTCATTAGCAAAATCAGACATAGGAAACAGAGCGCCCCTCGTAGGAGGCAGGAGAGATGGACGCAGCCACCCTGGTGGAACGTAGAAATCGAGGAAGCTTGGCGGAGCAAGAGACAAACGGCCAAGACATGGCAGAAAGCCAGAAAGAATGGAAGAACACAACCTGAGCTCTTGAAGCGTCTGAAAGTAGAGGTCGACCAACAAATGATGCACTTTAAACTATGTGCTAAGGATGCCAAATGGGATGACTTCTGTAAAAAAGTGTGCTCAGAAAAATCGCTAGCCACATACTGGCGCCTTCATCAGAGCATGAATGACACAACACCACACATAGGCATACCAGACTTTCAGAGCACAGGCCGGATATGGCACAAATCTGATGAGAGCAAAGCGAAGGCCCTGCTTGCCCGCTACATTGAGCAGGCGGACCAAAGAAATGAGGCTGTAAGAATGAGGATACGGAGATCGCTGTCAAAATTGTGTAAGGATGTAGGGCTGGAAGAAGATCTCACAATCACAACCGATACCATTCGCACGACACTTAAAAGGTCACACAACACTGCTCCTGGTCCAGATGGTGTTCGGTACGATGACATAGGCGATTTAGATGACGCGACTTGACAAAACTGGCCAATGAGTTTAATGCCAGCATTAGGTGTGGCCAGATTAAGGAGGAGTGGCTACACAGCTACTTACTACCGCTACCGAAGCCAAACAAGGACCATTCTCAGATCAGTGCCTACAGAATCATCACAATGCAGAACACAGCGGGCAAGCTGCTGGAGAAAATAGTTGCCCGTGTCCTCACCTGTCACCTTGAACAGAAACGTGCATTCCCACCCACACTCGGAGGTTATAGATATAACAAAGAGACATGGCTCAATGCGGTAGTCTTTGCCTATGACGTCTTTGAAGGCTTCCACAGACGAGAGGAGACATGTGCTGCTGTTATAGATCTGGAGGATGCATACAATAGGGTACCATTTGAATATCTCATGCATATGCTCCTCAAACTGGCGCTGCACCCCTTCCTCATTAGATGGATCGCCGCGGCACTGTTTCAGAGGAAGGTGATACTCAGATGTGGAAGTTAGTCTTCCGAGCCAACATCCATTTGTCCAGGGCTGCCACAAGGCTCACCATTGTCACCAGTTCTATTTAACGTGTACACAATAACGATCACGGAACAACAGCTGGATGGGAGGGGAAGAACTATGACTTTTGCTGATGATATTCTGGTATATCGACAGGGAAGAGACAGACGGGGAATCGCCTCCACAATGCAAGACGAACTCAATCGCATTTCTTCCTGGTGTGGGGTTTCAGGTGTCTTGGTTAATCCTAATAAAGCATCAGTTTCATGGTTCTCCCTTAACAATCATATCGTTAATACGACCACACCGATAGTACGAATGGGAGCTGATGAGGTGACCAGGGACAAGTTGATGACATACTTCGGAGTTAAGTTTGATCGCAACCTGTGTTTTCGGGACCACGTCGACCATGTGATAATAAAATCCCGCAAAGTCGCGGATTATTTTTATTTATAATTAAAATCCCGGATTAGCCGCCTTGAAGGTCATGGCAGCTGCCAACATCGAGCAGAGGCTATTTACTATTCTTTTCCAGGGATTAATCCTCGCACCAATCGAGTATGCCCTGGCAATTCTTACTGTCAGTACTACTCAAATTGATAGGCTGGAGAAAATACAAAATGAAGCCATGCGCATTATCTTGGGATGTACAAGGGACACTCCCTGTGTAGCAATGAGGTATCTTCTTGATTTTCCAACCATGGATGACATAATCAAGATCTGGAGAGCACGAGCATACCTGAACATTAGTACAGATAAAGAGCATCCATTGCACCACGTGCTCAACACAGGGAAATGTGCCAGGCTAAAAAGAGGCAAATCATGGGTGGGCCGAGCAGAAGATGTCATCAAACAGGTCTGTGGGCTTACCAATATCAGCGTTGGTGAGGAGTGGATACCGGTGCCTACGTCATTCAAGGGAACTTTCTCGTGTATTGTCACACTCGACAGGAAAAGTAGGGAACAGAACCCGGTCGTTGTTAATGCTGAGGTCAACGGTCTCATCTGCGATAACACCGATGAGAAAGATGCAGTCATCTATACAGACGGATCTGTATGTATCGGATCCAAAGAAGTGCATGGGCATTTACAGCACACTCGGCAGGCAAGGAAGACAGTGGTGCATACGTCATGGCCATGAGTAGCGTGGCAAGGGAGGCGATGGCAGTGACCAAGGCATTCAAATGGTTAGAGTCACAAGACTACATCCACGCATGTATACTGAGTGATTCGATGTGCATGATTAAAAAAGTGGAGACGGGCTCTGTACGCATGCAATGGGTAGAGTCGTTGCAGAAATCCAAAATAGGTAAGGTCACCTTTGTCTATGTCCCAGGACATGCGGGAGTACGGGGAAATGAAAGGGCGGACAGGTTGGCTAGCTGCGCTGTCGGTGAGGACTGGCAACCAATGAATCGGGCGGACATCATCAATGCCCTCCGAGATATGGGAAGAGCACAGGACTTCGATAACCACAAATCCACGTCACTTCTTCGGATGATAGAAATGGGAGTTAAGATGGGCACAGTCAGAAATGAGAAACTTAGTGGCCGTGTAAGAAGACTTGTCAACCAACACAGAACTGGAGTCGTCAGTCGCAGGACACTGCGGAAATTGCTGAGGAGGGGATCTGAGCACCTATGGACATGTTCGGAGTGCAATGATGATGACCCGCAAATAACTCACTACACTACACTACACTACACTACACTACACTACACTACACTACACTACACTACACTACACTACACTACACTACACTACACTACACTACACTACACTGCACTACATTACACCGTGCCACACTACATTACACCGCACCACACCACACCACACTACACCACACTACACTACACCCACTACAATACACTACACTGCACTACACTACACTACACCACACTACACCACACGACAACACACTACACTACACTACACAACACTACACTACACCACACCACACCACACCACACCACACCACACCACACCACACTACACTACACTACACTACACTACACTACACTACACTACACCACACCACACCACACCACACCACACCACACCACACCACACTACACTATACTACACTACACTACAATACGCTACACGATGCTACACCTACACAACTCAACACTACGTTACGCTACACTACAATACGCTACGCTAGACGACACGACACTACATAACATTATACTACACTACGCCACGCTACACTAGACGACACTACACCACCCCACACTACACTACGCCACGCCACGCTACACTACACTACACTATACTGCACTGCACTACACTACATTTCACAGAACTACACTATAATACACTACACTACACAACACAACACTACACTATACTACATTACACTATACTATACTACACTACACTATACTACATTACATTACACTACACTACACTACACTACAATACACTACACTACATTACATTACACTACACTACACTACACTACATTACACTACACTATACTACACTACACTACACTACACTACACTACACTACACTACACTACACTACACTACACTACACTACACTACACTACACTACACTACACTACACTACACTATACTATACTACACTACACTACACTACACTACACTATAATATACTACACTACACTACACTACACTACACTACACTACACTACACTACACTACACTACACTACACTACACTACACACTACACTATACTACACTACACTACACTACACTATACTACACTACACTACACTATACTATACTACATTACACAATACTACAGTACACTATACTACACTACACTACATTACACTACACTACACTATACTACACTACACTACACTACACTACACTACACTACACTACACTACACTACACTACACTACACTACACTACACTACACTACACTACACTACACTACACTACACTACACTACACTATACTATACTACATTACACTACACGACACTATACTATACTACATTACACAATACTACAGTACACTATACTACACTACACTACACTACACTACACTACACTACACTACACTACACTACACTACACTATAATATACTACACTACACTACACTACACTACACTACACTACACTACACTACACTACACTACACTACACTACACTACACTACACTACACTACACTACACTACACTACACTACACTACTACACTACACTACACTACACTACACTACACTACACTACACTACACTACACTATACTATACTACATTACACAATACTACAGTACACTATACTAGATGCTTATATTTCCCATACCTTTCCCCCTTCTTTATTTTTCTTCGAGATCAAGTTCCAGTAGCGACATGATCTCCTTTCATACCTCTCATTGGTTGCATAGACTTTGTTAGTTACCCAGCCCATTGCCCCTTTGTGAATGCTTGCTTAAAGCCGACTCCATAATGAGTTGAGTGGCATTTATTATTACATTCTTATTGTTTTACTTTGTCATTTGTGCTTGCTGTAGAAGGTCTTTGACTGTAACGTTAGTATCGATTTGTGCTGACACCGTAAAGCTGTAACCAAACATTTACCATTTTTCTCAATTTTGTTCTCACATTAAGCCTAACTCACGACTCCTATGGACTCAGGAATTGATCGAACTGTGGTGTAAGAACTTCGACATTATTTCTACCACTTCTCTACGTTCATGTTAGCTTCTACAGTTGGGGTTTGGTGGTCTCAAGAAATTACGTTGGCCTTTGGACAAGAATGTCCGGGGTTCGATTTCCAGCACAGGCAGAGAGAATTTTCACAAATGAAATCCGTGCTTTCTTCGTGGCCTGCCTCGGACTTTGGGTAGTCAGAACCTATGTCTAGTTCTCTATAACAAAAAAATCCTCCAAAAAATAGGACGCCCTGTTTGCATTTTGTGCATGTTAAAGAACTCTTGGCGGTTGGAAATCGAAAAGAGTAGACCAAAATGGCCGCTGCCAGAGAAAAAAAAATTAGGCAATTTACAAGTTGGAATACCTCGAAAGTCGGAGAATATCGGACTGTATGGCGAGGGACACCTGAGTACACTGCTGCTGGTGTGAAATATATGATAAAGGTATATTCAAGTCAGACTCAGTTCCTCGGGACTTCACTAGAGATATAAGGTCAACAATAACTGCCACAATGAACTGATTCAACTACGTTTTATATATAAATCATAAACAACAAACAAGTGAACAAAGAAGGAAACAACACAGTGCGATTACCTTTGAGGATTGGCACAAGGTGTGAGAAGAGGCCCACCAGTGCACTCTTGTGGAGGGCAGCAAGCTTGAGCTGGACGTAGCACACTGGTACACACACTAGAAACATCAGCATGTAGTAAGGCAGAAAAAACAAGCCTGCAGATTGGAAAATAAGCTCTCTTCAATATCAGTTGTAGCCCCTTGTTCATCTTGTAGTCGCAGTAATTATTTACAAACGTTATGACGTCAGTATGTTTCAGTTTCCAAACACTTTTTAATCCGACCAGAGGTCTTCTCCTTGTAACCAGTAATCTCATTTTACCGCTTCATTCTTTCAAAATTCATATTCCTTGTTCAAGAGCATCGCACTTGTAGCTATCATTAGTGCATTCACCAAATGTGCGTGACGAAATAAACAAAATGAAGACTAATTATTGGAGAGTAACAGTTGGCAGAGGATCAGTTCCAGAGAATCTTCAAGCTATGCCAATCGTGAGATAATTCAATAATAAAATATTCATTGTATTAGTGAACCAAGAGGAGACTTACATTTATTATCTGAAGCAAGACATGAATGTGTTCAACCACCACTCTTACCAGCATCTTTATATACAAAATAGAAAGATAATCATGAGAACGATTTGCAGATACACGTTTTGAAATGTCAACATCCTCTCTCGTGTAGACATCAAGCTTGGAGAACAATAAATATGGAGGTCAGCGGTGAAAGAAAGAAGTCATTGCAAGAGATAACCAGACGTCAGTCAGGCACAGATGTTGAGTGCTAACATATAAAACAGATAGCCGCGATAGCTCAGTGGTTAGTGAACTGGGCTACAAAGGACAAGGGGTAGGGTTCGATCCCAACCGACGGCTTCCGGGTTCACCCAGCCTTAAATGGGTACCGGATTGTTTTTCTGGGAAAGTAAAGCGGCACGGGCTTAATACCGACCACATTACCCCAAAAAGCATGTGCCGAAGGTCTGTAAAATTTATGGTCACTAACACCATATTCGCACACACACACACACATATTCCGCCCGCCTTCAGCACCAAACGGTGTGTAATGTCCAGCGAAGATTGAACGTTGGAGCGAGACCTTACTAGAGAGAAGCAACAACAAAAATACGATCGTGAACTACTTACAGAAGTAACAAATAAAATGGTTGAAGAAAATGCTAATTACGTGTCTCTGTGGCATGTACACATCGAAAAGAAATGCAGAATGTTCGAACAGACAAAGGAACTATTCAACCTCTATATATGATCATGACCAGGTCAACAAAATGGTGAGTTAGAACTTTGTATACATTCGACAACCGAAAGAATTGGAGGAGGAGAAGGAGGCGGAGGAGGCGGAAGAAGTAATGGAGTAATGGAAACATCACTCTCAACGGGTGTTAATCGATCGCTACGTCGATCAAATAAAAGAGAGAAAAGCATTCTCTAAAACTACCTCACAGACAAACAAAACGTCTCTCAATGTCAAACAAAATACAATTAATGTGATTATAATGTCGCTATGTTTCATATGTTTATTAGGGGGTCAGGTTGCTCTCGAGGCAAGACGCCGGTTTATAGGTTCAAATCCCGGCTGCACCAGTTGGCATTTTTATTTATGATTTCTCTCTGCGGCAACCACCCCTGGTCTCAGCAGCGAGGCCCGGCTTGAAATGGCAATTACTCATCGACGGAAAAAAATATGAGTACCTCCGAAGTCGGAGTTATCTGCCTATGCGGCGAGGGACCCCTGTGCACACGGCTGCCAGGGAAAAATGGATTAACACGCAAAATTCAGCTCCTAGTCTCTAGGGACTTCGTTAGAGATAAAAAGCTGGCAAACGAAAAAAAAATGTTTATTAGAGGTCTATATACGTCTATATCTTACAGTTACTAACGTCTCTCTCTCTCTCTCTCTCTCTCTCTCTCTCTCTCTCTCTCTCTCTCTCTCTTCCTCTGCGAGATTGGCTCGCTCTCTCCACGCACAAACAATTATGTTTTGTTTCGTTAAAACTCCACAAATGTAATGAAAAGTCGTAGTACCACGGTCTCACATGCAGTCCTCTCTGTTGTGACAAAATACAAAACCGTTAGTGGTGGGATAGCTTTAACTGTCGCTAGAGGGCCATTATAATACGACTATTTATAATGGAGTCACATAATAGAAACATTAGTGGTGAATTTTATAAGTAATATAATTATCAAAGGTGAAGTAATAAATAATATAATTATCAAAGGTGGGGTAATAAATAATATAATTATCAAAGGTGGGGTAATAAATAATATAATTATCAGTGGTGGGGTAATAAATAATATAATTATCAGTGGTGTGGTAATAAATAATATAATTATCAAAGGTGGGGTAATAAATAATATAATTATCAGTGGTAGGGTAATAAATAATATAACTATCAATGGTGGGGTAGTAAATAATATAATTATCGGTGGTGGGGTAATAAATAATATAATTATCAGTGGTGGGGTAATAAATAATATAATTATCAGTGGTGTGGTAATAAATAATATAATTATCAAAGGTGGGGTAATAAATAATATAATTATCAGTGGTGGGGTAATAAATAATATAACTATCAATGGTGGGGTAGTAAATAATATAATTATCGGTGGTGGGGTAATAAATAATATAATTATCAAAGGTGGGGTAATAAATAATATAATTATCAGTGGTGGGGTAATAAATAATATAATTATCAGTGGTGGGGTAATAAATAATATAATTATCAAAGGTGGGGTAATAAATAATATAACTATCAGTGGTGTGGTAATAAATAATATAATTATCAGTGGTGGTGTAATAAATAATATAATTATCAGTGGTGGGGTAATAAATAATATAATTATCAAAGGTGGGGTAATAAATAATATAACTATCAATGGTGGGGTAGTAAATAATATAATTATCAGTGGTGGGGTAATTATAACTATAAGGAGGGGTAATTATTAGGAGGGGTAATTATAACTATCAGGAGGGATAATTATAACTATTCATCATAAAGTACAGGGCCTACTGATGTATGTGATCATGGCTCTCCACAATTTTCGATCTCGACAGTTATTTATCATTTCTGTTGTTGACCTTCCGCCAAGCCATTCTCTTAAGCTGTCTGGTATATTTTCTCTTTTGTTATTGTTATTGTTATGCAAGGCCCCAGTATCACTATACACGAATTAAAATCCATAATTGCTCAACCGCCCGTGCCAGTGGAATCATCCGAATTACTAACTCATCTCCGAAACAAAGAAAGCTAACTGTAGACCCATCATAGCAGTCTCAGCACACGCCAAAAGACATAAGACGAAACCGCGCAGAAAGTGAGCACAGCCAACTGTTCCTTGTCACACGATATCATCATTCATCGTAAACAATTGGAATATGGAAACATGATCAAAACGGATGAGACACACAGCTCACGGTGTGTACAGAGCACTTAACGAAGTAGCTCCTGCAACAAGCCGGACTTGGAATATGAGGAAACTGCAATAAGGAACACTATTCAGACATGGCCTTCAATGGTTCCTGCCGCCTATCCACCATATTGACAGAAAGTTCACGTCCTCCTGAAAATGATGATCGTCATATTTTTTAAAATGTATAGCGCTTGATGATGTTAGGACATCGTTTTTGACGCCAAATCCGAACACATGAAACATAGTTAGTTGTCGGATTGTCCTCGTCGCACATAAAACAACAGACCGTAAGATCTTCCTGCAATGTAAACATTAGGGGACAACCGGTCTAGGGATATACGATGAGCCATTATGAAGACATTGTACACACAACAATGGCTGCGCCCATATATTCCCGCCTACTCTGGTGAATGCAGCCTACAACGAACGAAACACGTTGCAAAATCCCTAAAGTGAAAATTTAGGTTGACTTGGCAGAGTCCACATTAATGAGTTGTAACATGTAAATAATTTGTGTCAAACAATTCCAAAGTCAAACAGCCTTGGAACAGCACTCAATGTGTTGACTTTAACCACATATCAACTCTAGACGGTGGAAGGTCGCATTCACAACACTTGACTTGTCAAAACGGAATATTGCCGTGTGTACGACACCGTATCATCGGCGCAGATTTGTTCAATATAACATCAGATTGATTTTACCTTGTCTCTTTACTTCCCTCTATCTGTTCGTCAGTCAATTTTCCAAGTTGCCACAATATATTCCAGCTATTCCATTCTCACTACATGGCCAAACAATGATGATTGTTTCTTCCTAATATTGGAAATTAGCTCTCTTTTTGTTTTGGCCTCTTTCAGAACGTTTTCATTACTCTCCTTAGCTGTCCATAGTATTAGCAAAATTCTTCTGTAAAACCACAATTCTACAGACTCCGGTGATTTTCTTGTCTGTTCTCTTATTGTCTATTATTCACATCCATATTTTAAGACTGGTTCTACATAAGATTTAAGAACTATTTTCTTGTTTCTATTGAAAAAAAAAATGGATTGCATGGTATCTTCCTCATTTTTTTGGCAAGCTACTTTTTCCTGAGCTATTCTGCATCTCACCTCTATAGTACATCTACAACCTGAGGTTAACATTATTCCCAGATATCTAAATTCATTTACCTGTTTTAATAGTTGATCTACTTGTCTTTATTATGCACCACCCAGTGATGTCTTTTTCTTTGTTGTTACCATTACTTCTGTCTTTTTGCTATTAAGGCTGAGTCCTTTATTTTTGAATTCTTTCACTATAATGTCCAACATTTCTTGTTACTCATTTTCACTCTTAGCGATTAAGACTGTATTATCAGCATACCTTAGATTATTTATATTATGACCTCCAATTGTTATTCCAGGCATGTCCTTTATGGATCTTAAAATAATCTCACTATAAATATTAAACAAATCTGGTGACAGCACCAACATTGTCTAACACCCTGTTTTATTTGTTGAAACATTCCCAATTGGTTTCCAGTTCTTATGGCCGCTGTTTGTTGCCAGTACATGTTCTTTATTATTCTTAGATCTTTGCTGTCTACGTTTATGCTTTCTAAAATGTTGATTATTTCTTGGTGCTTTACTTTGTCAAATGCCTTGGTGTAATCTATGAAACATAGGTATAAATCTGATTTCACCTCTATGGCTCTTTCTACTAAAGATCTTATGATATAAATGGCATTGCTTGTTCCTTTATCTCTAACAAAACCACACTGTTCATCGCTAATTTCTGAACTGATTTTGTTTCGCACTCTTCGCATGATGATTCTTAGTAATATCTTAGTCATATGACTCATAAGGCTTATTGTGCGATGATCATCGCATTCAATCGCACCCGATTTCTTTGGTAGGGCTATGAATATTGATTTGAGCATGTCTTCGGGTATATATCGCTGTTGTAGATATCATTCAATATTTGTGTTATTATTCCTATTCCAAAATCACCCATGGCTTCAATCTTTTCTTTAGTTATATTATCTGGTCCAGGAGCTTTGCATGCTTTCATATTGCGCAAGACGTCTTCCACTTCTTCTCTGAGTATTTCTGGTCCTTCTCCATTATCCTTAATATTTACTTCCGTTCGTTCATCATTATAAAGATCTTTAATGTATTCTGTCCATCGTTCCCTTATGTTTTCTTAATCAATCAACAGTTCCTCTTCCTTTGATCTTAGACATCCAGTTTTTGCGTTTTTCTTCCTGTAAATTCCTCAATTTGTTTGCATATAGTTTTAGCATGTCCTTTTTGTTGCAATTCTATCTCTGCATCTCTCTTTTAGCCATGCTTCTTTTGCTTTATTGCATTTTACTACAATTTATTTATTTAATCTCTTATACTCATCTTTATTTTCTTTATTACTTCTTCTTGTATCCATTAGCTGCAAAATGTCGTCTGTCATCCATTTCTTTCTTGAATTTGTCCTCACTGGTGGTATGAACTCTTTTGATGTTTGTTGCATTGATTTTTTTAGCATTTCACACTGTTCAACAATTATTTGTATCTTCTTTATTGCATTGTAAATTGTGATTTTATATTTTTCTTGCAGCCTCTTGTCTGATTTTAGTAAATCTAAATTTAACTTGATGTTAAGTGAGGCTCGTTTTGTTGTTTTTAATTTTACTCTAAGCTTTCCCACAACTGGTACATGATCACTATTGCAACCTGCCCCTGTTCTAGTTTTCACGCACGTCAGACTGTTTCTAGATCTATTGCTTATCATTATATAATCAATTTGATTACGTGCGTTGTCCCCTGGGCTTTCCCATGTCCACAGACGTCCTTGATGTTGCTTAAACCAGGTGTTTCCTATCATCATGTTGTGTGTTCTTGCCCAGTCAATAAGTTTCTCATCTCTTTCATTCCTCTCGCCTAAGCCATAATGACCAACTACTTCCTCAACTCTTTCCTTTCCTACTTTTGCGTTAAAATCCCCTAGAACTATGGTGTTTTCATGTGGTTTGCATTTATGAAGTGCCTCATTTAACTCGTAAAATTTATAAATTGTTTCCTCTAGACTGTCTGCTGTTGATGCATAAACTTGTATAAGATTTATGTCTATTGGCTTTCCATTCAATTTCACTAAAAGGACTCTGTCAGATATTGGGTAAAAACCTTTCACTGTTCTTGCTCTTTCTGCAAAAATGATACCTACTCCACTTTGGTGTTCAGTACCTCCAGAATAGATTATTTTATGTTTATCAGAAAACATCTCCACTGATCCGGTGTATCTCATTTCGCAAAGTCCCAGTAATTGTAAACCCATTCTTTTCATTTCTTGTATGATGTTTTCTAGTTTACCCTTCTGCATGAGTGTTCTCACATTCCAAGTACCTAACTTTAGAGTTTGTTTTATCTTTATTTTGCTTACAGTAGCTTGGTGACGGTTGAGTTTCACCTGTAGCACATGATGTCCCCTACCGAACGAGGGTTTTCCATTGGAATCCCCCTTAACGTTGTTGTCGTTATTTCTATTGTTGTGGTGATTCATGATTGTACAAAGAAGTTACGACGATGGTTTTCTGTTGCCTTCCGTCGGTTTGTTTACGGTTGGCTCCGCTAGCCTTTGACTAAAATGTCTCGCCCACAAGGCAGTGGGGTTGTTTTACTTCGGGGTACCCTCCCTTAGACTTTTACTCTCCCGAGTTTACCTGCAAGGCAGCAGGGCAGCCACAGGTTGTACTGATTACTGCATATAGTAGCAGGTTATAGATAACATATCAAGAGAAATAATAGCAGCAGCAGGAGAAACAGGAGTGCAATCGCTGCACAGAATATTTAATGCAACATGGCACTAACAACAAGCCCCAGAAGACTTGCAACAGGCAATCATCGTACCAATATGGAAAAAGAAAGGTAGCAAAAGAGACTGCAAGCAATATAGAGGTATATCTCTTCTTAGTCATGTAGAAAAGCTATACGCCAAAATCTTGGAAAAAAAGCTGAGGCCAATAATGGAACTACAGTTAAGCGATTCTCAAATGGGGTTCTGAAAAAAAAACAGAGGATGTACTGACGCACTATTCACATTAAAACAGCTTTCAGAAAAAAACGACAGGACACAATCAAAACTTATACATAGCCTTCATTGACCAGGAAAAAGCATTCGACAGAGTAAACAGAGAACAACTGTGGGAGATACTAACAACATACGGAGTAAGCCAACATCTAACCAACCTAATTAAAAGTCTCTACATCAACAGCAGCTGCAGGGTCAGAACAGCAGCAGGCTACACAGACCACTTCGAAGTTAGATCAGGTGTAAGACAGGGGTGCGTACTATCCTCCCTACTGTTTATTTACATAATGGACAATATATGTAAGCTAGCCAACCCATCAGAGACAGAGGAGATCAACGAGCTTTTATTTGCAGACGATCAGACACTAATACATGAAACAATAGAAGACCTACAAGAACACTTAAACAAACTCAACAGCTCAGGCACAAAATACAACATGAAAATCAACATCAACAAAACAGAAGTCATGAATGTCGCCAAAAATAAACAGAACATCAACATAATGATAAGGCAATAATATAGAAGGCAGACAACTAAAACAAGTAGAGGAATTAAAATACCTAGGAAGTCTAATGACAAACGACAATTCTCAAACAGCAGAGATAGAATCAAGATGCAACAAAGCTTGTCAAGTCATTGGACAGTTATCACCACTATTGTCCAACAAGGAAATAACTCTGGAAGCAAAACGAGCACTATTCAATACAATCTTCATCCCAACGTTGTGCTACCAATGCCAGACCTGGACCCTAGATGCAAGAACAATAAGAAAAATAACTTCTACAGAGATGAAATGTGTTAGACGAATGACAGGAAACAGTCTGAGAGATAAGATCAGAAATGAAGAACAGAGAAAAAAGCTAGGGATAGCACCCCCCCCCCCCCCCATCCCCCACCCACCCAGAAGAAAACATATACGGAAACAACAGATAAAATGGTTTGGCCACGTGGCAAGGCAGAAAGATCAAAACACAACACAACGAGCCTTCAACAAACGTTGTGAGAACACCAGACCCAAGGGTCTACCACGAAAAAGATGGATCGATGGAATATTAAAAGCATTGAGAAACACAACAGCATCTGAGGCGAACAGAAGAGCAAAATACCGCAAAGTATATCTCCCTCGACGCTGAAAGGCAGATGAAGAAGGAAAGAAGAAGAAGAAGAAGTGATATAAATATAAATATCAGGGGTGGAGTAATATGAATATATTTAAGTGAGAAGTGATATAAATATAATTATCAGAGGTAGAGTAATATGAATATATTTCAGTGAGAAGTGATATAAATATCATTATCAGAGGTAGAGTAATATGAATATATTTCAGTGAGAAGTGATATAAATATCATTATCAGGGGTGGAGTAATATCAATATATCATTTTTATACCACTATTTAATGATTGTTTTTTTTCAACGAATGCCTCTTATAGTTTAGATAATCGTCATCGCCATTAATAGATGTGTTATCATCTCCATATGAATATCCCAGGGGTGACTATTAAGTAGATGAACCGTCATGACGTCAGGACCGGGGCTCGTTCGCCCGAGTGCGCGTATGGAAGCCTCCATTGTTACAGTAGAGCCTTCATAATCAATCTATTTGTTGCTGCATCGTGTACGTTAAATGGTATTGCCCGCCGAATCTCTGGAGACATGGTTGACATGATTTTAGCATCAACATATTATCTTCCCGGGATACATCATTGATGAATTTGTTTCATATCAAACCTCACCAACAACATCTATCCCCCTCATTTATCGACTTTTAATGTCAACCTCAGTGACATTTATCCTCTCATTTATCGACTTTTAATGTCAACCTCAGTGACATTTATCCTCTCATTTATTGACTTTTAATGTCAACCTCAGTGACATATATCCTCTCATTTATTGACTTTTAATGTCAACCTCAGTGACATTTATCCTCTCATTTATTGACTTTTAATGTCAACCTCAGTGACATATATCCTCTCATTTATTGACTTTTAATGTCAACCTCAGTGATATATATCCTCTCATTTATTGACTTTTAATGTCAACCTCAGTGACATTTATCCTCTCATTTATTGACTTTTAATGTCAACCTCACCTGACATGACATTTACTGTATCCTCCAATAAATTTGTCGAAATCACACCAACTTGTTGCTACATTTATCCGCTTCCTAACAAATATCTCCCTCCTCTTCTCTTTGGTGATGCCTCTAGCAATGAGTACACACACACACGCATCACATACACATTGCACACATCTCACACACACACACACATCTCACACACATACACACATCTCACACACATTACACACATCTCACACACACACATCTCACACACACATCTCACACACACACACTTGCCAATAAGAAAAACACAGGCCATGACGTCCAGGGGATCGATGCGCACTTAAACTCTGGGGAAAAAAAGGGGGGGGGGGGAGTGGTGTATTGACTCAACTGTGGTCGGCGCTGGTTGTCTGAGCGCTGTCAATGATTGATAGCGTGGCGGCAGCTGGCATAACTTGCAGCTCATGACAATAGATAATCACACTCATCGCAGAGGCCACGTAGTGCCGGTACACTTGGCTTTTCTCTTGCGCAATACACAGTTCATGCACTAACTAGTTACCTCAAGCTCTTTGTCATCTTCGATGGATTTTCTGTCGTGCGTGACAGTGCCAATGTGTTCAAAAACTACCACAAATAACAAAGTCAACTGGCTCCAGATTAAACGCCTAATATTTTTCATAAGTCTTGTTTATTCTTCTTCTACTTTCCTTCATTTGCCGTTCAGAGTCAAGGGGAAATATACTTGGTACTCTTCTGCTGGCCTATGTTGCTGTTATATTTTCAAGTGTTTCATCAATCCACTTTTTTCGAGGTCTGGCACCATTCTTGCAACATTCACTAAAGGTTCGTCTTGTGTTATGATCTCAAAAGTCTGTATTATTACGTGGACAAATCAATTTATATGTTGTTTCTTTATGTATTCTATGGTGAGAATTATTCCTAGCTTTTTTTTTCTGTGTTCTTCATTTCTAATCTTATCTTTCAGGCTGTTTCCTGTAATTTGTCTAACACATTTAATATCGGTTGTGGTTAATTTTCTTATTGTTCTTGAGTCTAGAGTTCAGGTCAATAGTAACACAATGTTGGGATGAAGATTGTCTTGCAGAATGCCCGTTTTTTTTTCTCTCAAGAGTTATTTTCATGTTGGACAGAAGTAGTAATGGTTGCCCTATGATTTGACACATTTTATTGCAATTGAGTCTATTTATGCTGCTTGTGAATTGGTGCTTTTCACTAGACTTCCTAGATATTTAAATTCCTCCACTTTAATTGTCTGTCCTATATAATTATGTTGATATTCTGTTTAGCGTTTGCAATATTCATGATTTCTGTTTTGTTGATGTTGATTTTCATGTTAATACCTGTGTTGTTTATGTGTTTTTGTAGGTCTTCTATTTGTCCATGTATTAGCCCCTGATCGTCTGCAAATAAGAACACGTTAATCTCTGTCGCTCTGTCTCCGATGGGTTGTCTAACTTACATATATAGTCAATGTAGGTAATAAATAGTAGGGGAGATAGTGCGCACCCCTGTCTTACTCCTGATCTAACATCGAATGTGTATTTGTGGAGCCTGCTGATGTCTATGCAGCAGTTGTTGATGTACAGACTTTTACATAGGTTGGTTGGACGTTGGCTTACTCCGTATGTTGCTGGTATCTCCAATAGTTGTTCTCTATTTACTCGACCGAATGCTTTTTCTTAGTCTATGAAAGCTATAACAATAGCATTTCAAAACATGCTATTTGATGGGAAACATCAGGATACAGAGAAGAAGAAAGCCTAGTGAGAAACTGAAAAGAACACTTATAAGAGAAACAAAGTTGGCAGGCATAGACTCATTGGATACCTTTAGACTGGCTGCAGTCTCACTTGCTCATCATCATAGAGTGCAATCTCCGCATCGAAGGTTGGCTACCATGGAGCGCCATTCTGCTCTGTCTCTTGCTTTGATGGTGCAGGTTGTCATAGGCTGATTTGTCCATCTTTTGATGTTACTCGTCCATGTTAGTCTTAGTCTGCCTCTGCCTCTTTTACCTTGTATTTTCCCCTCCAGGATTACTTTTAGTAGGCTGTTGTGTCTTTTAACATGACCCAAAAATCGCATTTGTCTTGTTTGAATTGTGTTTAGTAGTTCTCTTTTCATTTTTAGTTGTTTTAAGACTTCATCATTTGTTTTCTTTTCTTTCCATTCAATTCTACCTATTCTTCTATATATCCACATTTGAAAGGCTTTAATTCTCTGTTCTGTTTTCTTGTCTAATGTCCATGTTTCTGCACCATATAGCAATGTTGAGAAGACATAACGTTTTGCTATTCTTAGTTTTAGCCCTGGTGTTATTTGTTTTGATGGTAGTATGTTTTTCATGACATTAAAATTACTTTTTGATATTCCTATTCTTTTGTTTATTTCAGTTGTACATTTTCCATCACTGGTTATAGTCTGTCTAAGGTAGTTGTAGTACTGAACTGTCTCAAGGTCTATTCCTTCTATTTTGATATCCACTTGTGGGTTTTGAGTATCTTCTTTGTTTATGATCATAGTTTTAGTCTTTTTGATATTCATATCTAGTCCATATTTTTTGCTTGTCATGTTTATTTCATTAAGTAATTGTTGTAGATCTTTAGGATTTTCTGCTTGTAGTACAGTATCGTCAGCATATCTTAGGTTATTAATTATCTTTCCATTAATTTGTAGGCCTGGCATCTTTGTGATATTTTTAAAGATTTGCTCAGTGTATAGATTGAACACGTTTGGTGATAGGATGCATCCCTGTCTTACTCCTCTTTTTATATCAATGGGCGTAGAGTTCTCTGTGTTATATTTTATTATTGCTGTTTGCTCCCAGTATAGATTACATATTTGTCGTATGTCCATGCCATCTAGATGTATCTTTTTTAGGCATTCTATAAGTTGTTTGTGGTGTACTCTATCAAAAGCTCACTTGCCACTTTTCTTTTTTAAACTCCATATTGGTAAGATGGCCTGTTGTCAGTCTTATGGAGCTTTCTGTTTTTGCCAGGCTGTACTAAATATTCCTTGCAGCCATGTCCTGTTTCTCCTGCTGCTACTATTATTTCTACTGGTATGTTGTCTTTACCCGAAACGTTACCACTTCTTCCATTTCCACTTTCATGATTATGGGATCAATGTTTGTGCACTTGTTTTTTGGTGTAATATACGTAGTTGGTGGCTTCAAAAGATTTTCGCTATTTCCATCGTTGTTGCATCTCCTGTTTGTTTGACATTGGCTGTCCTTCTTTGCCATCTATGAGTTCAGTGGGATCATAGTTTTCTTTTCTCGCTCTTGTTGCTTTTACTGCTTTACAGAAGTCTCGTGTGGCTGTCTTGAAGTCCTTCACAAAACATTGTATTAGCATGTTACATTAACACAGTTGAGTTAGCTGTGTAGGCATCGCTGTTCTTGTTTTCTCCACTCAGTTGCAGTCACATTGTTCTGGGACTGTTATTGTTTACATACCACACCAATGTGTCCTCCCATGACATTATTTACATGTTGATTTGTGCCGCTTGTTACCTTTTTATTTTCAAT